>JAFFSR010000065.1:1017500-1020000 GCA_017163975.1 Anastatus disparis
TATTACTATCATTATTATCATTATGATTATCATTATCATTATTATTATCATTATCATTATTATTATCATTATTATCATTATCATTATCATTATCATTATTATTATCATTATCATTATTATTATCATTATTATCATTATTATCATTATCATCATTATCATCATTATCATCATTATCATCATTATCATCATTATCATCATTATCATCATTATCATCATTATCATCATTATTATCATTATCATCATTATCATCATTATCATCATTATCATCATTATCATCATTATCATCATTATCATCATTATCATCATTATCATCATTATCATCATTATCATCATTATTATCATTATTATTATTATTATCATTATTATTATTATTATTATTATTATTATTGGGAGTCGGCTTGAGGAGGCCCCTTGAGCAAGTGTTGTCTTCCAGGTTCCGGGCATTGCCCAACCGCTCCTGGGCGTCATCGTCGCATCAATGCTCTTTGTAGCAATGCTATAACGTTGACGGCAAATAGGAAGTAATGACCCGAGGAGAAATAACCTCGCAAAAAAACCAGGGACTATCTGACCCGGATGGTAGTAACCCTGTTAGGGTCCCGCTTTGGGTTACAAGATAGGGGTGGTTCCCTGACTAAATTAACCATATTAATGGAAGATGTCGGATTCAAATACAGTAATACCCCAGGTGAGTACCCCTTCACGGGAAATCTCACCTCCGCTTCCGATCGAGTGAAAGCCTCGGTGGGCGGAGCTGGCCTCATGGATTCTGGGGAGGTCGAATTCACGTTGACCATATTGTCGCAGGGTCGGGAGATCAGACCTCAACGGCAATTATTTCTACGGAAAGGCTAGAGGAGACAACCTCGTATAAAAAACGTGAAACGGATAGTCTGCAAGTACCGAGGGTACGAAGAAGTAGCCAGAGCAGTATTGCTAGCGCAGGGAGTGCGAAAAGTGCTTTCAGCGATGCGTCAGGCTTTGAGCAGGATGGCATGCGGACAGATATCGAAGAATTTTTTGGAAGCGACGAGAAGTCAAGATATTCTGATAGAGGAAATGAAGAAAGAAGTGAAAACTATGCAGGAAGCTTTGAAAAAACACCAATCTTAAGATTCAAAGTGCGGTGGAAAGATTGCAGGACCACCTAAAGCATGCTGCTGATCAGCAGGAACAGATTAAGGATAAAGCAAAGTTTCTGCGGAATGCGGTTGATCAAATTTATGATCAACACACGCAGAGAAAAATAGGACGGAGACGTATGCATGCTGAGGTCCTCAGAGATACTGTGCTTGCGTGCAGTGGTCTCAAAGGGACCGAGGCAGTGTAAGTAACAGCCCGGAGGATGGACGGCAAAAGAAAAGGAAGAAAAGAAAGCGACGTTTGAGGTTGCGAATACGCAACCTCTCACGCGGACGGCGCTAACCAGTCAGATGCGTCCTACAGCTGAGAAGCCAAGAACCAGGAAGACAGAAGCAGTAGTTGTAAAAATTACACAAGGGTCCACATACGCTGACGTCCTTGGAAAGCTTCGCACGGGAGTTAAGCCGCAGGATAGTAGCACGGAAGTCTTGAGCGTTAGACCTACAACAAAGGGAAACCTTATAATCCAGATCTCGAAAGAGTCCGATAAAAAGGCCTTTGCTGATAATGTTAAAGTTGCAGTAGGGGATCTAGGAACCATAAGTATGGATGAGCGGAAAAGGACAATTGAAATTCGTGATCTGGACCAGATGACAACAGAGGTCGAGGTGCAGGAAGCAATAAGTCGGGTCCTAGGCTCTGAACAAGGAGCTCGAAAGGTGATGATTCTCGGACCTAATAAAGTTGGATCTAAGATGGCAGTGGTTGTTCTTAGTGAGACCGAGGCGGAAGATCTCTTGAGCAAGGAAAGAATCCAGATAGGATTTGTTAACTGCAGGGTAGAACGGAGAATCATGGTGATAAGATGCCATAAATGTCTGGGCTTTGGTCACAGACAAGATCAGTGCCAGGGACCCGACAGGTCTGCGCATTGTTTCAGGTGCGGGAAAGCAGGACATACAAAAGCGCAATGTGGAAACGATGCTTGTTGCTTCTTGTGTCTACAAGAAGGTTTGAACGGCGAAAATACTGAACATGTGGCTGGTAGCGGAATTTGCAAGGTGTTCAGGCGAGCCCTAGAAGCCGAGAAGAGGAAGAACCTAGAGTCATTAAAAATTCTAGAAAAAGAGGTGCTTTATAACAGAGAATGAAGAAAGAGAAGAACAAGGTTCTATAAGGTAGGCGCAGCAGCGAAATGGTGACCCCACCCCGAAGTAATGCCGAGAAGGCTTAAGTGCCGGGGTGGAATAAAGGTCACGAGGTGGATGTTACTGGCCTTTTGCCCGCGTGACGATTGCATCTTCTTGCAATCGTACCGCGGTCAGAAGGACAGGGGGTTAGACGGTCCCCTGGGACTCTGATGCCCTGGATGTGGAATGGAAGGACCATTCCACAGTCAGGGCTGACGTGCACTCAG
>JAFFSR010000065.1:1025000-1030458 GCA_017163975.1 Anastatus disparis
TATTATTATTATTATTATTATTATTATTATTATTATTATTGGGAGTCGGCTTGAGGAGGCCCCTTGAGCAAGTGTTGTCTTCCAGGTTCCGGGCATTGCCCAACCGCTCCTGGGCGTCATCGTCGCATCAATGCTCTTTGTAGCAATGCTATAACGTTGACGGCAAATAGGAAGTAATGACCCGAGGAGAAATAACCTCGCAAAAAACCAGGGACTATCTGACCCGGATGGTAGTAACCCTGTTAGGGTCCCGCTTTGGGTTACAAGATAGGGGTGGTTCCCTGACTAAATTAACCATATTAATGGAAGATGTCGGATTCAAATACAGAAATACCCCAGGTGAGTACCCCTTCACAGGGAAATCTCACCTCCGCTTCCGATCGAGTGAAAGCTTCGGTGGGCGGAGCTGGCCTCATGGATTCTGAGGGAGGCCGAATTCACGTTGACCACAGGCTTGCATGGGCGTCAAACAACGCTTCAGCAAGGCCTTTAGATGCTGAGACGGTTGAGGGTTCATCCAAGCAACAACAGCTAGGTTTAAGCACTCTACAGGTTTCGCGCTCACGAGGGAACAGCATAAGTAGTATTACCAGCGTTGAAAGTTACAAAAGTGCTTTCAGCAATGCATCTGCAGAAGAGATGGATAATGTCAGTGACAGGCTGGATGATATTGCAGATAGGATGGAGAGACAGGCACAGATGATCAGCAGTATGCGCATCGAATTATGCACTATGCAAAAGGAGATGCGAAAAATACGGACCTGAAGATCCGGACCGCTGCTCAGGGGCTCCAGGAACTTGTAGGTCGTGCTGCTTTTGAGCAATCTGAGGTAATCGGATGCCACAAATACCTAAGAAAAGCTATTCTCAAGGTATATGAACAGCACCAGGAACGAAAGAAGAGCAGGAGAATGCAGGCCAAAACTCTAAGAAATACCGTGCCCACGAGTACGGGTTTTAAGAGAGACAGGCATAATGGTAGTAGTCCGGAAGAGGCAAGTAAGAAGAAGAAGAAAAAGAAAATAGCAGATGCAGTCGAAGATGGAACGGTCCAGGCTAAGCCACCCAGCCAGCCTGGCCCTCCAAAGTCAAGGTACGTCCGAAAAAGAAGCTATACTTCTAAGAGCCGCCGACGGTCAAACGTATGCTGACGTTCTGGGTAAACTCCGTAAGGACATGAAGCCGGATGTAAGCCATGCCGAAATCCTAGGAGTAAGACCGACCAAAAGAGGAGATCTCCTCATACGAATCTCCAAAGGTACGGACAAACAGGCGTTTGTGAAACAAGTGGGAGGAGTCGTCAATGGGATAGCAACGGTTAGTTCGGATGATCGAAGAAGGACAGTACAGATGCGGGATCTTGACGAAATGACAACCGAGGCTGAAGTGCAGGATGCACTGAACAAGGCATTGAGTCCCGAAAAGCAGGATACCCGAAAGGTTATGCTGTTTGGGCCAAACAGGAACCGGTACAAAATAGCGGTAGTAGTTCTCCAGGAATGTGAGGCAGAAGCACTCCTAGAAAAGGAGCGCATTCAAATTGGCCTTATCAGTAGCAGGGTTGAGCGAAGGACTATTGTCACGAGATGCCACAAGTGTCTTGGGTACGGACACCGGCAGGACCAGTGCCAGGGGCCGGATAGGTCTGCCCTCTGCTTTAAATGCGGAGAGGCCGATCATAAAAGAAGCGTATGCAAAAACAGAGCATGCTGCTTCTTGTGTCGTCAGGAGAAAGGATCACCGGTTGACCATATGGCCGGAGGCGGAGGATGTAAAGTTTTCAGACGAGCTCTAGAGGCGGAACGGAAGAAGAGTCTGGAAGCTAGAAAGAACTCAAGGATGAAGCGGAAACCGTTGACTATAGATGTGACTAGTCCACACTAGAGTTACGTGCAGAAAAAAGAAGAAGAAGATGACCTCTATCAGACTGAAGAAACCGGTCTAAGAACAGCAACAAGAAAGAAGGAAAGATCTATATGGATCAAAACGGGCGCCACCCTGAAGTAATGTGATAAACAGTTTCCAGGGTGGGTAAAACGTCCTAAGAGGTCAAGTTAGAGTATCCCTTCCTCTTCGAATGACTTGTCATTCGAGGGTAAGGGGAACACGATTTTTAGAGGGTCGCTAGACGTGAACTAGTAACCCCTCACAAACCGTGGTTTTTCTTCCGCCTGTATCTTTTTCCAGGCCATAGAAACTCCCGGCAGTCTGTTTGCAGATTTTTATCGTCACACTAACTCAAATCAAAGGCAAAAAAAAAAATTATTATTATTATTATTATTATTATTATTATTATTATTATTATTATTATTATTTTATTATTATTATTATTATTATTATTATTATTATTATTATTATTATTATTATTTTATTATTATTATTATTATTATTATTATTATTATTATTTTATTATTATTATTATTATTATTATTATTATTATTATTATTATTATTATTATTATTATTATTATTATTATTATTATTATTATTATTATTTTATTATTATTATTATTATTATTATTATTATTATTATTATTATTATTATTATTTTATTATTATTATTTTATTATTATTATTATTATTATTATTTTATTATTTTATTATTATTATTATTATTATTATTATTATTATTATTATTATTATTATTATTATTATTATTATTATTATTATTATTATTATTATTATTATTTTATTATTATTATTATTATTATTATTATTATTATTATTATTATTATTTATTATTATTATTATTATTATTATTATTATTATTATTATTATTATTATTATTATTATTATTATTATTATTATTATTATTATTATTATTATTATTATTATTATTATTATTATTATTATTATTATTATTATTATTATTATTATTATTATTATTATTATTATTATTATTTATTATTATTATTATTATTATTATTATTATTATTATTATTATTTTATTATTATTATTATTATTATTATTATTATTATTATTATTATTATTATTATTATTATTATTATTATTATTATTATTATTATTATTATTATTATTATTATTATTATTATTATTATTATTATTATTATTATTATTATTATTATTATTATTATTATTATTATTATTATTATTATTATTATTATTATTATTATTATTATTATTATTATTATTATTATTATTATTATTATTATTATTATTATTATTATTATTATTATTATTATTATTTTATTATTATTATTATTATTATTATTATTATTATTATTATTATTATTATTATTATTATTATTATTATTATTATTATTATTATTATTATTATTATTATTATTATTATTATTATTATTATTATTATTATTATTATTATTATTATTATTATTATTATTATTATTATTATTATTATTATTATTATTATTATTATTATTATTATTATTATTATTATTATTATTATTATTATTATTATTATTATTATTATTATTATTATTATTATTATTATTATTATTATTATTATTATTATTATTATTATTATTATTATTATTATTATTATTATTATTATTATTATTATTATTATTATTATTATTATTATTATTATTATTATTATTATTATTATTATTATTATTATTATTATTATTATTATTATTATTATTATTATTATTATTATTATTATTATTATTATTATTATTATTATTATTATTATTATTATTATTATTATTATTATTATTATTATTATTATTATTATTATTATTATTATTATTATTATTATTATTATTATTATTATTATTATTATTATTATTATTATTATTATTGGGAGTCGGCTTGAGGAGGCCCCTTGAGCAAGTGTTGTCTTCCAGGTTCCGGGCATTGCCCAACCGCTCCCTAGGCGTCATCGTCGCATCAATGCTCTTTGTAGCAATGCTATAACGTTGACGGCAAATAGGAAGTAATGACCCGAGGAGAAATAACCTCGCAAAAAACCAGGGACTATCTGACCCGGATGGTAGTAACCCTGTTAGGTCCCGCTTTGGGTTACAAGATAGGGTGGTTCCCTGACTAAATTAACCATATTAATGGAAGATGTCGGATTCAAATACAGAAATACCCCAGGTGAGTACCCCTTCACAGGGAAATCTCACCTCCGCTTCCGATCGAGTGAAAGCTTCGGTGGGCGGAGCTGGCCTCATGGATTCTGAGGGAGGCCGAATTCACGTTGACCACAGGCTTGCACAGGCGTCAAACAACGCTTCAGCAAGGCCTTTAGATGCTGAGACGGTTGAGGGTTCATCCAAGCAACAACAGCTAGGTTTAAGCACTCTACAGGTTTCGCGCTCACGAGGGAACAGCATAAGTAGTATTACCAGCGTTGAAAGTTACAAAAGTGCTTTCAGCAATGCATCTGCAGAAGAGATGGATAATGTCAGTGACAGGCTGGATGATATTGCAGATAGGATGGAGAGACAGGCACAGATGATCAGCAGTATGCGCATCGAATTATGCACTATGCAAAAGGAGATGCGAAAAAATACGGACCTGAAGATCCGGACCGCTGCTCAGGGGCTCCAGGAACTTGTAGGTCGTGCTGCTTTTGAGCAATCTGAGGTAATCGGATGCCACAAATACCTAAGAAAAGCTATTCTCAAGGTATATGAACAGCACCAGGAACGAAAGAAGAGCAGGAGAATGCAGGCCAAAACTCTAAGAAATACCGTGCCCACGAGTACGGGTTTTAAGAGAGACAGGCATAATGGTAGTAGTCCGGAAGAGGCAAGTAAGAAGAAGAAGAAAAGAAAATAGCAGATGCAGTCGAAGATGGAACGGTCCAGGCTAAGCCACCCAGCCAGCCTGGCCCTCCAAAGTCAAGGTACGTCCGAAAAAAGAAGCTATACTTCTAAGAGCCGCCGACGGTCAAACGTATGCTGACGTTCTGGGTAAACTCCGTAAGGACATGAAGCCGGATGTAAGCCATGCCGAAATCCTAGGAGTAAGACCGACCAAAAGAGGAGATCTCCTCATACGAATCTCCAAAGGTACGGACAAACAGGCGTTTGTGAAACAAGTGGGAGGAGTCGTCAATGGGATAGCAACGGTTAGTTCGGATGATCGAAGAAGGACAGTACAGATGCGGGATCTTGACGAAATGACAACCGAGGCTGAAGTGCAGGATGCACTGAACAAGGCATTGAGTCCCGAAAGCAGGATACCCGAAAGGTTATGCTGTTTGGGCCAAACAGGAACCGGTACAAAATAGCGGTAGTAGTTCTCCAGGAATGTGAGGCAGAAGCACTCCTAGAAAAGGAGCGCATTCAAATTGGCCTTATCAGTAGCAGGGTTGAGCGAAGGACTATTGTCACGAGATGCCACAAGTGTCTTGGGTACGGACACCGGCAGGACCAGTGCCAGGGGCCGGATAGGTCTGCCCTCTGCTTTAAATGCGGAGAGGCCGATCATAAAAGAAGCGTATGCAAAAACAGAGCATGCTGCTTTT
>JAFFSR010000066.1:0-367500 GCA_017163975.1 Anastatus disparis
AAATATTCTAAAAGCCGCCAAAATCGTGTTATGCGCAGATATACTATTACGTAGATGAGAGCGAGCACTTGCTGGAAAATTAAATGTCTTATTTTTGAATCTTGAGGGTTCATTGTAAATTATCACATTGATAAGAAAGAGCAATTTAAAATGTTTCATTTAGCTATACATTCATCGTGGGAATTTCTTAAAATGACGTAATTAGCACTCATACCAATCATGGTTTCAAATACAAATAAATTTATTATTATTATTATTATTATGACCTTAAAAATAATTCACTGAATTTTATATTAGGAGACTTCAAAGGATAGAACATATTACCGATATATCTTGACACTATTAATTACAATACTCTCGTTCTTTGAAATATTTTGAAAGTCGCTACGAACTCGCTAGGCGCAGATATACCTTTTCGTAAATAAAACGGAGCATTTGCTGGGAGATTCAAATTGCTTTTTTTCGAATCTCGGGGGTTTATCGTGAAATACCACAATGATAAGAAAGAGCAACTTTATAATGTATTTTTTAACTTTGCATTCATCGTGGGAATTTCTCAACATTGCGTAATTAGCACTCATCTCAATCATATTTTATAATACAAATAAGATCATTATTACAACCACAAAAATAATTCACAAATTTTTAAAGGAGAATATTTACGGGATATAACATATTACCGATATATCTTTATACTATTAATCATAATTTTGAATTTCTCCAAAATATTCTAAAAGCCGCCAAAATCGTGTTATGCGCAGATATACCATTACGTAGATAAGAGCGAACACATGCTGGGAGATTGAAATTGCTTATTTTCGAATCTTTAGGGTTTATCGTAAAATATTGCAATGATAAGAAAGTGCAACTTCAGAATGTATTTTTCAACTCTTCATTCATCGTGGGAATTTCTTAAAATGACGTAATTAGCACTTATACCAATCATGTTTTATAATACAAATAAGTTCATTATTATAACCACAAAAATAATTCACTAATTTTTAAAGTTAAATATTAACGGGTCATAACATATTACTGATATATCTTCAAACTATTAATCATAATTTTGAATTTGCATGTAAATATTGTAATTGGGAGTCCAGGTTAAGTAAGAATATAATTAAAAATTCTCAAGATGTTCTGAAGTGAAAAATTTTTATTATTTATTAGTAATGTAACGTTTCGTAGTTCAGGGACTACCTCTTCAGACTGAAAATAAATCAAATATACATTTGTAAGGTGGACTACATCATTATGGATGTTTTATGTATAATAAACTATATCAAACCTCTTAACAATAAGAATTTACAACAGTTCATGATAATACTAATAAGGTTAATAGTTTTAAATATTTACAATTGTTGGTAAATTTACAACAATATGTCATGATACAATAGGTATGATGTCAAAATTGATATGTACCATTGACAATAAATGACTTAATATAAGATATACATATGTCTAAAACAAGCAGAAGAGCAAACTCAGATGTGAAATTAAGATATAAGTCGCAGAGACAGTGTCACCACAGTACGACAATATATGAAAATTAAGGGTATACTCTACATAGAGTCCGTGTGTGAAACTTGGTACTTACGTACGGGTCTCAATTAATTTGTAATATTACTTGTTATTTATAATGTAGAGTATACCCTTAATTTTTATTTATTGTCGTACTGTTGTGACACTGTCGCTGCAAATTATGTTTGAGCATTGGCAGGAGAAGATTTTTTATGAGATGCAAGTTCCATGATGTTTTTCCTAAACATATTAGTTGTAGATCCAAGAATCTTAACAATTTACATCTATATAGCAAAAGTTATTATTCTTAATTTAGATCTTATATTTGTAAGTTAAAATATAAACTTCTTACATTCGAAATCAAAGACATACATGCATTCATATATTTCCTACAAACTAATATAAAAAAACAATTAATAAGTCTACAAACACACATATTGAATCATGAACAATTAAAACATTTTTGTGATCTTGTAGAATGTTATAAGACATGTTTAGTAGCAAAGACTAACAAAAAGTTTATTAATAAGTTTAACAATATTTTAAACAAGTCTAATTATACTTTCAATTTAAATAACACAGATCAGGTTCCTTATCAATCTAATAATAATAATCCGTCAAATATAACTGATAGAGAGGTCAATATTGTTGATAACAATAATTTTGGTACAAATTTTGTTAATCTTACAGATAAAGTAATCCCTCAAAATATAATTGATATTGTTAAACTCAGAGAAAAATTTAATAAATTTAAATCAAAATTGATAAGAAAGATATAATTAATATCATTAAAAATGTTGAATATAATCTTGATCATACAGAAATTTTAAATATTACTAAAGATAGAATCGGACACTCAGTAGTAGATTTGCTAAAAGTTCCTTACATATGAACACCCATCGCTCATATCAGGAAAGAATTTTTACTCATAATTCCAAAAAACTGTAGAATATTGTAAAGCAAACTCGGATGTCATTTTTTTTGAATTCAGATGAAAGTAACACAACGGTTTGTATGTATAAAAACGTTTAAATTGAAAAAGTTGAAACAATATTGCCTGATGAAAGTACATACATTAAAGTTAACAAATACCCATTAAATAAAATGCAAAAGTGGTTCCTAATATACTGAAAGATCTCAATAAAAATGAATTTCTACATAGAGTCTTCCACAAAAATGAATTAACATGTACTGAGTATAACCTTCCAAGATGCTATTGTCTGCCAAAAATTCACAAATCTGATATTCGAATGCGTCCCATAATTTCCACTGTTAATTCTCCAATACATTTTATTTCTAAACTTTTATACAATGAACTCAAAAAGCGATTGACCCTCCAAAATCTACTATTAAAAATAGTTTTGAATTAATAGAAAAAATTAAAAGTATTGATGTTCCTGATGAGTATAAGTTATGCTCGTTAGATGTTACATCTTTATACACCAATGTTTCGTGTTAGTAATAAAAAGCCTAGAAAAGAGAATCCAGATTATAAGAACGCGTTGTAAAATTCCTTTTGAATATGTTGTAGACATCACAAAACTTTTGTTTAACAATACTTTCTTCTCTTTTAATGAAAAATACTACAAACAAGTATTTGGTACTCCTATGGGCTCACCAATTTCACCCTTGTTCGCAGATATTGTTATGGCTGACCTGGAAGAATCTTGTTTGAATATATTGAAAATTCAACATAATATTGACTGTGTTTTCTACTTTAGATATGTTGATGACACTTTTTTGTGCACACATAGTTCCTCTTTTCAAACATTATTAGAGATTTTTAACAGCTATAATGACAGACTTAATTTCACGCATGAAATAGAAAAAAACCAAGTCCTTTCCTATTTAGACATTAATTTCAAAATCTACAATCATTCCCTTATCTAAAATTGGTACCGGAAACCTTTTAACTCCGGCCGTTTCTTAAATTTCCATTCTAATCATCCAAAAAATTTAAAAATCAACATGGCCTATAATCTTGTAGATCGTGCCGTCAAACTATCTAGTCCACAATTCCATCGAGAAAATTTGCAGATCGTGAGAGACCTACTTCATATTAATAACTATCCTATTTCCTTTACGACTTACATATAAAAAATAGATTAAAATTTCTTAAGAACCAAAATATAGCTCTCGATTTACAAAAAAATAATATCCCCACTTCCATCACTACATTGTCTATACCATTCATTAATTCAAAATTTTTTTACAAATGTAAACATCTTTTTGAAAAATTCAACATTTCTATTATTCTTAATATCAATAATAATCTCAACAATATAATAACATTAGGGAAAGACCCCCTCAAAAAATTAGACTCTACTTATGCTGTGTACATTTTCAGTTGCACATCTTACAATGACTCATACACCAGAGAAACTAAAAGACAGTTAAATACAGACTAAATGAACATATTAAAAATAAAACTCTAATTCTGTATTCTCGCTTCAAATGCATAATAATAATGGACATATTTTTGATTGGAACAATATAAAAATCTTAGATATCGAACAAAATTATAAAAAACGCAGAATTTCGGAAGCAATACATATTAACAGTAACCCGAATTCTATTAATATACAACTAGATACACATCAACTTAGTTACACTTATAATAGTATATATCCCTTTTGCATTAACTTGTTTTTTCAATGAAATTTAGCTTATTCCTTCCTTTTTGTCATTCTCTCATTGTTTAATAAAAATTCGTTCACTCCATTCCGAAATTAATTGAGACCTGTACGTAAGTACCAAGTTTCACACACAGACTCTATGTAGAGTAGACCCTTAATTTTCATATATTGTCGTGGTGTTGTGACACTGTTGCTGCGACTTATACCTTAATTTCTCTTCTGCTTGTTTTAGACATATGTTTATCTTATATTAAGTCATTTATTGTTAATAGTACATATCAATTTTGACATCATACTTATTGTATAAAAATCATGACATATTGTTGTAAATTTACCAACAATTGTAAATATTTAAAACTATTAACCTTATTAGTATTATCATAAGCTGTTGTAAATTCTTATTGTTAAGAGGTTTGATATAGTTTATTATATATACTACATCCATAACAATGTAGTCCACCTTACAAATGTATATTTGATTTATTTTCAGTCTGAAGAGGTAGTCAATGAACTACGAAACGTTACATTAATAATAAATAATAAAATTTTTCTCTTCAGAACATCTTGAGAATTTTTATTTATATTCTTACTTAACCTGGACTTCCAATTAGACGTTCAAAGCCGTGTGATTGGATTAATTACGAGAAGAAGCAAGAGAACATTGCACCTACGGTCGATGGAGAAAATCAAGGATCTAAATCACCCAACCGTAGAGTAGCAAGAAGTAATAGCGTTAGGAAGGAAGGGAACCGAACGCGAAGTAATAGTAAAGATAGGGCACATTTAAACTCTCCAGCCGGCGGGTAGAGGGGGCAACCTCGTCGGACACGGAAGGAATACGCCTCCACGTCATAGATAAATTGATAGACGAAACCATTTGGTGGACACGGGTGCGGAAGTATCGTTAGTTCCAAAAAGAAAAAATAGTAAAAAAAAAGCAACGACCGTTAAATTATACGCAGCTAATAATACGCAAATAAACACATATGGCGTAATATATAGGGAAGTAGACTTTAGGTTTAAGAATAAGATCAAATAGACGTTTATTGTAGCAGACGTACCATACGCGATACTAAGTGGCGACGTCATCAAGCACTACCATTTGCTCTCAGATCTGACCTGACGGGAGCTGGTGGATGCGAAAACGGGTGAGTCAGTCGCAGGCACTGCAAAAAAGTAACGTATGTGCAGGTGTCGTTAATAGACCCGAGGAATAGGTACGCGCATATAATAAAAGAGTTTCCATCTGTACTTGGGCTCGAAAAGCAAAAATTAAAAGGAAGATAGATGTGTACCACCATATCACCATAGTGGGACCGCCGGTAGCGCAGAAACCGCGCAGACTAGCACCTGATAAGCTGCAGGCAGCGAAACAGAAATTTAAGAGATGGTGTGAGGAAGGCATTTGCCAACCTTCAAAGAGCCCTTGGGCTACACCTATCCATATGGTCCCCAAGAAAAATGGCGAGTGGAGGATCTGTGGCGACTATAGAAAGTTGAACACAGTCACGGTGCCAGATAAGTACCCAATTCCCAATCTCCAGGATTTCGCGTACAATTTAGAAGAGAAAACTATTTTTTCCGCACTTGATTTGGAAAAAGCATTTTTGCAAATTCCTATCTTTCCAGAAGATGTGCCAAAAACAGCGGTGACGACTCCGTTCGGACTTTATGAGTTCCTAGTGATGACGTTCGGATTTCGGAATGCTGCGCAGACATTCCAACGATACACAAACCAGGCCGTGGGCGACCTGGACTTTGTGTTCGCATTCGTTGATGATATCTTGGTTGCGTCTTCATCAGACGAGGAGCACCAAGAACATCTTAAGATCATCCAAGAGAGGTTAGAGAAGTTCCACCTCAAATTGAACATGGATAAATGTCAGTTTGGAGTCGATTCTTGGGAATGGTAAACTTTTACAGGAAAAGTTTACCAAAAGCCGCAGAAGTACAAAGACATCTAGTCGCTATGATCAAGGATATTAAGAGAAAGGATAAAAGACCCGTGGAATGGACCGATGAGGCAGAACAAGCATTCAAGACAATTAAAGAAGAGTTAGCAAACATTGCGCATCTTGCATTTCCAGCTAAAAATGCGGAGATTAGGTTAGTTACAGATGCGTCGAATTTCACTATGGGCACAGCTTTACAACATAAAGTAGGAAATACGTGGAAGCCGTTGGCCTTTTTTTCAAAAAAATTCACCACCGCACAATCGAAGTACAGCACATACGATCGTGAATTGATGGCGATTTACGAGGCTATCAAATACTTTGGTTACTACTTAGAAGGTAGAGAATTTAAAGTATGCACAGACCATGAACCATTGGTACATGTGTTGAATAAGAGTTTGGACAGTTGCACAGCATTGCAAGCGAGAAAGCTGACGTATATTGCAGAATATAACGTGAAAATCTGCTATTTACCAGGAGAAAATAACGTAGTGGCTGATGCACTATCGAGAGTTGATGACTTCCGATTCCCAACAATGTTCTCTCTAGATGAGATAGCTAGACAACAAAGGGAAGATCGACAGCTGCAGAATATAGTAAATAATCCGCAGCATCAATTAAAACTGGTAAAATTGCAATATGGTATAGAAAACACGCCAGTTTATTGCGAAATAGCACAAGACTCTCTCAGACCGTATATACCGGAGACACTGAGAGCAGTCATCTTTGAACTCTTTCACAGCAAAGCACATCCGTCTGCTAGGTCAACTAGCAAGATAATAAGGAAGCAGTACGTATGGCCAAATATGAACAGACAGATAACATCCTGGTGCAAAGCATGCATGGAGTGCCAACGATCGAAAATAACTAGGGAAAACAAGTTTTTATCTATGAAGTTAAGCGAACCAGATGGACGGTTCGCCCACGTGCATGTCGACTTAGTTGGTCCGTTGCCACCTAGCGAAGGTTACAGATATCTGGTGACTATGATAGATAGGTATACTAGGTGGCCGGAGGCGGTGCCCGTATACGACGCATCGGCTCTTCTGTCGCACGTGCTTTTTATGACACGTGGGTGTCTCGTTTTGGTGCACCGGTCATCATTAACACAGATTAAGGTAGACAATTCAAGTCCGGCACGTTTCATAAACTGTTACAGCTGTTAGGATGTAAGAGAGTACGCACTACGGCATACCTCCCAGCCGCGAACGGCATGGTTGAGCGATGGCACCGTGACCTTAAAGTAGCACTAATGTGCCATATGGAAGGTCGAGATTGGACCAGAACCCTCTCAACCGTTTTATTAGGGTTAAGAACGCATTTAAGAAAAGATACGGAAGCCAGTCTAGCGGAATTTCTTTATGAAACAACGCTCACTATATCAGGTGATATGAGCGAGTTTAGAGAGACAGATGCTAGAGAACAAGATCTATTTTTAGCAAAATTTAGAGAATACATGAGGCAAGTGAAACCTGTACCTGTGGTGCATAACCATTCAGGAAAAACATTCATGTTTAAAGATTTAGTGAATTGCACTCATGTTTTAGAAAAAATAAAAGCAGTCAAACCACCTCTTGTGCAACCATACTCAGCACCATATAAGATCATCTCTAGACATGAAAATGGCCGTAATTACGTCATAAGGAAAGGTGATAAAAGCGTAAACGTGAACATAGAAAGGTTGAAACCGGCCTATTTTCTAGCAAGTGAAGTAGAGCTACAAAATGGTGAAGTAGACACCGAGGTAACACCTCAAAGTGGTAACCAAACGAATAACAGCAACAGAGAACTGAGCAAAAATAACAATACAATAGAGGAAGAAAATGCAGTAATAACTGAAGCTCAGATTCACAACGAAGCTCCACCCGTAAGTGAGGAGCATGAAACATCGGACGAGGGTAACCTAACACAGGAAATACCAGAATGCAACATTAACGAGCTCAATGATGAGCAAACAGTCATTACGGATACGTGCAATGAGGCAGGTAACGGAGCGAATGGTAAAAAAGTAGAAAGAACCAATAACAGGGTAGAGTCACGAAACAGTAGGTAGCAATAAAAATAGCGAAAGTAGTCAAAAGAGAAAGAGATTCATACCAAATATTTTGAGACACAGAAAAATAAATAGTGTAATGTTAAATAGGAAAGATAATTGTAAAAAAGAGTTAGATTTTGTACAACAGTGTTTCACTTCAAAGAAAAATGTGATTAATTTTAGGCAATATTGTAATGCATTTATACTAATGATGTTTGTTCTTTTGTTATATATAGGTAAAGCTGATTGGGCTCTCCCTGATATTTGTATCGCTAAAGAGTACCGTCAGCCAAGCCAAGATGTTTTTCTTGGAAGAATTGGCCAGAGGCCTATTACATAGAATCAATGAGACGCATGATCTCACGAAGAAGGCTGAGTACAGGTTAGCAGAGATCTACCTATACGAATTCATTGACCCGTATACGCAGCAGTGTATGGGTAAAATCAATGCTGCCAACAGTGCCGGTGCGAGGAATGCGATGAAAAACACACAAGAACATGAGTTCAAGAAACCATCGCTCTTTATTGGTGATAACCCTGTGCTGGATTTGTTCTTGTACAATATGCTAATGAATCCTGGTAAGAGGAAGTTAGATCAGATTTTGAGATCATTTGGTCAGGAGGATTTTGAAATAGGGAAAATCCACTTGTCAGGCAGGAAAACGTGCACCAACATCAGATGTCATACTCTCGCTGCATCTACAAGGATGCAATGTGACGCACTGTTGAGGATAATGTGGATGGAAACAAAGAATGGAAGCTTATTTTACCTACAAATTAAACCTGACCAAAAAGCTTCTGCAAAGAAACTGGATAAGCGAACCGTGGATGAGCCGAAACTTGAGGTTATACCTCCATCTGTTGAGGCGTTGCGTGCCCCTAATATTATCAGCAAGATTCTGAAGCATCTACAGCCTGTGGATGTGATGAATTTGATGTGTGCGTTGGATGGTTTGCGAGAACCTTGTTACAGGCTGGGAGTAACAGACTTGCTGCTATGTTACAGAAGATATGAAGGAACAGGTGGGCTGGAACGTTTGTTCGACGACGCAAGGCAATTTGAATTTGCTAATATATGGACCGGCGGATGCAGATGAGAGGTAGAGGCTTCAACCATTAGAAAGGTTATATGCTACCAGAAAGAAGGAAGGAAGGACAAGTTATCCATCGATAACATGGGTTTAACCAGTGACGTTATGACGAAGGAGGTAATAGCTGAGGTATCCGAAACCTGCAAAGTCAGGAGCCTCAAATTATCCAAGATGATGACCGTTTTTGATGCGGAAATGCGCATGGAAGGGCTTAGAGAAGCCACATTTGTAAATAGTGCATATACTAGGTTAAGATTCTTAGATAATAAGTTATTTATAAGTTTAAGGGTCATAAACCTGGACAGCTGCAGGGAGTTGTGCATAGGAGACCTCTGTGAATTCCTTAAGAAAAATGAAACTCTTGAGGAGCTATACTTAATGGATGTAAATAGCACTGACCAAGGTATGCAGTACTGGAGGATCCTAGAAGCTGTATACAACCAGGGCACTAGGATCAAAGTCTTCCATTTTAAGTATTTGAAGAGTGAAAGCAAAGAGTTGGAATTCATTCATGATCCAATAGTTCATGTTAATCACCCCTTAGTAAAGATAAACCTGGAAAATAACAAGTATTTGATGCAGAGTGTCCAGGAGATTATTAATAAATCGGAGTCCTTGCAGCAGTTAAATATAATGAGGTTGAAACCCAATGATTCAGGGTTTAATTTCTCTAGACAACGATCGTTACGATCAGTCGAGATGTCATACCACTTGGGCATCCAAAAGTCCTTGAATTCTTTTAACAACACCAGCATAGAATATATCAAGATGAACAATTATTATGGAAAGAATAATAAAAATAACAGATGTTTCAACGTTAATTTTGTGTTAACGATATTAAGAAATGTACCTCGATTCAGGTTGGACATTCTTAACTGTAAAATCAGTCTGAATTCCCGCACTATCGTGAGCCATCGCAAGACAGGGTGCAAGAATGTACAAGGAGAATGGACTCTTTAGCATCGTATTTAGAAGCCTTTGAAGGCATAAAATGTAAATGCATGTAATAAAGTGTGAATTAGCTTTAATTAAGTATGTAATGATGTAGAGAAGTGAAAAGTACGTATGAGCGAAAGTAATTGCGTAAGTAATTATGTACAAGAATGTAAAAGAGTTCACAGGTAAATATAAATGTAAAAGTAATTCCGTAAGTAATTATGTGCAGGAATGTAAAAGAGTTCACATGTAAAGATAAATATAAAAGTAATTGCGTAAGTAATTATATACAAGAATGTAAAAGATCACATGTAAAATAAAACACCCACTGCTTATGTGAAAGAAAAATATATTTCCTTTTGTTGTATATAACCCTAGATGGTTATTTAGGGGGGGAGTACTGTGAGTACACAGACGTACGTGATATGTATGTATGAGTTAATGTGCGAGTAAACGCTGTGCGCAACTGGCGGCGCGCAAGTAAGCAGCGATGAAACGATGTTTCATGATATATGCGAAGAGAGTCAGAGTGTTTTTGATCACCTTTGAGTTAAGTAGCCTTGGCATCTCCAGATAATAATGAGGTATATTTTATAATATTAAAGGAGTTGTTTCTCTCTGTTCGAGAACCTATCCAACTACCTTTCCTTCTCGCAACATCGTAGCGTCTACAAGGTGTAGGAGACTACAGTATTATAAAACATGATTGGTATGAGTGCTAATTACGTAATTTTGAGAAATTCCCACGATGAATATAAAGTTAAAAAAACATTATAAAGTTGCTCTTTCTTATCATTATGATATTTTACGATAAACCCTCCAGATTCAAAAATAAGCAATTTCAATCTCCCAGCAAGTGGTCACTCTTATCTAGGTAATGGTATATCTGCGCATAACACGATTTTGGCGACTTTTAAAAGATTTCAGAGAAATTCAAAATTATGATTAATAGTATTAAGATATATCGGTAATATGTTATATCCCAGAAATCTTCTCCTTTAAAAATTAATGAATTATTTTTGTGGTTATCATAATGACTTTGTTTGTGTTATAAAAAATGATTTGTACGAGGGCTAATTACGTCATTTTGAGAAATTTCCACGATAAATGCAAAGTTAAAAAATACATTATAAAGTTGCTCTTTCTTATCATTGTGACATTTCACGATAAACCCTTAAGATTCTAAAATAAACAATTTTAATCTCCCAGCAAATACTCGCTCTAATGTACGTAATGGTATATATGCGCTTAACACGGTTGTGGCGACTTTTAAAATATTTTGATGAAATTCAAAATTCTGATTAGTAGTATGAAGATATATCGGTAATATGATATATTCCTTAAATCTTCTACTATAAACTTCAGTGAATTATTTTTGTGGTTATAATAATAATAATAATAATAATAATAATTTTGTTTGTATATTAAAACATGATTGGTGTAAGTGCTAATTACGTCATATTGAGAAATTTGCACGGTGAATGTAAAGTTAAAAATAACATTTTTAAGTTGCTCTTTCTTATCAGTGTGATATTTTGCGATAAACTCTCAAAATTCGAAAATAAGCAATTTTAATCTTCTAGCAAGTGCTCGCTCTTGTCTACGTGATGGTATATCTGCGCCTAACACGGTTTTGGCGACTTTTAAAATATTTCTAAGAAATACAAAATTCCGATTAATAGTATGAAGATATATCGGTAATATGTTATACCACTTAAAAATTTTACTTTAAAAATTAGCAAATTATTTTTGTTTTCATAATAATGATCTTATTTGTATTATAAAATATGATTGGTATGAGTGCTAATAACGTTATTTTGTAAAATTACCATGATGAATGCGAAGTTAAAAAATACATTATAAAGTTGCTTTTTTTTGTCATTGTGATATTTTACGATAAACCCTCGAGATTCGAAAATAAGCAATTTTAATCTCCCACCAAGTGCTCGCTCTTATCTACCTAATGATAGATCTGCGCATAACACGGTTTTGGCGACTTTTCAAATATTTCTGGAAAATTTAAAATTATGATTAATAGTATGAAGATATATCGATAATATGGTATATCCCGTAAATATTCTACTTTAAAAATTAGTGAATTATTTTTGTGGTTATTATAATGGTCTTATTTGTATTATAAAATGATTGGTATGAGTCCTAATTACGTCATTCTGAGAAATTCCTAGGATGAATGTAAAACTAAAATAAAAGATTGTAAAGTAACTCTTTCTTATCATTGTGATATTTTACGATACACCCTCAAGATTCGGAAATAAGCAATTTTAATCTCCCAGCAAGTGCTCGCCCTTATCTCCGAAATGGTATATCTGCGCATAGCGCGTTTGTGGCGACGTTCAAAATCTTTCGAAGAAATAGAGTATTGTGATTACTAGTATGAAGCTATATCGGTAATCTGTTCTATCCTTTAAAGTCTCCTATTTTAAAATTTAGTGAATTATTTTTGTGGTCGTGATAATAATAATAATAATAATAATTTTATTTGTATTTTAAAACATAAACAGTATGAGTACTAATTACGTCATTTTGAGGAATTTTGAAGATGAATGTATAATTAAAAAAAACATTTTAAAGTTTCTTTTCCTTATCATTGTGATATTTTACGATAAACCCTCAAGATTCGGAAATAAGCCATTTTAATCTCCCAGCAAGTGTTCGCTCTTATCTACGTGATGGTATATCTGCGCATAACACGGTTTTGGCAACTTTTAAAATATTTCGGAGAATTTCAGAATTATGATTACTAGTATGAAGATATATCGGTAATATGTTATATCCCGTGAATATTCTACTTTAAAAATTAGTGAATTATTTTTGTGGTTATAATAATGATCTTATTTGTATTATAAAACATGATTGGTATGAGTGCTAATTACGTCATTTTGATGAATGTGAAACAAAAAAAAACATTTCAAAGTTGCTCTTCCTTATTATTGTTATATTTTACGATGAACCCTCAAGATTCGAAAATAAGCAATTTTAGTCTCCCAGCAAGTGCTCGCTCTTATCTACGTAATAGTATATCTGCTCCTAACACGGTTTTAGCGACTTTTAAAATATTTCCGAGAAATTCAAAATTATAATTGATAGTATGAAGATATATCGGTAATATGTTATATTCCTTAAATCTTCTTTTTTTTTTTTTTATTGTTTAGAGCCATTTCAAACCTATTTGGTTTATTTGGGCTGAGTAAGTACATTGTTCAATAATATTCTACATTGTTTACAAAAAAAATATACATATTTTAAAGAGTTTTACATTAGAGAGATATCGCATTTATACATTCATACGTATTTCCTTAAAAAACATTATTATGTAATAACAAGCTTTGCTTTGCGGTTCGCTTATAATAGTTACTATGTTCAGAGGAGGATACACTTTCAAAGATAGTAAATTTTGAATTTATTTTTCCCTCTCGTTATCAAATAGTTTACATTGCCACACTACATGGTATAGATCCTCATCGAATAGATTGCATTCGCATAGGGCAGATTCAACCAGACCTACTCTAAATAAAGAAGCCGCTAGGCCATAATGATCAGAACGCATACGACTAATAATAACAATATGTTCTCGTGAAAGAGTAATATTCTTGAACCATGGCTTGAGACTAGAATTATAAAAAGCATCGAAATATTGGACGCCTTTGACTAGACCTTGGTTACTGATTTCAGTTATAGTGTTTTTAGTAGCAGTTTCATTAAAATTTGCAAAAAGATCAGTATAAGGAATGGTATAATTCGGATCAGGAGGTGGCTGTTTTGGCTAATATGTCAGCCTCCTCATTTCCTGCAATTCCAATGTGAGCTGGTGACCAGATGAAATTAATTTGAGATTTATTAGAGTTATCATGATAAAACTTACTAAATTTTTCTTTAATTTTAAAGATATAGGAATTGATTCTTATGCAAAATTTACTTGTAGTGAGAGCCTGTTACGCACTTAAAGAATCAGAAAAAACGAGAAAGCTGAGGTTTTTATTTAATCGATCAGATCCATAGCCATATCAAGAGCTACACATTCTGCGGTGAAAATAGAAGCAGCTTTGTTAATTGATACAGTTTTTCTAATGCTTAGATAAGGACAAACACAAGAGGCAGCAACAGAGTTAGCATCAGCCATCTTTGATCCATCAGTGTATATAGGTATAGCGTTATGTTGCTTAAAAAAGTCGGAATGTGATTTGTTAGGGTTATGAGCAGTTTTCCATGTCTGTCCTGTTATTTGATCAATAGGTATACTTGTAATTAATGTATCATAATTATGACAATATAAAATAGAATGATTTTGTTCGTCAGTAGCAGAATTGACAGTTTTAACGTGTTTAGCAACACTATGTAAAAGACTACGCATATCCCTACGATTATTATTACAAACATTCAAGTATTCAAAAGTTACTTTACAACTGATAGAATTTAAATTAGTGTAGATTTTTGAGAAATAATTTTTGCCCAATTGTGATATTCTTTCCTTGAGCATTTAGAGCTTGGATTTACCTAGTGAGACATTAGTAGGCGTACTTCTCCTTAGCCCTAGAGCAATCCTGATGGCAGCATATTGTAATTTTTTAATTTTGTATTGAAGTGTTGAACCGTTAGGATAGGTAATAAAACCACAGTAGTCAATAATGGATCTAATGTAGCTTTTGTACAATGTAAACAAAGTGTTAGGGTCAGACTCCCACCATGTGCCACATAGAAATTTCATAATGTTAATTGCTCTAGAACATTTGAGAAAGACTTGATTCAGATGTGCAGCAAACGAAAGGCGGTAATCAAAGATAACACCCAGAAAGTGGACCGTTCTACTAGAAGGTATTTGACAGTCACCTATACTAATACTAGTAGAGCCAGAAATAATATTTTTTTTGTTAAAGTGAAGAAACTTGGTTTTATGCGGGGCAATAAGCAGTCCAAGAAGAAAAAGATTATTACAAATTTTGCTAATGGCGTTATTGAGAATTCTTCTTTCCCTTTTGATTAATTTGCATTTAATATATAAGGCAATATCATCTGCAAATTGAGAAATGTGTATTGACTTCTGTAGGTTAATGTGTATTCTGGATACATACAAAATATACAACAGAGGACTAAGAACACCACCCTGGGGGACACCTTCATATACATAATGTGGAACAAGATCAGTTTTGTTGGTGAAAATGTATCGTTGATGCATAATAAAATAAATAAATCGTATGTGTACTTTAGGACAGCCTAATTTAGCAAGGATTTCTAAGACAATAATTATATTAACATTATCAAATGCTCCCTGTACACCCAAAAATGCAGCCAAAACGTTTTTTTTCAATGAAAGCTTCATCAACGGTTAAAGATAGATTACTATCGTTAGCAGTGCATGATCTTCCCTTCCGGAAACCATTTTGGCTGTCCGGAAGTATACCATTTGTGTCAGCCCACCACTGTAATCTATTTTCAACTAATGTTTTAAACAGCCTGCTGTAACACGATGTTAATGCAATTGGTCTCAGTCCTTTCCCCTCAGGTTTAGAAACAAAATGAATAAAAGAGTTCTTTCAACCATGTGGGAAGTCATTGTAGGTATACATGAGGTTGTAGATGTCAAGTAGTAACAATCTATATTTTATGGGCATTTTTTTGATGATCTCAAAGTCAACACCATCCATGCCACATGCAGAATTATCTCTTTTTTCATTAAGAGCTACATTAAATTCATGGAAAGAGAACATCTTGCCTAAAAATTGCCTAAAGGTGCCTTACAGATAGGCACCTGATTGGGATCAGTTTCCACCCACGGAGGGTTTAGCTTATTGAGAGTGTTGTGTATTTCTGTATGTTGTAAATTGCTTTTAGTATGTTACTGTGTTATTTTTAACGTATCGCAATTGTGTAAGAATATATTATTATCATGTATAGATGTTTCAAGTCTATCACCATTAGTGTCTGTGTGTACGCAATTCCACATAATGTTATGTGCATTAAAATCACCAATCATAATACAGGATTTGCTGTTAACCATATTTAGTAATAATTCATTCCATGAACTCTGCAAGAGATTATGTCCAGGCGCTCTATAGCAAATAATTAAGTCTAATGTCGGGTTGATATTAGTGAGAGTAACACCGCATACTTCAATGCTCTTATGACTAGACTTGACAGTTTCTAAGTTGGTGAATGCAAGATTTCTTCGTATGAGCAGCAGTAGACCCCCTCCTTTTCCATTATCCCTGTCTTTTCTGTAGGTAACGAAGCCAGGTATGTTTATGTTCTGCTTGGACATAAGCCAGGTTTCGACACATGCAAATATATCCAAAAGTGATAGAATCTCTGAAAGTTCGTTGAGTTTTGGAATGACACTGCGCGCATTCCAAAACATTATTTTCAAATCTTTATATTGTTCACACATAATTATGCTTGAATTATGAAATTATCTAGGCCTCGTCCTCTTGTGAACTAGTATCATCAAATTGAAAGTCGGTAGCTTCTTTAGTTTGCAAGCGCTTAATAATTCTAAGTATACAACTCTTTAGATTCTGGTCTACAATGTATACAACAACCTCGTTAAGAGGAGGTTAGGTCTATCTGCCGCTAGGCTTAGGGTGGCGCTGCAGTCAGGTGAAAAAAAATATAAAAAATTTGTCATACAGCCATTTACAAGTTTTTGAGACAATAATATTCTTTTAATGTTGTCATTTTCTCTAGTTATATGTATGTAGAATATTTATTAATGCTAATCTTGTTTGAAAAGTCTAATATATTGTTATGAAGCGAAAAATACGGCGTGGGGTAGAGCCGATGTAAACACGTGTGCACCTTCCATTAGTGCGACAGAGAAAGTAATACTAAAGACTGATGTATACCAATGTTTACATGAACTCTACCTTGCGTCGCATTTTTCGCTTTATAACAATATTTTAGAATTTTTAAGTAAGATTAGCATTAATAATTATTCTACATACATATAACTAAAGGAAATGACAACATTAAAAGAATATTATTGTCTCGAAAAATTGTAAATAGCTGTATGAAAAATATTTTATATTTTTCTCTTACCTGACTGCAGCGCCTCCTAGTGGCAAATGGTTCCAACCTCCTCTTAAGCATATCCATCAATGCCGCGATGTCATTAGTATACTGTGCTGCAAGACCCGGAATGTCAGTATGACCATAAGAATCTTGCATGAATTTGATAAATTTGTTATAATTAAGTGGGAGTTTTTCATGGTTATTATCTATATATTCTTTAGCAGGGGAGACCTGTTCAGCCACCTCTTCATCTGTGACATCCAGCCTCCACTTTTCCTGTTTCTGCTTTTTTTCTTTTTCAATTCCGAATTATATTTTCCAATGGGCTCAGATGTATTTATTGCAGAAATTGTGGAAACAGCAGACGACGATGTGGAGAGAGGCCGTTTAAAGTGTGAATCAGCGGTAATATCGATTAGATTTACTTGATTAGAATTTATTATATTTATAGCTTGTTGTTTGTTTATTTCCAAGATAGAATCAGTATTGGTGTGCTTGCCCACATCATTTGTAGTAGGCTCAGGTATATTTTCTTGTACTGAATTAATCACATATTTCTTAGATTGAGCTTCATTGTTTACTCTTGGTAATTCGGGGAAGTTCTGTGTATACGAGTCGTCATTCTTAGCTGTAATATTTTCTCCTGGTTGACTAGCTATATTTATTGGGCATTGCTTTGCTACATGCCCTGTCTCCTCACATACAAAGCACTTCATCGTATCTGTAAAGATAAATATTCTGAATAAAGAGCCTTCATAATTAACCACTATAGAGTCAGGCAGTAATGATGCACAGTCAGGGTATATTAAAACTTGCCGGCGGAAACTAATGATATGCGCGCATCCTGGAACTGAGACTCCAGCTCTCATAGAAGTAACTTTAGATTCAATTTTAATATGATGGTCAGTCAGGGCTTTTTCGATGATTTCGTGAGGAATCGAGGGCCTTACATTAGATAGTATGATGCGCTTAAAACGCGCAATCAATGGTCTAAAATATAGCACTTTGTTGTCGATAAGTATACTTTTACGTTCATCAACCAGTTCATCAGATATTTTCTTCGTATTAAAGTAAACACAGAGCCTATTATTTGAAATTCTTGAAATAGCGAATATGTCTTCAGGTTTAACAAGTTTTAGAATTTGCAAAATGTAGTCATCTAAGGTACAATTTTCCAATGAGTCAAGTACAACTGCTTGCTCATTTTTGGGAAAATTTTCCATGGCTGTTACTGTAGAATAACTTTTTTTTGACTAGGAGCATTTTGACCCGACGCTTGGCCTGCAGAATGGTCTCCTCCAGGAGGGGCCATTTTCGGCTGCTGCCACCGCCCACCAGCACTTTAAAGAACCACTAAAGTATAACACTGTAGGCTTGATCGCAAACTTTATAGTCAAATATTTAATGTTTACACGCGACCTGTAACAAAGCGGTAAACAAACACGTTTGTACTCAACGAGAGGCGACGTTGAACTGCCTTTAATCTTCTACTATAAAATTTAGTGAATTATTTTTGTGGTTTTTTTTTAATTTTTTTTTTATTTAAGCTTTTTTAGCTCTTCAATCGAAGGTTATATAGCTATCAAAATAGAAAAAAAAATACATATAAGTCGTAGTAATTTACATTTGAGTCGCTGTACATTATATATAAACATATATTACATCGATCTACAGAATATACATTAAACCTATATAGTATACATTATACCTTTATGTAGCATTTTCTCATAAACTTGAAAACAATACAACAATAGTTTAGGTTCAAGTGATTACTTCGGCATCTACATAGTGTAACTATAAAATCTCTGCTTAAGCTTAGGCCTTTAAACCATGGACTCATAGAATTTTTAAAATACATTTCAAAATATACTTGGCCTTTATGCATTCCTTTATTCTTTATTAAATTAAAACTATCTTTAATTGCTAATTTTCTAAAGAAAGTTCTAAATTCGGTATAGGGAACATTTGTCTACGAAGGCTGCTGGTTTATTGCAATTTTAGCTAATTCATCGGCTTTTTCATTCCCCGTTATCCCTCTATGCGATAGTATCCAATGAATGATTAGTTTAGTGTTATAACTATTTTTTTTATAGAACTCAAGATTGTTTCGTCTAATCTCAAAGGTGAGATGGCTGATGTTAACATCATTTCTCGCATAATTCATAGCTTGCACTAAGCTTAGCGAGTCCGTGAAAATATTTATATTGCGATTATTGTTCTGCAGCGCTATGTCCATCGCATCTGAAAGTGCTAGAGATTCAGCAGTGAAGATACTGGCTTTATTATCTACGCTGTTCGTTTTTGTAATCATAAGTTCGGGGCATATGCAAGCGCTACCCACAGAAGGGCTTCCATTACTTTTACTGACATCTGTATATATCTTGATTGCGTTATCTTTGAACATTTCATTGAATAGTACATTGGGAGTTGTGCTGTTCATTAAAATTTTTCCATTTTCAAAGTTTGCATGAGGTAGCGTTTTAGTAACTTGGTAATCATAATTATAAATGCTTGGTAGTACGCTCGTACGAATGAGGTGCTGAATACCTATAACACTTTTAACACATTATTTAAGTATATTGAATCTTTTTCTGCGGTCGTTAATAATGCTTGGTACATATTTCATTATTGTTTTATGCTCATCCTTGCACCCAATGCCATTCTGCTAGCTGAAAATTGTACTTTTTCCAACTTTAAGCATTTTGATTTTTGCTTTGGGAGATAAATAAAGCTACCATAATCGATTATGGACCTGACAAAGCTTTTATAGAAGGTAATAAGAGTTAAAGGGTGTGCGCTCCAGCGCACTCCTCTCAAGAATTTGACTACATTCAGCGCGCTGTTAGCCCTCTGCAACACATGACCAATATGCCTATCGTAAGTAAGTTGGTGATCGAAGTAAATACAAAGGAATTTTACAGCATGCTTGGATATAACAGTTTTGTTGCGTATTATAATGTGTGTCTCGCCAGGATCGATTCCTTCGTTATTAAATTGGTCTTATCCGGTGAAACTTTAGGCCAATGTCTATCAACTTGTTAGAAATTTGTTCAATGCCGATTTCCATCGTTAATTTCGCACTTTCTGGGTTGAGTGTTCTCGTGTACATAACGATATCGTCTGCGAATTGTAAGATGTTCATATCATTGAGAAGATTATTACTAATATCTGCAACATATATCAAATTCAAGATCGGGCTTAGTACGCCACCCTGTGGAAGTCCTTTATAACAAAAATGAGGCTGCTCCTGGTTTATCTCAGTACATATGAGTCTGTGATAAGTAATAGTTTTTATTAATTCTAAGATTTTGCTAGTACATCCTACTGCGGCAAGCTTATGAAGAAGGATATCACATTGAACATCATTAAACGCGTTGCTAACGTCAAGAAAAACGGCAAGTGCCTGTTCACCGCTATCTAGTGCATCCTCGATATCTAACTTAAGAGGAGGTCACGTATCTCTGTCCTTTTCTAATCAAAGAAATGATTTTTTTACAAAAACTAATAACTTTATCAAAAAATGAAGAGAAAGCCGCATCTTGTATCAAAAAAAGCAATATTTTCTTTGATAAGAAAAAATTAATTTTATTGCTTCGTTTTCAAGAAAACCTTGAAAAACTTAAATCATAGAGGTTAGGGTGGACAATTTGGTTTTTCAAGGTTTTCTTGAGAACGAAGCAATAAAATTAGTTTTTTCTTATTGTTTTTATTATTCGTTTTATTGAGTCATAATTATTAATAATAGATTTCAATGAAAAGGGATAGAATGGGTGGAAGGCTGATACAACAATGAGACAGTTAACTCAGATAGTATTAATTTTATTAGAACAACATAACACAAATAATACATTTAATAACTGTTAATAATGATATCTTGAAAGAAATAAAAGGGAAACTTACAAACAAAGGTCGGGTGGTCCACGTCGACCAATCGGCCGTTACACCACGCACGCGAAGACAATACTATGCTTTTTATAACTACACTCGAGTGGGCCACGTCGACACATCGGCCATGACGCCACAAAATGTACACGCTGATGTGCAGGTAAGTCACGTCGACTTATCGGCCGCAACACTCGACCCACACATCCACCAACAGTAATGGTGACGTCGCGCACACGTACGACGCCACCCACGAATCCGTGCACTGTTCAGTTACGTCGACTTATCGGCCGTAACTCTCAACTCCTCATATGAAGAAAAAAAACTACCGTAATAATTTCTTATCACACTATTACTACACCCAACTAAAGATCCGCGTTGACACACACTAGCGCACCAATTTCACGTCCGTCACAGACGGGCTGCTGAAACTAACTAACTGGCCCATGCACGAGGTCCCGCGCACAAACCGCCGGCATCCCCACCCCGCGCAACCGTCAAAGGCCACGCCATGCGCGCGCATCCGCTTACCCGCTCCTTTTCCATCGAGCGCCATTGTCGCTCCCTTCAAACAGCGTCTCTAATCCCGCCAAAATCCAAACACCGCCCGCCTTCGTCCATCGGACGAACATCATCATCAATGCTCAACGGCAGAACCCGTCACCGCATCAGTGGATCGAGCCCTTTCAACTAGAAGCGGACAGAGCCCTGTCATGCGTCTCCCAAAGGCAGAGACAGCAGTCCCAACCGTAACCACACGCACCAAACCATCAGGTCCCGGATACACCTCAGTGACTCGAGCCAACGGCCACCCTGCTGGCGGACATCGGTCATCCCTCACCAAAACCAACTGGCCCACAGCAAAATTGTCCCTGGGATCTCCCCACTCACCGCGCTCCTGCAGATGCCGCAGGCATTCACCCGCCCAGCGCCTCCAAAACCCGCCTAGCAGACGCCTCAACAGCCGGTACCCATCTAGTCGGCTTTCCGGCCCCGAAGGAGGGGCCTCATCCGGCAGCACGGCGGCCGCTCCACCACTCAAGAAGCGAGCCGGAGTGAGCGCCGTTAGATCATCCACATCCCGACCCAGCGGCCGCAGGGGACGCGAGTTCAGACATGCCTCAACTTGAACCAACAGGGCAGCAAACTCCTCAAATGTGAGCACACGCTCCCCGACAACTCGCTTGAGATGATGCTTCGCGGACTCCACTCCAGCCTCCCATAACCCTCCGCAATGTGGAGCACTAGGTGGAATGAACGTCCATTCGGTGCCATCATTAGCCAAAATCGGGGCAAGCTCCCGGCAAAACTGCGACGCGTCACGAAACACTGCCTTCAACCGACCATCGGCCCCCTGAAAGGACGTGGCACTACCACTGAAAAGCCCTCGACAGATGCCCCCTCCACCCACGAAGCGCCGAAAGGCGGCAATGAATGACGCTGAGGTTAGATCACTTACACATTCCAGATGAATTGCACGTGTGGTAAAACACACAAACAAGGCTATGTACCCCTTGCATGACTTGTGACCACGACCCTTGGTGGTGCGTATCTGAAATGGTCCAGCGTAATCGAACCCGGTGCAGAAGAAAGGCTCAGAACGAGTCACTCGTTCTGAGGGGAGATCACCCATGAGTTGATGTGCCAACCTTGGTTCAACTCTTTGACACCTCACACACCTGTGAATGATGGACCCCACCAGACGACTTCCGCCCAACATCCACACTTGTCTTAACAGAGTACTCAAAGTAAGCGCTAGGCCGCCGCGGAGACAGATGTGGTGCGCATGACGCACGAATAAACGGCTCAAGGTTGAGTCACGCGGCAAAATGGGAGGGTTCTTTGATTGATCAGGAAGATTCGAATGAGCGAGTCTACCTCCAACCCGCAAAAGATCGTCTGTTGAACTTACGAATGGGTTTAACTTGTTAAGAAAATGACGTCTAGGAAGCCTTTTTCCGTTTTTTAGAAGTTGAATTTCTGCTGCGAAGGCAACAGATTGCGCAAGACGTATGGCTACCACGCGCGCCTCTGATAATTCAGATACCGTAAGGAAGGTCGGTAGTGGCTGTAACCCAGCTCTCCCTTGACGTAATCTAACCAGAGGGCGCCTACAATATGCTATCACCCTAGTCAGCTTACTCAGTGAAGAAAATCGTGTCAAGAGGGGGTGTTCCTCAGGGGTGATCCTGGAATGAAAAACTGCAGTAGCCTCAACTGACCGAGGCCAATGTTCTGAAGACTGGGCTAACCAGTAGGGGGCCATGCCACCAGAGATTACATTCAGCTAGCTCGTCCGGTTCGCAGCCACGGGTTGCTAAATCTGCAGGGTTCTCCTTTGAAGAAACGTGTGTCCAAGTGGTAGATGGCAATTCAGTTTGTATGTATGATACCCTATTGGCAACGAAAGTCTTCCAATAAGAAGGATGTTTGCGCAACCAATTTAGCACGATCTGACTGTCAGACCAAGCGAAGGTTGTCGCATTTTGGAGGAAGTCGAGTTTAGCGACATGAAGGATGAGCTTAACCAGAAGGACAGCTCCACAGAGTTCTAAGTTAGGGACGCTGATGGTCTTTACAGGTGCCACCTTGGTCTTAGCGGTCAGCAACACAGTATGAGCATCCCCGTCACTCATTGCAATGCGAACATAAACTGCAGCGGCATAGGCCCGAGAAGAAGCATCCGAGAAACCATGTATTTGATACGGTTGATCGGATGAACTTCCAAACCAGCGAGGAATACCTACAGCTGAGAGAGTGGAAAGTGAATTACAGTAATGAATCCAACGAGCCTGAATTTCATTTGGTAATGGAGCATCCCAACCACACTTCAAAATCCACAGATCCTGCATAAGGATCTTCGCTGTAACGGTGACTGGAGCCAACCATCCTAAAGGATCAAATAAACGTGATATGTTTGAAAGAATCATCCGTTTCGTTGGAGGGGGGCTTGACGGCTCAGCGATTGTTACTCTGAACCGAAACTCATCCTGAGCTGGTTTCCAATAAATCCCCAATGTTTTCACGGATTCACTCTCATCAATGAGCTTAGACCAATTCTGAGGGGTCAGAGGAGGTAACAACTCTATGCAATTGGCAGCCCATTTATCCAGCTCAAATCCAGCGGTGCGCAGCAACGAGCAAAGTTGGACTCTCATTTGAACAGCTTCTGAGAAATCATTTGAACCAGCGAAAATATCATCCACGTAAGTATGAGACTCTAAACATTTGGCCCCTAGTGGAAATCTGGAACCTTCATCCTTAATCAACTGTAGCATAACTCGATTTGCTAAAAATGGGGCCGAGGCCGTGCCATAGGTCACCGTGTTCAAACGGTAATCTACCGGCTCCACACCAGCTTCAGGTGACCAAACGATTCTTTGTAGATCTCGGTCCCCTCCAACATGAGGATCTGTCGAAACATTTTGACGATATCAGCAGTAAAAACGTACTGATACCGTCGCCAGCCCAGCAAAATCAACGAAAGATCATGCTGAAGCTTAGGCCCTTCATTAAATACTGGTTAAGGGATGCTCCGTCATGAGTCTGACGAGATGCATCGAAGACAATACGGGTTTTATTTGTACGATTGGAGGATGTGACTACTGCATGATGAGGAAGATACCATGCTCGTGTTTGTTTAATCTCCTCTCTAGGAATCGGTGTCATGTGGCCAAGCTCTTCATAAAGCTTCATAAAATTGCGATAGGACTCAGCCAACACCGGATCGCGCGAGAATCTACGGTGAGTTTGTACTAGTGAAGCCAAAGACATGCGACGAGTCTCTGATGCTAGAGATGGAGGCTCCTCCTTTAGCAAAAGAGCGACCAAATATCTACCATCCTTATTTCTAGTATAGGATTCTTTGAACTGGTTCTCACAACGTTCCTCTTCAGGAGTCCATTTATTGGGGTTCGTCGGAATTTCTTCCAATGTCCAAAAATGCTGTAATGTTTGATCCAAACCAGCTTGAGTGATCCCATGGAGAACTCGCGCATATGAGTCTGTTGTCCTTCCCGCCCGCCATGACGACTCGATCCCTATTGCACCTGATACTACCCAACCAAATACAGTGTTTTGAGCGACAAAACGAGACGGAGCAAAGTGTAATAGTCCTGAACGTAAAAGTTGTCCATAAACATCAGCTCCAAGGATAAGGTCGATAGAATTGGGTGTAAGGAATTGAGGGTCCGCTAGTGCGAGGCCTCTCAATTGATGAGTGTCAAATTCTACAAGTTGACGAGCTGGCAACCGAGAGGTAAGCCTTGGAAGTACCAAAGCCTCTGTTTCAACCTTGAAATTCACGTCACAGGCCGAGCGTAACTGAAGCCGTACTACAGACCGAGCAGTGCCGGCCGCGCAGCCACCCAGCCCCGACAATGGAATTTCATCACGGCGCCTTGGGAGCTCAAGGAGCTGTACGATAGCTTCTGTAATAAAGGAAGCTTCAGACCCCTGATCTAGCAAGGCCCGAACTGCCATAGGGTGACCCCCAATGTCCATTACAATCACCTGAGCGGTAGGTAGAATCACCCCACTTCCACCGCTGGAGATCCCGGCTGTATGTACATTAATGGTACTGGAGGAGCCTGCCAGCTCGGACGATGGAGTATCGGCCTGTGCCTGGTCCGGGGATTGAGATTGCACTTTCTCATGATACTTGTGCAACAGCGTGTGATGCTTACCATTACAATTTGCGGTTGAGCAACGTCCTGAAGATTTACAGGATTTCACTCTATGTTGGCCAAAACAATTGAAACAGAGCCGTAGACGTTTGACTTCAGTCTGTCGCTCTTGATGACTTAGAGCCTTAAATTTGAAACACCTATAAAGAGGGTGCAGTCCTTTACAATGAGGACAATATCGACTAGACGATTCGGGCGAAGATGAGGGGATTGCCGCATGGAATATTTTCCGAGGGCCTCGATCAGCCCTACTAATAGAGGCCGATCTCTTTTCACCCCTACTACTAGAAGCACGGACGGTCAACTGTTCGGAATTCAACATGCTCAAGGTCTGTGCACGTCTTTCTAGAAATTCGATTAGAGCAGAGAATGTAGGAAGATGATCGATGGGATTAAAATCAGCTGCACCTATATTGGAAACAGCCTCCCGATCTTTCAAGCTTAATTCTGACTCCCAGAGCTTCCTAGATTCTGGATCCAAACGTTCAGCTATGATAAACACGAACCACAAATTCCATTGCTCTACTGGTAATTGGAAATTTTCTAGAGCTCGTACGATGCGCTGTGCTTCGTCAGTGAAACACCGCAACTCAACGGCTGACTCTTTCTTCAAATGAGGTAGCTGCATGAGAGCAACAAAGTGCTTGAAAATGATTAGGCGAGGGTTATAATACCGTGCCTTAAGAGATTGCCAGGTACTGTTATAATTTGCGTTCGTTACCTTTACGTCCCTAACAAGCTCCGCCGCGGAGCCTCGCAAGCACGATTTCAGGTACTGCAACTTAGTTGCATTCGAGTATCGAGGAATGTCATGCACTAGCGAGGTGAATAAATCACTAAAACTTTCCCAATCCTCATATTCACCAGAAAAGATTGGGAGAGGCATACGAGGGAGTTTAGCGATTGCGGGATCATCCCCCCTAGTCGAAACGTTTGAAACTTCAATCAGAGGTGCTGGTTGCTCCGCAATTTCAAGTCGCCTCTGAACAACCAAAAGGAAATCATTAACATCCTCATATCCTCCTTGGATCCGCGAGAAGACATTCTCAACAACATAGGACTCCTCCTCGTTTCCCTCTCTCCCTATAATGTCATCGTGTGTCCGACGCACCTCATGCCAAATACTGTGCAAATTATCTAGTCGAGTTTGAATTATCGCGGGATTGAGTTCATTGTCCCGCTTTTCTCGAATACGTTCAAGCATTGCCCTCATCTCCGATGAACGAGAAGTTTGCAATGCTATAAGCTTTTTCAAAGCAGGCGGAGCCATCATGGAATTAGAGCCAAATCAAACAAATGCAATGAAATGTCAAAGGGCGAAACCTTCAAACTCTGAGCATCAAGAAGTTGCTCTCATCAAAAAAAGGAGAAGAAACAAATGAAAGTTTCAATAAAAACAAGAAGGAAGGCAAATCAAATGCATAAACAAAAGACCAAAGGGAAACGAAAACTCAAACAAGAAAGAGAGAAAAGAAATAGAATTCTCAGCTTGAAAAGGCAAGCGAAGAACGGGAGTATAAACCGAAAAGGCACTCCAACACACCGAATGACACAAGTAAACACTTACGTACTGGGCTTCTTCACTGTTAACCGACGCACAAGATGAACCAGCCAATCACCCAATCCTCACCCGGGGCACCATGTTTTTATTATTCGTTTTATTGAGTCATAATTATTAATAATAGATTTCAATGAAAAGGGATAGAATGGGTGGAAGGCTGATACAACAATGAGACAGTTAACTCAGATAGTATTAATTTTATTAGAACAACATAACACAAATAATACATTTAATAACTGTTAATAATGATATCTTGAAAGAAATAAAAGGGAAACTTACAAACAAAGGTCGGGTGGTCCACGTCGACCAATCGGCCGTTACACCACGCACGCGAAGACAATACTATGCTTTTATAACTACACTCGAGTGGGCCACGTCGACACATCGGCCATGACGCCACAAAATGTACACGCTGATGTGCAGGTAAGTCACGTCGACTTATCGGCCGCAACACTCGACCCACACATCCACCAACAGTAATGGTGACGTCGCGCACACGTACGACGCCACCCACGAATCCGTGCACTGTTCAGTTACGTCGACTTATCGGCCGTAACTCTCAACTCCTCATATGAAGAAAAAAAACTACCGTAATAATTTCTTATCACACTATTACTACACCCAACTAAAGATCCGCGTTGACACACACTAGCGCACCAATTTCACGTCCGTCACAGATGGGCTGCTGAAACTAACTAACTGGCCCATGCACGAGGTCCCGCGCACAAACCGCCGGCATCCCCACCCCGCGCAACCGTCAAAGGCCACGCCATGCGCGCGCATCCGCTTACCCGCTCCTTTTCCATCGCGCGCCATTGTCGCTCCCTTCAAACAGCGTCTCTAATCCCGCCAAAATCCAAACACTTATCAAAGAAAATATTGCTTTTTTTGATACAAGATGCGGCTTTCTCTTCATTTTTTGATAAAGTTATTAGTTTTTGTAAAAAAATCATTTCTTTGATTAGAAAAGGACAGAGATACGCGACCTCCTCTTAAATGAGGTAAGGCCGTCCGAACATGACAGACCCTTACGAAAGCCAGTTTGACTATCCGGCAGAAAACCACCGCTCTCAACCCACCAACGTAATCTGTAGGAGACCATTAATTCAAATATTTTGCAAAGGCATGATGTCAAAGCCAGAGGTCTCAGTCCCCTGCCATTAGGCTTATCAACGAAATGGATATAAGTTTTATTCCAATCATTTAGATATACATTGTACAAGTATAACTCATTATATATATCCAATAATAATAAGTGATACTTAATAGGGATATTGTGCAGTATCTCGTAATTGATGCCATCCATGCCGGGAGCCGATTTATTTCCCCAGGTGTTCAGGGCCATATTAAATTCAGTGTAGCTATAAGGATCATTAAAAATTTGTTAATAAGTGGGGCAGGTAATTTATCTGGGTCAGTAGGTACCCAATCTGGGCAAAGTCCATTCAAAGTTTTTTCAATTTTTAGCCTGCTTTCTATATACTCTATGCAACTCTAATGTTTAATCTTGGTCCATTTATTTTTCAAGATCTTAGTTTTGTTCGAGATATAACGTGAGTCGTCGTTTAAGTTAAGAGTTTCGGCAAAATAGCGAAAGCAGTCTTTCTTTTTTGTTTAAACATTCTTTTAGCTACAGCGCAAATTCTTTTGTATTCAATAAGATCTTCAATTTTACTAGTAAGATCATTTTTGTATGCAGTTTGGCGTTGTTTCATGATAAGATTACAGTCCTTGTCTCACCAAGGTACAGGATTTTTATACTTTGACCTACTGACTGTTTTCTTCTTAGGAGTATGCTTATCAACCGCGTCAGTAATGATTTCAACAAAGAAGTTGTAATTTTCAGTAGGTATTAGTGCTGAAAAATACAAATTCGTTGTTCGAGGAAAAAAAAAATTTTTTGTGGTTTTAATAATGATCTTATTTGTATTATAAGACATGAATGGTATGAGTGCTAATTACGTAATTTTGAGAAATTCCAATGATGAATGTAAAGCTGAAAAAACATTTGAGAGTTGCTCTTTCTTATCATTGTGTTATTTTACGATAAACCCTCGAGATTCTTAAATAAACAATTTTAATCTCGCAGCAAATGCTCGCTCTTATCTACGTAATGGTATATCTGCGCTTAACACGGTTTTAGCGACTTTTGAAATATTTCGGAGAAATACAAAATCATGTTTAATAGTATGAAGATATATCGGTATTATGTTATATCCCGTAAATATTCTACTTTAAAAATTAGTGAATTATTTTTGTGATTATCATAATGATCTTATTTGTATTATAAAATATGATTGGTATTGGTGCAAATTACGTCATTTTGAGAAATTCCCACAATGAATGCAAAGTTAAAAAATACATTATAAAGTTGCTCTTCCTTATCATTGTGACATTTTACGATGAACCCTCGCGATTCTGAAATAATAGTACATTACGATACAAGTGACCTAAGTGGCACTTTATTACACAGGCCGGAGTTATCGCCCTCGCTGCGCTCGGGCGATAACTCCGGCCGTGTAATAAAGTTCCTCTAAGGTCACGAGTATCGTATACTATTTTGTAGCACGTGGGACATAAATCCGCCAAATTAAATCTGTACTCTTCCAAAATCAGTAATAAACAAAAACTATGCACTCCACGAATTATAATTCAAAAAATAAAAGCGAAAACTATAAAAACCAAACACTACGCATCCTGTGAATGATAAATCGAAAAAAGAAAAGAAAACTATAAATAAACTAAAACTAAACACTCCATGAATAATAGATCGAAAAAGAAAAGAAGAATATAATTTCAAAAATATACTCAAAATGTGTAATAATAATTAATTTTTATAAATATTATTGATATTATGTGAAATTGTTTGTTGAAATCATCTTCTATGAAGTCATAAATTGAAATTTTGTTTCACGTATGAATTAGCGTCGTAGGAGCGGGTGAGGAGGTAACATGTTTAGTATAGCAATAGCAATCGTGTGTAGTAATAGGGGGTTCCCCGTAGCATTTTATAATACAACGCTGAAATGACTATACCTCTTCGCTCACATGTTACGCTACTATCAATTTTAGTTTTACTCGTATCTTACTTGCTTATAATTGTTATTTAATTTGAAGAATGTTAATGTAAAAGAGTTTCAATATACTACAGCTTATTGTTATTTATGAAAATACTTTTAAAAAATAATTTACATATAAAATTATTTCTTATTATATACGTACGTTACCTAAGTAAATTCATTAGTGTACCTGTAAAAAAGTGCCACCTAGGTAACAGAAAAGTGTTACCTAAGTGCGGATTTAGGTCCCGCAGTGCTATAAACAATTTTAATCTCCAAGCAAATGCTCGCTCTAAAGTACGTGATAGTATATATGCACTTAACACGGTTTTAGCGACTCTTATAATATTTCGGAGAAATTCAAAATTATGATTAATAGTATGAAGATATATCGGTAATATGTTATATCCCGTAAATATTCTACTTTAAAAATTAGTTAATTATTTTTGTGGTTATAATAATGATCTTATTTGTATTATGAAACATGATTGGTATGTGTGCTAATTACGTCATTTTGAGAATTTCCCACGATGAATGTAAAGCTAAAAAACATATTAATGTTGCTCTCTCTTATCATTGTGATATTTTACGATAAACCTCGGGATTCGTAAATAAGCAATTTCGTTCTCCCAGCAAATGCTTCGTCTTATCTTCGAAAAGGTATATCTGCGCCTAGCGCGTTTGTGGCGACTTTCAAAATATTTCGAAAAAATAGAGTATTGTGATTAATAGTATGAAGATATATCGGTAATATGTTCTATCCCTTAAAGTCTCCTATTATAAAATTCAGTAAATTAATTTTTGTGGTCATAATAATAATAATAATTTTATTTGTATTTTAAAACATGATTGGTATAAGTTGCAAATTACGTCATTTTGAGAAATTCCCACAATGAATGCAAAGTTAGAAAATAGATTATAAAGTTGCTCTTTCTCATCATTGTGACATTTTACGATATACCCTCAAGATTCTGAAATAAAAAGTTTTAATCTCCCAGCAAATGCTCGCTCTAATGCACGTAATGGTATATATGCGCTTAACACGGTTTTAGCGACTTTTAAGATATTTCGGAGAAATTGAAAATTACGATTAATAGTATGAAAATATATCGGTAATATGTTATATTCTTTAAAACTTCTACTATAAAATATAGTAAATTATTTTTGTGGTTATAATAATAATAATAATAATAATAATAATAATAATAATAATAATAATAATAATAATAATAATTTTGTTTGTATATTAAAACATGAATGGTATAAGTGCTAATTACGTCATTTTGAGAAATTTCCACAATGAATGTAAAGTTAAAAAACATTTGAGAGTTGCTCTTCTTATCATTGTGATATATTACGATAAATTCTTAAGATTCGAAAATAAACAATTTTGATCTCGCAACAAGTGTTCACTCTTATCTACGTAATGGTAAATCTGCATAACACGGTTTTGGCGACTTAAAAATATTTCGGAGAAATTGAAAATTGTGATCAATAGTATGAAGATATATCAGTAATATGTTATATCCCTTTAAGTCTTCTACTATAAATTTTAGTGAATTATTTTTGTGGTTATAATAATGATCTTATTTGTATTATAAAACATGATTAGTGTGAGTGCTAATTACGTCATTTTGAATGATTCCCATGATGAATGCAAAGTTAAAAAATACATTATAAAGTTGCTTTTTCTTATCATTGTGATATATTACGATAAACCCTCAAGATTCGGAAATAAACAATTTTAATCTCGCAACAAGTGTTTACTCTTATCTACGTAATGGTATATCTGCGTTTAACACAGTTTTGGCGACATAATAAATATTTCGGAGAAATACAGAATTATGATTAATAGTATGAAGATATATCGGTAATATGTTATATCCCGTAAATATTCTACTTCAAAAATTAGTTAATTATTTTTGTAGTTATGATAATGATCTTATTTGTATTCTAAAACATGATTGGTATGTGTGGTAATTACGTCATTTTGAGAATTTTCTACAATGAATGTAAAGCTAAAAAAAACATATTAATGTTGCTGTTTCTTATCATTGTGATATTTTACGATAAACCCTCGGATTCGTAAATAAGCAATTTTAATCTCCCAGCAAATGCTCTGTCTTATCTACGAAAAGGTATATCTGCGCCTAGCGCGTTTGTGGCAACTTTCAAAATATTTCGAAAAAATAGAGTATTGAGATTAATAGTATGAAGATATATTGGTAATATGTTCTATCCCTTAAAGTCTCCTATTATAAAATTTAGTTATCTATTTTTGTGGTCATAATAATAATAATAATAATTTTATTTGTATTTTTAAAACATGATTGGTATGAGTGCTAATTACGTCATTTTGAGAATTTTCCACGATGAATGTAAAGCTAAAAAAAAACATATTAATGTTGCTTCTTCTTATCATTGTGATATTTCACGATGTACCCTCGTGATTCTGAGTTCAACAATTTTAATCTTCCAGCAAGTGCTCGCTCTAATGTCCGTAATGGTATCTACGCGGTTTTTTTCGTACTTCGCATGGTAGACACAATAGCGTTCACTGTTATTTCGATTGTTGGTTCGCGAGAGTCCCTCTATATCTAAACTCGTTTCTTACTTTACCAAGCGTCTCTTTGATAACTGCTTTAATATGCGCTTCAATACATACATTATCTGTGTACGGTCTATCGGTTTCTTTTTCATCGTGACTTACTATGCTAACCATTTTACTGACTTGTTCTTCGCATTTATTTTTGTATACCTCATCTGCGTTTTTTACCACGGTTCCTTCTGTTTAAATTAATTCCTCCCACCAAGTGCGATTTTATACCCGGTGGAAGGTTGTATTTCCATACCCTTAAGATAACCTCGCGCTCTATTTCACCGTCTGCTACGTCGAGTATTTCTCTTAAATATTTCGACGGTTTTTTCTTATGCGCCCGACATTTTCTAAATAATTTATTAAATCTTTCTTCTTGTGACTGTCCATAGGTCTCTATGAGGTATTTCCTCAACCTACTATATCTATTTCCCGGCTTTAATGTTTTTACTAAACTCGATGTTTGACGAATTACGTCATTATCTAAGTTATTTATAAGTAATACGAACGCCACGCTTTCGTCCGTAACGTTTTGCATTTTAGCCTGGGTTCCGAATAGATCAAACCTCGTTTCCGGGTTATGTTTCCAGAAGGGAAAATTAATTTGGCGGGTTTGCATAAGGTTACTGGGCACTACTATGTTACGGTGTTGCTCACCTAACCTAAAATTATTTTGCGCGTCGTTCATATTGTCTTTATCTACGTGTGCCGGTATTTGCTCATTATACGCATCATGTGCTTCTAACCTTTCTCCCGGTTTATTTCGGTCTAATTCGAGCATCTCTATTCTCTTTATTAAAAAATCCTAAGTTTACTTATAGTCCCTTTTCATTTCTAATAGCTGTTTTTTATAATATTCTTCTACTTTTTTTGTACTGCTTGCTCCTAATATGCTACTATTGTTCATTGTCTCTGATCCGCAAGAGCTCTATTGATATCTATTTGATTCCTAAACGCGTCACGTTCTCTATCCATCGTGTGCTACTATATATACGTTATCTAAGGCGTCGTCAGCTCCGCCATTCAATATATCATACTTTGGCTTATCGTGGTAGCCATTTTGTGATTCGAGGTTCTATGTAATACAAAATAATCTTCGCTATAAATTTTTAACCGACACTAATTGATATTAATCAGTCTTACGTTAAATAGATTAATTAAATTATATACAAAACAAAATAAATAAATAAACAAATCAATAAGACGCTAAAATGTATAAAAAAAAAAATAGTTTACGCGGACAGTTAAATAAATACTACAATTATACAAACATTTAAATAAATAACAATTAAATAATATACGACAGTTGAATAATCACGCTAATATACGTTTAAATAAATAAATAAACAATTATTTAGGAATTATCACCCAAGGTCGACTGCGATTGTAAAAGACCTACGCGAAATACAATAACAAATAATTTATGTTACAATTTCAAAACTGTCGTTAATTTGTCCAGTGTGCGCGGGCAATACAATATCCGTTATATTTACTTCTCGCGTTTTACCGACACGCATGACCTCCGCATGACCTTTCGAGAACACCTAAGAGATACACAAATGTAATGGTTAGAATGTAACTCCACGTCGTACATCGGTCCATAACATGCCAGCAATAATACTTTTAAAACTTTATTCGTAATAATCTATGAAATTCTTATTTCCACGCACACACGAAACTTAACCTCGAGTCACTTCTATCGCACTTTAAACCAACCGTCTCGTCTTGAATTTTCTACGCGCTTCCTACTGATCGCTTATTTTCACCCGCACAACCAAATCACTTTTTTTGCACTTTGTTTTTCGATTAGGTACTTTTCGCTATTTCAATTTTTACTTACGTACTATATACCCTGCACAGATTTTTATTTCTGTTTTTTTTTGTAATCCCCTCTTTTTTATGAGGAAGGTGAGAGAGAGAGAGATTGCCTATACTCCCCCCAGTCTGCACGCTCTATCTCTTACAAAAGAAGGAAAAGAAAACGAATTCTATACAAGGCATATGACTGCCGGCAACCGGCACAGCCCCGACTCGTATACAGCGAGACAGACAAATCTGATTGGTTGCATCACGTGCCGAGCCTACACCGACACCAATAACCCCTTAAAAACATAATAAAAAAATCTACTATTCTTCTTCACGTGCAGGTGGAGAGAGCCAGTCCCTCACTTACTGTGCAAATATCTATGTTAGTACAGATATGTATATATTTTCCAGCGAACATTTACTTTATGTTAGTCTATATATAAAAAAATCTTTGCTGTAATTTTTAAAGTTAATCACTTTAATACGTTTACGTATCTACAAATAAAAGATTATATATTGTTTTAAAGATAAGTCTTTACAGCGCGCTCGCGGTAATTATTTTTCTAACCTTTACAATGAATTTCCTGCGAAACGATGGCAACCTTTGCTCGGACCCCTTGCTGGCCAACGGCTTTTGCTCAGGCGTCCAAGCAGCCGCTGCGCTGTCCTGGCTCTCCGAACGGTTGTCGAGGTCACCAATTATAGTCTCCTACACCTCTGCAGATGCTACGATGTTGCGAAAAGGAAAGGTAGTTAGATAGGTCCTCGAACAGAGAGAAACAACTCCTTTAATGTTATAAAATATACTTTATTATTACCTGAGACGCCAGGCTATTTAACTTATAGGTGATCAAAAACACTCTGACTCTCTTCGCATACATCATGTAACACATAGGTTACGTTTCATCGTTGCTTACTTGCGCGCCGCCAGTTGCGCAGCAGCGTTTACTCGCACATTCACTCCATACATACATATCACGTACGTCTGTGCACCCACAATACAAATAAGATCATTATTATAACCACAAAAATAATTCACTAAATTTGATAGTAGAAGATTTAAGGAATATAACATATTACCGATATATATTCATACTATTAATCATAATTCTCAATTTCTCCGAAATATTTTAAGAGTCGTCAATCCCTGTTTTAAGCGCAGATATACCATTACCCCACATTAGAGCCAGCATTTGCTGGGATATTAAAATTATTTATTTCAGAATCTCAAGGGTTTATCGTAAAATATCATAATGATAAGAAAGAGCAACATTATAATGTTTTTTTCTACTTAACATTCATCGTGGGAATTTCTCAAAATGACGCAATTAGCACTCATATCAATCATGTTTTATAATACAAATAAGATCATTATTATAACCACAAAAATAATTCCCTAAATTTTATAGTAGAAGACTTTATGTGATATAACATATTACCGATATATCTTCATACTATTAATAATAATTTTCAATTTGTCCAAAATATTTTAAAAGTCGCCAAAACCCTGTTAGGCGCAGTTTTACCATTATGTAGATAGGAGCGAGCACTTACTGGAAGATTAAAAATGCTTATTTCCGAATCTTAAGGATTAATCGTTAAATATCCCAATGATAAGAAAGACCAACTTAAAAATTTTTTTTAAAATTTTACATTTATCTTGAAAATTTCTCAAAATGACGTAATTAGTATTCATACCGATTATATTTTAAAATATAAATAAAATTATTATTATTTTTATTATGACCACAAAAATAATCCACTTAATTTCATAATAGGAGTTTTTAAAGGATAGAACATATTACCGATATATCTTCATACTATTAATCACAATACTCAATTTCTTCGAAATAATTTAATAGTCGCCTCAAACGGGCTAGGTGCAGATATACCTATTCGTAAATAAGACGAAGCATTTGGTGGGAGTTTAAAATTGCTTATTTCCGAATCTCGAGGGTTTATCCTAAAATATCACAATGATAAGAAAGAGCAACTTTAAAATATTTTATTTAACTTTACATTCATCTTGGAAATTCCTCAAAATGACGCAATTAGTACTCAATCCGATTATGTTTTAAAATACAAATAAAATTATTATTATTATAATTATTATTATGACCACAAAAATAATTCACTAAATTTTATAATAGGAGACTTTAAGGGATATAACATATTACCGAATATTTAGATACTATTCATCATAATTTTTAATTTTTCCGAAATATTTTTAAAATCGTCTAGACCGTGTTAGGTGCAGATAGACCTTCACGTAGATAAGAGCAAGCATTTGCTGAGAGTAGAATTTCTTATTTTAGAATCTCTAAGGTTTATCGTAAATTATGACAATAATAAGGAAGAGCAACTTCAAAATGTTTATTATAACTTTACATTCATCGTGGAAATTTCTCAAAATGACGTAATGAGCACTCTTACAAATTATGTTTTCGAATACAAAAATAATTATTAATTAAAAAATAATTCCTAAATTTTGTAGTCGGAGACTTTAAATGATATAACACATTGCCGATAAATCTTCATACTATTAATCATAATCCTCAGTTTTTTTTAAATATTTGGAATGTCGCCAAAATCGTGTTAGGCGCAGATATACCTTTACGTAGATAAGAGCAAGCATTTGCTGAGAGATTAAAATTTCTTATTTCAGAATCACTGAGGTTCATCGTAAATTATGACAATAATATGAAAGAGAAACTTTAAAATGTTTATTATAACTTTACATTCATCGTGGAAATTTCTCAAAATGACGTAATGAGCACTCTTACAAATTATGTTTTCGAATACAAATAAAATTGTTCTTATTATTATTTTGACCACAAAAATAATTTCCTAATTTTTATAGTCGGAGACTTAGAAGCATACAACACATTACCGATAAATCTTCATACTATTAATCATAATTATCAGTTACTTCGAAATATTTGGAATGTCGCCAAAACCGTGTTAGGCGCAGATATACCTTTGAGTAGATAAGAAAAAGCATTTGCTCAGAGCTGAAAATTGCTTATTTCAGAATCTCTAAGGTTTATCGTAAATTATGACAATAATAAGGAAGAGCAACTTTAAAATGTTTATTATAACTTTTTATTCATCGTGGGAATTTCTCAAAATGACGTAATTAGCACTCATACAAATTATCTTTTCAAATACAAATAAAATTATTATCATTATTTTGACCACAAAAATGATCTTCTTAAATTTTATAGTCGGAGACTTGAAATTAGATATAACACATTACCGATAAATCTTGATACTATTAATCATCATTCTCAGTTTTTATTTGGAATAAATGAGGTCGCCAAAATCGGTTAGGCGCAGATATACCTACGTAGATAAGAAGCAGCATTTGCTGAGAGATTAAAATTTTTATATCAGAATTTCTAAGGTTTATCGTAAATTATGACAATAATATGGAAGAGAAACTTTAAAATTTTTTTTTAACTTTACATTCATCGTGGAAATTTCTTAAAATGACGTAATTAGCTCTCTTACAAATTATGTTTTCGAATACAAATTAAATTATTATTATTATTATTTTGACCACAAAAATATTTTCCTAAATTTTATAGTCGGAGGCTTTGAAGGATAGAACACATTACCGATAAATCTTCATACTATTAATCATGATTATCAGTTTCTTCGAAATATTTGGAATGTCGCCGAAACCGTGTTAGGCGCAGATATACCTTCACGTAGATAAGAACAAGCATTTGCTGAGAGATTAGAATTGCTTATTTTATTACCTCTAGTTCTTAATGTAGAATATAACAGTAACTGGAAAGAACAACTTCAAAATGTTTTTTGTAACTTTACTTCCATCGTTGAAATTTCTCACATTGATGTAATTAGCACTTATACCAATCAGCTATTGAGATACAAATAAAATTATTATTATTAGTATAACCACAGAAATAATTTCCTAAGTTTTATAACACTTTAACATCTGTGTTTTGATACACTGTCTCTAACTCGCCTATATTAATATGAATACGTTCCATTAAATCTTTTCGGCACAAGTTGTTTTATTTGATAAACCAATCTATATTTACATCTATGTTTTGTTATACTTGTACCAACTGCGTTTATAACGACATCAGAATTCTTTTTAGTGATTTTACTTCCCATTTCCGAAATTCCGGATTTTTTATGGATATATACTTGTATTTATTATGGATATGGTGGCACAAATTATTCTTTGTAAGATTTCTTTTTGCATTCCAAGACAATCAATTGTCCTTACATCAAAACGTTACATCATTCACTCAAGATGCCGCGAAAACAATAATTGAGAGTTCGAAAGATGCTCATTCTGTTTTACGTAAATTAATTTAGTTGTTTAAATTCTTCATAAATACAGAATGAGGAGATATCAATATTGTAGAAAACAATTCTATTCTCCTAGTAAATGTTCGCTTTATCTATGTAAAGATATATCCGCATATTTCAAACAATTTTCATGAAAAATCGAATTCATGGAACCAACCTTCAATAAGGTATACCATAATTAAAGTATTTTTCATATCTGGCTGAGTAGAAAGTACGTAGTCTGTTATAATACGGTCACCGTGACCTATACTTTTTTATTTTTCTAACAAGAGAGAGAGAGAGAGAGAGAGAGAGAGAGAGAGAGAGAGAGAGAGAGAGAGAGAGAGCACTTTGGTGACATTAGAAGCACTACAATCTTTTGCAATCTTTTAGGTACTTGAAGTACTATAATTAATGTAGAACCATTAAATAATACTTCTATCAAGTTTGTGTCTGTATCCTTGTTAACAGATGTAGCTACCATATATTCATAGTTATAAAGATATGATGTTAATTGCGTTAATAAACGCTCTTCTCCTTAAATAAATAAATAAATTATATTATGTTAGCTGTATATTATGTGAGTAATAAGTGTCTTAACAAGCTTTAGATCAAACAATAGTTCGAATATTCGTTATTGTTGACCGGTTATGACGTCATCTTTTTTTATGACCGCTAATACTTCAAGGTACAGTTGTCCTTAACTCGGTTTTGACGATGTCTAGTTTTTTTTTTATAAGTAATCTGTACTTTGTAATTCATTATGTAAATTTTACCTCATTATTTCTCATAACAATCTGCGGTAAGAAAGACTGGACGAACTCTAGCGTTAAAATTTATCTCTAAAACCAGTTTTTTATATGTCGCCGTAACCGATTACCTATCACTTGGAATTTGTCGTCGCAATCGGTTTTCTATGAAAAGTCGCCAGAATCGGCTTTACGTGCATATCCATTTTGACGATGTCGCCAGAATCGGACAATGTCGTCGGAACCGTATAGCAATCACGAGATTTGTCGTCAGAACCGGGCCTTCACACACATATATATATATATATATATATATATATATATATATATATATATATATATATATATATATATATATATATATATCAACTTGTCTGTATATGTGCGCAAGGATCGACACGAAATGTTGCATATATATGAGCCCAGGTGCGTATGTATGTGCGCGTCCACATATGTTTTTCTATATACATATATATGATAAAAATTCCTTAGTACGTTTAATTAAAAAGGAATTGTGGAGTTTTTAATTAAAGCCCTCGAATTCACAAATCATAATCATAACTGACGCTCTTTCAATTCACGATTACATTTTGATTTCTTAATTGAAATTTATTTAATTAAGGATTCCTTTTGATTTTGGAATTAAAGCCCTTTCAATTCACGATTACATTTTGATTTCTTAATTGAAATTTATTTAATTAAGAATTCCTTTTGATTTTGGAATTAAAGCCCTTTCAATTTACGATTACATTTTGATTTATTAATTGAAATTTATTTAATTAAGGATTCCTTTTGATTTTGGAATTAAAGCCCTTTCAATTCACGATTAAATTTTGATTTCTTAATTGAAATTCATTTAATTAAGAATTCCTTTTGATTTTGTAATTAAAGCCCTTTCAATTCACGATTACATTTTGATTTCTTAATTGAAATTCATTTAATTAAGAATTCCTTTTGATTTTGTAATTAAAGCCCTTTCAATTCACGATTAGATTTTGATTTGTTAATTAAAATATATTTAATTATTAATTTAAAAGGAATTGTTAATTAAATAAAACTTCAATTACAAATTCAAAAAGGATTTGTGAATTAAAATTTATTTAAAGCTCAAAATGATTTAAATATTTGCATCCCTGGTGTATAGTATTGTGAAGTTTCTTTCAACTTCGATTGATCACCATCGAAATATAAATAAGGAACATTGCATTTTTTTTCTGTATAATCAATAACACCAATTTTTTTTACAAGAAATAGGAAATTTAATTTCTACTATCTTGATTATTAAATTATTTTTAAAAACTACACCATCGAGACTTACACACAACCATGGTTGAGTATAACTAATAATAACACCAACTTTCTTAATAGTAACACTAAATACTTTTTCGTACTCAATAGCAGCTTTTGATTCATTATCAGTTCCATACCTTGTAGAAGTAGTATTAACTTTCGAAGGATTTACCATTTCAGAGACTAGAGATTCAATGGTCTTCTTAATTCTACTTTTGATTCGATGAAGATTCATACTAGCTTAAATCCTTAAGCGTCTAGCTTGAAACCATTCTTTACAATTAGCTTGCTCAAAAGTTTTATAACAAAGGCTTATAATTTGCTCTTTTGACATTACAATTGATTTGTCATAGAAGTTTTTTAATTCAACTGACAATTCTGATGTTTTAAAATAAACCAATTTTTTTTCACACAGCTTGAAAAAATGTTCTATTCAAGTAGTACAATCTTCTTTTTTGAGCATAAGATCTACAGTTTTCGACATTGAATTCATTAAATTATTTATTATCACCTCATCTTCTTTATTGTTTGCTTCATTCATTATTATTTTAAGAGCGCAATTATTTTCCAACTGAGAAACATCCAAGTTAGGTTGAACAGTAGATATGGGTGAGATACGCAAATCCTTATCAGAAGAAAACATGTCTACAAAATTTTTACCCTTTGAATATTTTTCTTCAGTAAACTGCCGAGTACTTGGTTTGCCCCACTGTTGTTCATAATCAGTTTTGGATAAACTTTCTTCGCTATTTATATAGTATATGACGCAGCAACATGTTTACATCTGTTACTTTTATTGCATACATATGTACAAGAAACTTTATAAACTTGGCGATTAGCACCAATCTAAAAATAAGATATATTATGATTAGATTTTAGAATATCAAAGATTAATTAATTATTTATTCAAACATATTACAGCTAAAGTTGTATGATATGGAGGAGAAGTAACATTTGTTTATCCAATCACTTGAGCCTCTATAAAATAACTTTGATTATTTTTCCTGTGCTCTTGAACTTTACGTACCTGATTTGCTTTAACCAAATTTTTTCCCTTTTTCTCAGTTGTTGGTTGAAATGGAATGGCATAACTTATATTTTTGAAGCCAGTTCTTATAATTATATCCATTATAGTCCAAATTTAAGTCATTAATCACACTGAAAAATATTATATTTTTAATTTTTATGTAAGTTGTTATATTATCCTATAATAACCTCTAAATAAATTTCCAAATGATAAAAAAACACATTAATTACATATTGTACTTACATATTTCTTGCTAATAAATAATGTTTGATTATGCTTTATATATTTTATAAATAATTCTTGAATTTCTCGATTATTTTTTATTTTTTTAATCATTCAACATTTTTTTATACACTCTTATATTGCTATAAAGCCCGAATTAGTGTCTGATTTCAGACCACAAGAGGGCACCTACAGTCACACACACCGCGAATACCTTTTACTTGAATGTATCAGTTACAAGATACAAAACTAAAAATGCACTTTTACTCATAGGGTCAATTTCCCCTTTGCTACTCGGTACCCTCTTACTGCTCGGTTCCTATTATTTATAATATAAAAAATAACATATTAATAATATAGATGAAAAAAAATTATTTCTGATTTATTTAATTATTACCGCGCCGATTGCGTCACCCTATCGGGTAGAAGGGAGTGGTACTAATTGAAAAAAAAGAAAATTATTCTCGGAACATCGATTTGGCCCGAAACACATGCTTTGTGTAAGCGAATATGTTAAGACGAGCCGTATTTGTATTGTATACTAAAAGTAATGAAAAAAATGAAATAATCAATATATTGTTCTGATTAGCATAAAAAAGCATTTATACAGGTAAGCGATCACTATTATTTAAGAATTGTTTTATATTAAATTTATAGAACTTAAATATTTCAAGTTGAAAAAGGCGAGCAGTATAACGTTGTAAGAATACGATGCATCATGTTTTATGACTCGCAAAATTTTAAGTTGTATATGCTTCTTTATGCATATATTTATTGATTAAATAGATTTTAATAAGTTTTTATTATATATAAATATATAAAAATAATAATAATGTAAAAATTATTTTATAAAGTTGTCATCATAACATAACCTAAAAATTACTTATATTTTATGCGTAATTTATATTTTATGTTATTTTATGTTTAATTTGTACGTGTAGGCTATGTATAATAAAATTTCATTATATTATGTATTGATTTAATGAAACATTTGTGATTAATTCATTTATTTTAATACTTATAGAGATGTCTGAAGGTAAAATAACTAAGAAGAAAAAACATTCTCGCTATAACTATCTTTGTATATGTGGCGAGTGGTATAGGGAGTCAAGTGGCAATTAGTAAAGGGAGGTATACTACTTTTCGAGGAGTAATAATGCGAGCTTTTGTATAAAAATATATAATTAATTATAATTAATTATTTTAAAATGTTTGAATATTGTAATTATTCGAAATTTTAATGTTTACTTACAATATTCATCTATTTTTATAAAAATCGCACGTGTTAAAATATATTTTTTAGTGATTTTATATGACACTTGCCCTTAAACTAGTAGTATAGGGGGTATTGACCTTATGTTAAAACTTTTTGTATAAATTCATGAGAATATTGTTAATTATTATTCAATTGAAGTCCAACTGATTGCATCTACCAGGATATTGATTCACATATTGCCTAATAGTGATCTTCGACGTACTGAGATACAAAGAGACATGAGTTGAGTTATATATCACTGCCCTGTTAGAAATAATCATGTGATAAATCACCTGATTTTTTTCACCAGGGTGACTATAAGAAAACGTAAATTGATTATTGATATATATCAATCTTTATTATATGTTGATTGTAATTATTTGTTTAAACTAATTCTAAGTTCTTATACGTAATTACATATAATTATCGCTGTCACATCATTAGATTCAATGACAAATTTTCAGAAAATTTAAATTACAATAGCCAATTTCCATAAAATTATGATGTTTATTACTAATATAAAACTAATCAAATGAATTTAAAAAATAGAACAAGAATTAGGATCAATCATTTTCTAAAACTGAACTTAATAATATCATCAGTAGATACTTTAATCTTAACAAAACTGATTAAATGAAATCCAATCGAAGATGGCAATGTGAACTGCAAATTATTTTCTTGTTTTGTAGATTCCATTAAAGTAAACATTATTCATTAATTTTTATATATGTTTTTACATTTTTATATATTAGTATTAAATTTTCAAATATATGGTGCATAAATAATTTAATAATCTGTATTAATTATAACATACATATTTTTTAAGTATATTCAAAACCTTTCGAGCGAGCATTCGTTTTATATCAGTGCAGGTGAAAAATATTATAATATGGATGTGAATAACAGGTAAATGATGATATTCCAACCCGATGTTCCATCTATTTTTTTTTTTTTTTTATTTTTAAATATTATATATTTTTATAATCAATTTTTATGGCGAAAAAAATTAAATAAAAAATTTATTTAACATTTCAATTCTATTTTATTTCAAAAATATAAAAAAATATATTTAGGAGAAGAGGTTCGGTTGTGGGCATGGTTTGGTTGTGGACACCCCTGCGTTTCTATTGACAGAAAGCAGATTAGGTTTTTCTGACAAATGTCATTTATGTATTATGGCAGCACGTTTTTTTATGCCAAATATCAAAGCGAACAAACGCGTCTGCTTCGTGCTAGAAGCGAATTAATTTTTCTGTGCTTAAAAAAAATCACAAAAATTTATTTATACTTATGTATACTTTTTCAAAAGAATTACAAATTGAAGTAAATCAATGAAGCTGAGTGTAATGCACATTTATTCAGTAGGAATTCATTCCTACTTTGTGATGCAATATTGATTGCAACCAATATCTCAACACCAACAATTTTGCATGATTGTCCACAACCGAACCAAAATCTTTTTTGGTTCGGTTGTGGGCATTTCACAAAATTAACAAAAAAAAATTATTCCATTTGACGGAATCAATTTTTTCCCTTCGTTGGTAGTTAGCTAAGGTCTTCATCTTTCTATAGACACCTATAGGTCCAAAAAATATACAATCGGTGAAAAGTTATGAGCCAAAAACAAAAGGGTGCCTACAACCAAATCCTTTTCCATACAGATAGAGATAGAAAAAAGTTTTAATGTCAATATTACATGGCTATATAACTTATATTAATATGAAATAAAAACGAAGCTAGTTCTGTAATTTTTTCCTACAAAATAAAAGATATTAAAGATTGAAAAAAAATTATTACAAATTATAGTTGTTTTTTCGTTCTCACTCAATTACGAATAATAAAACCTTTTATGTTCTTTAAAAAAAGGACCTTTTCTAAATTTATATAAATGTATGACATTTTTAACTAATTTAATAAAAATAGAAAATAAATATAAATAATTCTAGTTTTATTTTAGATAAGTAAAATAATAAATTTACCTGAAAAAAAAATAATTTTACGAATTTAAACTTCGCATTTTAAATAAAAATTACATTGAATATCATTAATATTTTTAAAAATTAGAATTTTTCTTCTTTCTTTTATTAAAAATCATATTTTTATAATATCACAAATTTTTATTTCCAAAACAAAAAAATTGATAATTCTCTTTAACGAACGTAATAACTTTCAGTTCTTACTAAACAAAATTTTGACTAAACTTTGAATGGTTGAATTATTTTTTTTCGTTAAAAAGTGGCATTTCCTAAAGTTATAAAGGGGCATGATAACATTCTTTCAAATTAATTTTTGAAAAATAACTTTTTATTTTAACAGTTACAAAATTTAAAAGACGAAAAATCTCAATTTTTCATAAATTACATAAACAGTTTTAAAATTTAAGTTACACAAAGATTGATTATGTAAGAAAAATTGAAAATTCTTTCAGAAAAATAACTATTTTGTATCTTATCTGGCTACTTGTTCTGTTAATCACTTTTTTGTAATAAAATTGCTTTAAAAAATTTAAGATGTCATGCAAATTAGTATTTTAATAATAAAGAGCTAAACGGCTCTTTAAGTTGAAATTATATTAATTTTAAGTAAACACAATACTGATTGTATTAATTAACAGTTTATTGAGACCCAAAGTGATCATACTTTAAATGAGATTATTTTAAAGAAATGATCGGCGAGGCTATTTGAAAATTTACAGTAATAACATATGAAAGAAAAACTCATTTAAAGTTTCAAAATATCATGCGCCTTTTTAATAAACAACAAATTATAGCTGATGGAGGAGTTATCTGACTAATAATAAAATGTATATGATTTTTAAATCTTTGAAACTTTAAGAGAAAAATATTGAGAATGACAGATAAGATTAGATAATGATTTATTCGTATGAATATACAAAAAGGCGTGTAATACAATATAAGATTACAAATAAATATTGCACCTAAAGTTGATATCACAGTCGAATAACTAATCCTAATAATACTGAAGAAGTAAGTCACAATAAAAAGTGATATCATAGATGAACCGCAGATAATACAAGAATAATTAAGATTATAAAACAATACACGCAATAATACAATAAATTAAAAACAGGCATTCATTATCTATCAGTCATAATATTAAAATTTAAAAGAAAAAGAGAAATAAAAATACATAAAAAAATACATAAAATAAAAAATAAAAAGCGTACACAATAGCATGAAACGCAATCAATACAATAAAATCAAATAAAAAACATTTACTCACCAAACATTCTTACAATAAATACATTCACACCTTAAGTGTATATATAGGATATCACATAATGAATTAACACAAACGAAGAAAGTAAATGTCAATCGAGGTCAAGTAAGTACCCCCTCACTGCTGCCTTGAACCTGCTGAGAGATGGAAGACGTTTAATTTCAGCAGGCAGGGAGTTGCAAGAAATGCACACCTTGGACTTATAAGGAATTCCTGTCAGTCTCAGTACGCATAAAGGGCACTGCTAAGTCCTTAATTTATCCCCTAGTAGCCGCCCTAGGTACACATCTAGCGAAGAGACCCACTAGATGCTCCGGAGTATTCATGCGCACGATTTTGTACATAAGTACAGCCAAGAAATACTGTCTCCTCGAATCAGTGCGCAGCCAACCCAATGCGGCTCTATATGGAGAGACATGATCCCCCATTCTCCAATTCAATACATATCTCACACAAGAATTTTTTAACCTCTGTATTCGTCTTCTCAACCCCTGAGAAGCATCGAGCGAAACCACTGAACAATAATCAAGATATGGGAACTGTTTAATCAAAGTCTCCATGGTGTACTGACGAAAAAACCGCAGGGCATATAAAACTCTATTAAACTTTTTTCAGCTAATCATATCAATGTGCGGCTCCCAAAAAAGTTTAGGGTCAAGCACAACACCAAGACTCATCATGGAGCCAGAGAAGGGTATACTCATGCCTCCTTCAAGATCAATCGTCTTGGGCCCTCCAGCATGAAACGAATCTACAAAATGACTGCCACCAAAGACGATCGCCTTAGTTTTATTAGCATTTAAAGTGAGAAAGGCATCAGCCGCCCACCCCGATACCGCTTTGGCCGCCCTCTGTAGGATAAGAATACCCTCCTCTACACTTTCGCAAGGCACCTGGGTGTAAATTTGCAGGTCGTCCGCATAAAGTAGGTGCTCGATACAACCAGAGTCAAGAGCGTCACGTACGTCATCAATGTAAAGGCAAAACAACAGAGGCCCCAGTACCGAACCCTGTGGAACTCCTAGGTTGTTTGTCAGCCAACTTGATTCCTTATTTAATCTTCAGAGGACGGGGAACTTGGAATTTTCAATTTCTCAGTATTTTCTATAAAAAACACATGATATTTGTCTCTAATACTGGGAAATACTCATATGTAAAGTGTCTATCCATGGTCGAGCTATTATAGTGGTTTTCCCGTCCCCTAAAGGTTAAATGCGTGGAAACCATTTGCTTCCTCCCTGATACATAGGAGTTAATCCACAAGAGGGTGGCCCTGAAAAGCCCCATCGATTTGATTCAATTTTTCGTGTCGAATGCCTTATTAAAATCAAAAAGCAAAAGTAACGTGACGACTTTTTTGTCTAGACCTGATCTTATGTCGTAATTTTAGTATAACTGTCTGCATCGAGTGGTACTTTCTAAAACCAGTCTGCATTGGGTCAAGTAATTTATTTGCAGTAGTGTACTCCCGCAATTGGTCATAGGCGATCTTCTAAAGTACCTTCAAAAGGAAACACAGAATCGCGATGAGCCTAAAATTCTTAGGCGATTGAGGTGCAGAGCACTTCTTTAATGGCACAATACGTGCCCGCTTTCAAAGGCCAGGGAAGACCCCCCGTGCAAAAGAGGAATTGAACAGAGACACAAGATATTCACCAATAAACGGTAATGCTTTAAGAATTACACCTTGCGGAATGCCGTCCTCGCCACGAGTCTGTGATGAGCAATGAGAAATCGCAAGAATAACGTCGTTAAGGCGACTACGAAAGTTCGGTTGGATTTTATTTTGTAGTTTACAAATTACTCTTTCAGTTTCTAAAATTTCTTGAATTTTTTAATTTTCCACCATTTATTATAATCCATACAATGGTGGAAAATTAAAAAAATCTGAAAAATTTTACATATTGAAAGAGTAATTTGTAAACTCGAAAATAAAACCTAACCTAAAATCCGAAGTCGCCTTAACGTTGATTGGTTTGAAAGCGAAACCGTTTTCGCTGCATTCAGAAAGAATCTTCTTGCGTTCCCCATCATCATTATGTGGCGAAACCGATACCCCAGCAAAGTGTGCATTAAGTTCATCTGGAGTGAACTTATTCAAATCCCTTTGAGGTCCGGATAAGAGTCCCAACTCTCTTAACTCCTTCCAGACATTACCGTTTGCAAGAGCTTCAAACAGTCTGTTATGGTAATATTCAGTTCTTGCGCATTCAGTCTGTTCGTCCACTGTCTTACGTAACTGTAGAAATTCAGAGAGATATTGACTGTCATTTGTCCGTTTGTATCGTCTATATGTGGCATCTCCCTTGCGCTGCATCTGCGACAACTCATTATCCATCCATGGTGGCTTCTTCTTTGTACATTTAAATATTTTTACTGGTGCTAAATTTTCAATAGCCGCAGCAAGATTGTCGCAAATACAGTCAAGTGCAGACTCAGGGTCAACTGTGCCAGTTGTCAATAAGGGCCAATCATAGCCAGCTAATTTCTCTAGTAATAATTTTTCATTGATATTTTTATAATCTCGATGCTTGATAGGTTCTTGCTCTAAAACGCTCACATTGTAGGCTATAGAGACGTCAATTAAGTTGTGCCGACTATGAAAGTTCGCAGGTGAGTTACGTGCGTCAAGTATAGTGTCATTGTCGTCCACAAAAATCAGGTCAATCCATGTGCGAGACGATGGAGCAATATGCGTGGCACCGTGCTGGAGCAACTGAAGCGAAAGCTCAGCGGACAACTTTTCAAGAAACTTCGCATCACTGCCTTCTCGTAGGAGATCAGCATTCAGATCTCCCATTATTAATTTTAAATGAAAAATCAGAAGTTAAAGGGAAACATTTCTTTCAATTAAAAAATTTTAAAGAATTATGAAATGTATCTTAAAAAATCAATTTCAAATTGTTTATTATATGTTTAAATGGTTTATTATGGTTATGTAAATTAAATATTTTTATTATTGTATTTTTTATTGATTTAACAAAAATTTAACTTAAAATGAATAAAAGAATAATAAATGTATAAATAAAAAAATTAAGGAATGTGCTTTGATAAGGCATATTTTTTAAATAAGATGACAAATATTTCCATCGGTCTTGTTTCCATCGTTTGACATCAAGTCAGTCCCGCCAATTTTTCTTTATACGTATTAATACCTTGATTTACATATAGGAGGCGCGGACGCTCCTCCTATATATATACACTTCCGTTTCATAAGTTCCGTTGCATGTACCGTCATGAAATCAATTCACTCCCATATAATTTTTTTATACGGCTCTTATGGGAAGTGTATACCGTCGGTAAAGAAGTTTCACTTCAATAATAAAATAAATATGGACAGTCAGACTGCCCTTGTTTATAATCACCCCCGTAGAATAACCTGAAATAAAAACTTAAAGATTAACTGGAAAGAAACCTGAAAATAAATAAAATTAGTAAAGCACAATCTGACTGTCCCCCACCACCAAAAAACCTCTTTTCGACTGTGATCTTCAAAAATGTCCAACGTTTCGAGCACGCTACTGCTCATCCTCAAGGACAAGAGTAATTAGGCAATTATATCTTGAGTACAAATATTTTTTTCATACTTAAATAACTAATGATTAAAGCCTACTTATAAGGAGAGATCATCTCCACCTTCGAGAAATAAATTAGGTCAAAACTATAAGATATGATTTGGTAATGAAAAAAATTAACCCGTATTTTTTCTTTTGTTTAAATAGATTTCATAGACAAAGTTATACACATTTTTCAATAATATAATGAAAAGAGATTGTTGAAAGAACTTGAATGACTGGACAACTAAAAATCTTACAGAAAAATGTATTAAATATTAAAAAAAGTACAAGCAAAATACTTTAATTTAAGTCTTATTAGCTCAAAAAAGCTCAATGTGGTTAAAAAGTTATGCTTAATTGAAAATTATTACATATTTGTTAATAGTTTTAGCATATAATATATGATAAATTTTTTACTCTATTTCTACTCGTATATTTTGATCATGCGTAACTTTTGGATCACATAAGCTTTTTTTGATGCAATACAGCTTAAATTAATTTATTTGTACTTTCATTGATCTATCACACATTTTCTAGTAAGAATTTTAGCTGTTGGTTATTCAAGTTCCGATAAGCGTTTCTTTTCACTATATTTTTTATGAAATATCGGTATTTTTATATTCGAAACCTTTTTTCATTTCATTTTTTTTTTTATAAAAAATCAGATTTTATAGTTTTAACCAAATTTGTTTTTGGGAGATAGGGACCTTTTTCTCCTTGTTCATTTGAAAAATTTTCATTCAAATTAAATTTTTTAATTCTTTTCGTAAGATTTTTGTGAATCTAATTTAAAATATAATGTTTATTCAAAACATATTATCCTTTTTGTTAAAAATTGCCAAATTTTGAACTTTATTCAAGAACATTTATTTATTTTATGATATTGTAAATTTATTATCAATGTCTTAACAATTTTTATTTCATTATTATGTTTTAATACTTTCTATTAAACATTTTTTATTATGAAACACGTTTCTTATAAGGTTTTAAACAATTTTCAAATGATATACTTTTTTTAAGTATATTTTTAATTTATTTATGTTTAAAGTTTAATTAATATTTCATTAATTTTTTTTAAATTTTATGTATAAATTTATTTGATCTATTTATAAATTATATTTATAAACGTATTATTTTTAAAATATATAAAATACAATAATGTTATTATTACTTCATAAAAATCAAAATAAATGAGCTTCGGCTACGATTATAAAAGAAAATCTGTCAGAATAATTAATTTCACAAATTACTTATATAAAATAGATCTATAAAGTAAAGAAAAATTTAAAAAGAGAAGACTAAATATCGAATAAAAATTTTCATCACATTCAAATTAAGAAAATAAGGTCAATACCCCCTATACTACTCGTTTAACCCATATGAAAATAATTTTTGCGAGAAATTGTGAATAACTGTTAATAATTGTAATAAACTAACGCAATTGAGATATTAATAAGAATTAATAACAGTAAAAAACAGTTAATAACAATTGATAATAGTGTAACGTCCCCCCTATTCTGATTCTTATTTTTTTAAAAAAAACATTTTTTCTATAAACATTAATATTTTATTTATTCAAGATGAATGAGTTTATTAAATTTATTGATGAACTCTTCTTTAAAGTTTGAATTTAAATGAAACATTTTAAAATATAATAATAAGTATGAATTTAACTAAATTCTAAACAATTTTAATTAAATACAAAAATAGCAATGATTATTAAAAGTATGAATATGTCCATGTATATAAGCGAGTACGTATGCGTATGTTTCTGTCCAATCGATAAAGATTACTTTGCAGCAAGAATCGAATTCGATCTTAATGCAAAAATGTAACAATTGAAAATATTATTAACTTTCTTTCTAATTGTATTGACCGTTCTTAAGAATGAGAGAGAAAGAAACCGAAATAAAATCAATAAAATCCCCACTAATTAATAATAGATGATACAATAAAGAGGGGCAGCTTTCGTTCAAGCTTGGGCCTTCTGATATAAAAAGCGTAGTCCTTATATGACAGTCAGTCACTACTTTTTGCAAATTCAAACAATTATTCAAATATACAATTCGTTTTTTACTGTGCAATTTATAAATATTACCGTTCAACAATTTGTTTAAAAAGTTTAAATTATTGATTTGTTACACTCATCTCATCATAAAAAAATTAAAAGTAAGTCAAAATATTATAATTAAAAGTTTATTTTATTTCCTTAATCCTTTTCATTTTTACTAACAAATTAATGCGCATCACTTACCAACTGTAATCAGTTTGTGTAAGCGATAATTGTAAACAATTGCCGATTAGAGCAGTTGTTTACATAGCGTTTTATTATTTTCTAACTCTGGCATTCCGTCAAATTTCCACAAAAGAGAGATTGATAGAAAATTCTCAAAGAGAATTTTCAAGTGCTTTCCTTAATTTTATTTTTATTTTTTTTGCTTATACTCTCAAAAAGATTGCTAACCAAGAAAGTATAATTTATTAAAACACCACGAGCTATTAGATAGAAATATCTAGGCTCATTAAAGAATTTCTCGCCACTAAGCAGACGTCACAATAGTTAATAATAGTTATGAACGCTAAATAAAAATTATTAACTGAAAGTCATGATTATTAATAATTATTTATAGTTATTCACATTTATTTACATTTATCCACATTTATACACATTTATACACATTTATTAACAGTTACTCACATTTTCCAAGATTTTAGAATATTGGTGAATAATTTATTATTATTTATACTTATTTATAATTATTTATATCTATTTGCAATTAGTTACAGTGAATTATAGTTATTAACACTTTCTTACAGATATTTACAGTTTATCACATTTATTAACAGTTATTAACAGTTTTTCACATTTACAAAATTTTTCGCGTATATATAAAAAAAACGATTATACGTGTGAAAATTTTTGAAAGTGTAAAAAAGTGTTAATAACTGTTAATACATGTGAATAAATGTGAATAAATGTGAAAAATTACGAATATTTGTAAATGACTATAAATAACAGTAAATTATTATTATTTACAGTTAATCATTATTATTATCTATTCGTAACAATTATTAACTGTTATCAACTGTTATTTACTGTTATTAATGTCTCAATTGCGGTAGTTTATTATACTTAACAGTTATTCACATTTTTTCACATTTTTACACAGTTGTTAAGAGCATGACGAAGCTGTCCGCCTTCTAATAATATTTCCAATCTTAACTTATGAATAAACGATGCGTTTAATCAAGTTTCTTTGCTACAAAGAAAAAATTTGTAAGATTAAACTCTAGTGCGGACAACTCAAGAAATCCACCAAAATATTATACATACAAAGTTATAATAAAAACTTCCAATATGTCGTATTTTAAGGTTAGGTTTGTCGAGTTTGATATCTAATTTCCAATCCAAGCTCATAAAAAAATAACAAGTCCAAATGATTTTTTATTTTAACAAAAATTATTGTATAAATATAGCTTTAGTGCGGACAAGTCATTATATTTGTTTAATTTAAGAATTTAAAAAGATATTGATAAAATAAAAAAAGCAAAACTCGATTGCTGCAGCTCCGACATGCCGTTAATAGTTATTCACAGAAATTATTTCCATACGGGAAGATCAAGTATTATATAAAATCACAAGAAAATATATTTTAACACGTGTGATTTTTATAAAAATAGATGAATATTATAAGTAAATATTGAAATATCGAATAACTACAATATTCAAACATTTTAAAATAATTAATTATAATTAATTATATATTGTTATACAAAAGCTCGCATTATTACTCCTCGAAAAGTAGTATACCTCCCTTTACTAATCGCCACTTGATTCCCTTTACCACTCGCTCTATATACAAAGATAGTTATAGCGAGAATGTTTTTTCTTCTTAGTAATTTTTCCTTCAGACATCTCTATAAGTATTAAAATAAATGAATTAATCACTAATGTTTCATTAAATCAATACATAATATAATAAAAAATGTTATTATACATAACCTACACGTACAAATTAAACATAAAATAACATAAAATATAAATTACACATAAAATATAAGTAATTTTTAGGTTATGTTATGATGACAACTTTATAAAATAATTTTTACATTATTATTATTTTTATATATTTATATATAATAAAAACTTATTAAAATCTATTTAATCAATAAATATATCCACAAAGAAGCATATACAACTTAAAATTTTGCGAGTCATAAAACATGATGCATCGTATTCTTACAACGTTATACTGCTCGCCTTTTTCAACTTGAAATATTTAAGTTCTATAAATTTAATATAAAAAATCTTAAATAATAGTGATCGCTTACCTATATAAATGCTTTTTTATGCTAATCAGAACAATATATTGATTATTTCACTTTTTTTCATTACTTTTAGTATACAATACAAACGCGGCTTGTCTTAACATATTCGCTTACACAAAGCATGTGTTTCGGGCCAAATCGATGTTTCGAGAATAATTTTCTTTTTTTTGAATTAGTGCTGCTCCCTTCTACCTGGTAGGGTGACGCAATCGGCCCGGTAATAATTAAATAAATCAGAAATAATTTTTTTTTATCTATATTATTAATATGTTATTTCTTATATTATAAATAATAGGAACTGAGCAGTAAGCGGGTACCGAGTAGCAAAGGGGGAATTGACCTTTATCTATATTTAAAAAATAAACGTTTTTAAATTTTCTATTGCTAATATTTCTTATTAAAAAATTTTTTTATTTAAAACTATTTTTGTATCCAAATTCTGCATTAAACTGCGTTTGGGGATTTGAAAAAAGCTTTAATTTTTTTATACTACCGATGCAAAGAACAGAAAGTCTGAATTAAAAATCTTATATTTAAAAAAGCGTTAATTAGCGCCTGCTCAGAAAGTGCTTGCACAGTTAATGAGCAGGCCGGATTCGCTGTCCTTGTCTCATTGAGATTTCTGTTATTCACTCAAGTATTAATCGGTGAATCTGCAAATTGAAAGTTAAGCGCAATAGATATTTTTATTACAAATATTTATGCACTGATAGAAAGAAACAGTCCCGTCTTATAACGCTATGGAGCCCTAGACATAACAGTGATGGGGGCCCATGTAAGGGCATTGAAAGTGGGATTTTTATTTGATTCCTGATTTTCTTAAAGAAGTCCAAGGCTCGACTAAGAAGCCTATGTTTTTACATTTTTTATTATTCCTCTCAAAGTTAATTTCTTTGTCTTTGGTTTTGGTTTTTCGTCTGTCGAAAATACAAATCAACCAAAATATCATGAAATTTTTTTTGAAAGTTATTTTTTGAAAAATTGATTTCATATGACTGGTAGAATCTTAAATAATTTAAAATAACAAAGGAAATATCAAATATATATATATATATTACGTATTAAACATAAAATAAATTTATTTTTATTTTCATGTTTATTTTATTAAAATTTTATGTTTTAATGGTTCGTAACTTACATTATTTTGTTGAATTTATTTATATTCAAACATGAGACTATATTTAATAACAAAAAATGTTTTAACATTTTTAAAGTATAATTTAATTGTTACCAAAAAAAAATTCTAACAAATCGACTTTTAAAATACTAATAATAATATTTGAAATTTTTTTAACACAATCATCGCATTTTTTGTGTATGTGTTATCCAAAAGCTTAAGAATTTCATGTTCAATCAGATTGTAAATAAAGTACAAAGAAATGTATTTCGATAATACATAAATGCATTTTATTATAGTAAAATATCTACAGGTTAAGAAAAAAATTTATAATTAGCGTTATTTTTTTTTAACAAAATCCGTTAATTGAAACTGAATCTTGTATATGTTTGTTTTATCGTGCGCGATAACTAAACAAATTTTTTGGTATAATTTTAGTTATTGTGCCCCCTTGCGCCTGAACATTGAGGCAAACATAACCTTATAAGTTCATCAAAAGTCGTGCGATGAAGGTAAGAGTGAGGGAAAATAAAGCTTTGAATTATAATAAATATAATAATTTTTTTGTTGGATAATGTTTATTTATAATTTCTGTATTTATAAATATGTTTATAGAATATTAACGATGGAGAAAGTAAAACGCATGCTATATAAAAAAGAAAATATTACTGCTGCAATAGAGGCAGTACAAGGCGGCATGTCTAGAAAGCTATTGAAAATTTGTATTCAAAGTGTATTTTTTTTTATAGAGCCATTTTAAGAATTTGAAAAAATTTTCGATTTTTAATTTTTTTTGTATTTTACGTAAGTTACTTGATGAATTTGCTTTGAGATTTCCATGGGAATAATTTGCATCTGCCAAAAAAAGGATAACTTTTATAAACCGATCTTCTTAGCGTAGTTTTCATTTTAGAAAATTTTAAAAATTTTCTTAAAAAATTTTCATATTTCAGTTTTTTTCAATTTTACGTAAAGTACTCCATAGATTTGCTCTAAAATTTGTATACAAGTTATTTGCTACTGTCTTTATAAACCAAGTTTAAAAAAAATAATTTTCTTAGCGTAGCTTTATTATCAATTATTTAATTTTATACTTACTTCATAAAAATTTTTATTTTTTATTTATCTTCTTACTTAGCGTGGTTACGATTAAAAATTTCGTTGTCATCGTTCTTTTAAAGTACAAATTTATAAATATTAATGTTAGACAATTTTTTCATATTAAAATCACATTTAAATAAATATAAAAAAAATAATGAAACTCAAAGAGCTCTATGAGAAAGCATTCCGCCAAAGCACTTGGCAGCGTTTTTTAAAAGTTTTAAAGCCTGGTATCATAAAGAAGTAAATAAATACAGAATGGATAATGAAATTTTAAGTGTTAGTCGAGTGGATTTTGGACCTCTAGTACAAAAAGTACTTGAAAACATGGATACTAAAAAAATACTATCAATTGGATTTAAAATTTGTGGTTTCTGTCCTTTTTCTGCAGATGAAATTGATTATTCCAAAGTTTTTAACTCTAAGATAAAAACTGAAAAGTCAAAGCAGCTATTGGAGCCAAAGAACAAAATTGTTTCTAATAATCAACTTCATTTGGAATATATTGAAAGTAAAATTGAACCATCAATTTTAGAAACTTTTGAAGTTGCTAGTGAATCAAATACATATACTGTTGAAGTAGAAAACATTAATTTGTTTCATTTATGGAATGATTTACATAAATCTGTGAAAAATAGTTGTTTAGACTCACTAGGAGAGTATCAGACCTCCGGATCACGGATTTTGCTCAAACTTTGGGATAAGTTTTCAGATGTCAAAATATGAAAGAGAACAAAATTTTAGATTCCAACGCTCAATATTTCCCTAGTTACAGGCAATTAGAGAAAATCACTAAAAAAGTTACTAGATTTTCAAACGCATATAGTTCCTTAGCATTGATAGCTAGGAGCTTGAAACTTTTTTTAAATGAAAGCTGAGCTCAAATCCTTTCGAAATAGTAGTTGTAGCATGTCAAAATATTATTTTTTCCCAAAGCTATAGCGTAATAAACATTATACCCAATTTCAGCTTTTGTTATTAATTAATGTTTTAAGAGGCGGTCGGAACCATTTGCCGCTTGGTGGCGCTGCAGGTGAGAGAAGAATATAAAATATTTTTTATACACGGATTTACAATTTAGTAAGACAACAATATACTTCAAATGTTGTCAATAACTCTTGCCATATATATGTAAAATAATTATCGATGCTAATCTTGTTTGAAAAGTCTAAAATATTTTTGTAAAACGAAAAATGCTGCGCGTAATAGAGCCGATATAAACATGTGTATTTTTCTTTAGTGCGACAGAGAAAGTAATACTAAAGAATGATGAATACATATGCTCATGCCGGCTCTATCTCACGCTGCATTTTTCGCTTTACAACAATATTTTAAACTTTTCAAACAAGATTAGCATCAATAATTATTCTACATATATATGGCTAGAGTTATTGACAACATTAGAGGTGTATTATTGTTTCAGTAAATTGTAAATCGCTGAGTAAAAATTATTTTACATTTTTCTCTCACCTGACCGCAGCGCCCCCATGCGGCAAATAGACCCGACCGCCTCTTAAAAAGAAAAATCAGGTCCAATGTTTATCACGCTATAACTTTGGGAAAAAATAATATTTTGACATGCTACAACTACTATATCGAAAGGATTTGAGCTTAGCTTTCATTTAAAAAAAGTTTCAAGCTCCTAGCTATCAATGCTAAGGAACTATATGCATTTGAAAATCTAGTAACTTTTTTAGTGATTTTCTCTAATTGCCTGTAGCTAGGGAAATATTGAGCGTTGGGATCTAAAATTCTGTTCTCTTTCATATTTTGACATCTGAAAACTTATCCCAAAGTTTGGGCAAAATCCGTGATCCGGAGGTCTGATACTTTCCTAGTCAGTTGAAAATATATCCATCGCAGAGGAAGAAAGTAACTCAAAAAAATATTCTGAAGAAAAATTAAAAATAAATTATGTTCAAGGCTTCGAAGGTGATTTTTCACATGATCATGCTGCTTCGAGTCCAACAAAGAAACAGGAATTTCCCATTGACAGTTTTATAAGTCAAAATGAAGTAAACTGCAAGGAACTACCTGTACGTATGATTTATTTGTTCACAGATAATCACTAACCTATTTTAATAAGTTAGAATACTCTTTTAAATTAATAAAAGTCATTTAATCAAAATTCATTTTACAAAATTTGTAATACCATTTTAATTTTTATATTAAAACTATTTTCCTGATTTTGTTATTTACATAATTTATAAATTATTTGAAATTTTTTTAAGGTTAACTTTTTATTGATTTTAGAAAATTGATTATAAAACTAATTGTTGTAAAAAATATAGATATCTATTGTTCATATATTTATGTTTCAATAATATTTATTTCAATTGATTCTGGTATATTCCTCTACACTGAGAAAAAAACATAGTTGGCTTTATTGCATTCTCTAGTAACGATAACCATGTTACTCTAGTATTCAATATATAGTCAAATTAACCGTTTATATTAGTAGCATTTACTAGATTGAACGTAGTAGGAATTTCTACAGTCTTTATTAGTATTTTATTTACTTTTTTCAAGATATACTAACCGAAGTTTGAAGACTTTAAAGTCTCGTTTTGAGTTTTCTAGGCTTTTATTATAATTAAATATTCTTATTTCATCTACTTTCGTTTGTAGATTATAACAATATGCAAATTAATAGTATAATTTATTATATAGATTTTGAGGTTAAGATCTATTCATCATGTGCTACTGAATGCCGACCAGAGAATAGTTGTATTTACTATGTTACCGTAGTAAACGAGAGAAACAGTACATTGGTTAAACTCATCGGTCTTAACGTAGTAAAACCAACTATGTTTTTTTCTCAGTGTAGGTAATAATACCAAATTGCAATACAGAAGATTTTATGGAAAAACAAACCATTGTAGATAAGAAAACTAATTCTAAACAAAGTTATCTAATAGAAAAATTAGAAATAAATAATGTACAAGGCTTCAAAGATGATTTTGCACATGATCAGGCTGCTTCGAGTCCAACAAAGAAACAGGAATTTTCCATCGACAGTTTCATAAGTCAAAATGAAGTAAACTGCAAGGAACCACCTGTACGTATGTTTTATTTTTTTTTAGATAAACATTAATCTTTTTTAATAAATTAAAATTCTTTTTTTATTCAATAAAACAAATCTAATTTTAATTTATTTTGTACAATACATAATAATTCAATACATAAATCTTAATTCATAAAATTGAATCAACAACTTATATTTTCAAAAAGATTAATATAATTACTAACTTTTATTATGAACAAAAATATGTTAGTAAAATACATAAATTTTTATACTTTTATATTGAAATAATATTTATAATGATCAATTTATAAATAATTTTATAGATAATTATTCCAGTTTGTGATATGGACAGTGATAGTCTTTCCATTGGTTCCTACAATTTAGTACTTAATCATGATGGTAATTTTGTTCTTGATGAAAATGATTTAGGAATTTCATCAAAAACCATAAATATTTCTACACCGCCATCTAACTGTGATATTGATATGAATAAAAAAATTATTAACAGTAGTGATATTAGATATAATCATAATACAATATTAGATAATAATGAAGATGTTTTGATGAAGGATACATCTACCCCAATAATTGAGACTGCAAACCCTATAGATTTTAGCATAAATAATGTAGAACATAAGGTGCTTAATGATAATAATAGCTTTAAAAAGGTTCCATTATGTGATATTACAAATAAGGTAGATGTGCAATCGACAAGTACAAATGGCAAAGTGTCTATAGAGAATTATTTATATTGGCCTAAAGAAAAAATTAATCAAAAAAGAAAGAAGTTACAAAGTAGGGCTTCAAGTATTTTAACATCTGATTTAGTTAAAATTTGGTTTCAAGAAAAAGAATATGAAAAAAGAAAAATTGAAGAAGAAAAAGAAATGAAAAAAAAGATAAGACTTGAAAAAAAAACAAATTAAAAAAGAACAAGATGAAGAAAAAAAGAAACTAAGACTCCAAAGAAAAGAAGAAGTAAAGAAAAAACCTATAATCAAAAAAGAACAAGATAAAAAAAAGAAGAAATTAAAAATTCAAAAAAAAGAAGTAAAAAAAAACCTATAACTAAGAAAAAAATTAATAAATTAACTATTGTTAAAAAAGAAAATTAAATTCTATAAAAAATTTATTCATTTAATATAAAACAAATTCAAATATGTTTTATTATTTATTAATATTCATTACTTATATGAAATATTAATGTAATTAAAATTCTGACATTATGAAATTAAAGTTTAATGTAATTAAAATTTTGACACTATATTTCTATAAATAAAAATTATAAAAATGAATTATATCTTTTTATCCTTCATTATTGTTTATTTATTACATAAAATTATATGCATTGCATGTACAATTGGGGCACAGTAGTTAAGACGCAGATTTCGTCAAAGACACGATAACCAACGCACGGAATTTAATCAAAGGCGCGGTATATACAAATTTGAAAGTCTGACAGCACGATAACTGACTCTTGTAACAACTTTTATGTTTTTAATGATACCCAAGCGGAAATAATCTGCCGTTAATGACTAATAATAATTATATACAGCGAAAAATAATTTTAAAAAAAAGTTATTATTTTTTATTATTTGTTATAAAAGTGTAGATTTTAGACTGTAATAACTGTTTATAATAGTTATTAATAATTATTTTACATTTATAACAGTTGATAAAAGTTATTATCAGTTATTATTTTTTATTATCTTTTTCAGCATGGTAAGTATATGCATAAAGTAAACCGTAAGTAAAAATTATTATCGGTTATTATTTTTTTTTTCTTTTTCAATCTAAGAGTTACTAATAATTATTTTCTATTTATAAAAGTTAATAGAAGTTATTATTAGTTATTATTTTTTATCATCTTTTTCGGTATGGAAGGTATACATATAAAGCAAACGTTGAATAAAAGTTATTATCAGTTATTATTTTTTTTTATCTTTTTTGGTATGGAAGGTATATATACATATAAAGCCAACGTTAAATAAAAGTTATTAATATTATTTTTTAGTAATCTTTATTAATTTTTTTATTAATTTTTTGAATTTTAAAGGTGTTCACTTGAAGGAAACGATAAAAAAAAGTTATAATTATTTTTTCATTAGATTTTAAAAATTGTTAAAAATTGTTTTTGATTATTGAAAGTAAGTAGATAGGTAAGGATATAATTGATTCAAAAAGAATTTTTATTTTTATTTTTACATAAAAACTTTTATATAAGAATATAAGTCTTATTTTACAATTATAAAAGAAGTTTTATTTTGTATTTACAATGTCAACGCTAACATATAATACGATTTACTTATCAAATCTTAATTAATGCAGCGACCAAGAGCACCTTTAAAAATTGAGCTTAAATAATAATCATCATTACATTTTGTTATTATACAAGGCCGGTGTAGCATGGTATACTTAAGACATTGAATTTCGCCATGAAAGAGTGAACATTTTTTTAAATTTATGACTTCTTTCACATCAGTGTCATTAACAAATGAAACCGGTACACGTTTTAATAATTTAAAGAAAATATAAACATCACAGTTATCGTCGTATTTAATCAAATATATAGAACTAATGATTCCGAATCTACTATCTTTCGTTTGAAAAATAGAATCATTAGTTTTTTTCCCTTTGAATAATAACAAGATGTGTATCTACAACTTTGATATATAATTTTATTGTATTTTTTACATTCAGTAATTTTATTAATATTTATAAAGAAACGAAGGCACGAAATTTCTTTTTTGGTTAGAATGTGACGTTTTGCACATCCTACTAATGTACAATCACCTATTTTTACTACTTTCTTTAATCTTTTACTGTTCAGTTGATCAACAAAATCTTTCGTTTCTTGAGAAATAAAGCTTTCCGTTTCTAATTGTGGAATTTGTTGATAAGTTAATAGTCTAATAACTATTTCTTTAGCGATGTGGTAATTACTTTTCTTCATTTCAAGTAAATTTTTATTATGGCTTTCGAAGGGAAAAGTATTGATTGCCCATAGTGGTCCCCAATTCTCGACAGTATCAGTTAAATGTAACAGTAAATGTACATTGTAGTACATATACTTATCTCCGAAAAATATACCAAAATAAAAAACAAATTCTATTAATAAAATTTTTGAAATCTTTAGTTCATGTGGTGATACGCTATCTTGTAGAAGAGTATTTAAAGCTGAGATAAACATTGCAAGATGATTTAGATATTTTCTAGGTAGAAGCCCTTTTAGGCTTGGTAAAGCACCGAATAAAATCCAAATGAGCCAATCAGAAGCTGATAAAAAATAATAAAAAATAAAAACTAATAATAACTTTTATTCTAGGTTTGGTTTAGCGTATGGTTTTCAAATTGAAAAAGCTAATAAAAAATAATAAAAAATAAAAACTAATAATAACTATTGTTTCATAAGAAAGTAATAAAAAATAATAACTAATAATAACTTTTATTTTAGGTTTGGTTTATGCGTATGATTTCCAAATTGAAAAAGCTAATAAAAAATAATAAAAAATAATAAGAAATTAAAACAAAAAATAAAAAATAATAACTATTTCAAATTTTTATTACAGTCCAAAATCTAGACATTTTAAATTGTTAATATCAGTTATTATTTTTTATCATTTTTTATTTCAGAATGTGATTTCCGCCTGGGTATATTGAATAATTCTATACATATAATTGTTTAATTGTGTTAATTAGATAAAAGATGTGTCAACTTTCATGATTCATATCAATAATTATCAAAAAATAATATAAAAATTTGTATAATATATGAAAAACTTTAGGAGGTTATGTTAAACCCATGGTAACGCATGCATTTACCCTATAAAAATTGATTATAAAAATATAAAATATTCGAAAATAAAAAAAAAAAAATAGGTGGAACATTGGGGTTGAACTTGGCAAAATTAGAAAGCAGCGTGCGTAAAAACTTAATGACCACAGCCACCGCATACGTTTGTTAAACAGGGTAAAAAGTTACATATGTTCATCGCCCCTCAAAAGATTTTATTTATTATTATTTGTTGATTCCTTTAATGATTTTTATTAATATAAAAATCATATATAATATATATATATACAGTGAGGTCCAATAAAATGGAGCCACCCTTGAGAAAAAAAGTACTAATTAAAAAATTTTGTATCTCGACAAATAAGGGTTGTACAGAACTCTACGACTACTCATTTTAAACGTATTCGTAAGGACTTTTCAATAGTGTATTGGCAATTTAATTTTGAGTACTTGTCTGAGAAATATTACGACTTAAAAATAGAAAAAAAAATTTTTTTTTTCCTGTGCCTAAATTAAAATTATTTTTCGGAAAATGATAGTAGGAAAATTGTACACCGCTAGTTTTAAAGAACTTGAAATTTATTTTTTAATTTTTTTTCTAGGTTTAAAATTAACCGAGATTTAGCGATTTTTGTTCAAAATAAGGGGCTTTTTTATGTTTCCCATATCTGCTTAAGAGGAGGTAGGAACCATTTGCCGCTTGGCGGCGCTGCGGTCAGGTGAGAGAAAAATATAAAATATTTTTTATACAGCGATTTACATTTTACCGAAACAGTAATATACTTCTATTATTGTCAAAGGCACTTGCCATATATATGTAGAATAATTATTGATGATAATCTTGTTTGAAAAGTCTAAGCTATTGTTATAAAACGAAAAATGCAGTGCGAAGTAGAGCCGGCGTGAACATGTGCATACTGCGTTCTTTAATATTACTTTCTCTGTCACACTTAGGAAAAATACCCATATGTTTACATCGGTTCTACCACGCGCCGCATTTTTCGTTTTATAACAATAGCTTAGACTTTTCAAACAAGATTATTATCAATAATTATTCTACATATATATGGCTAGTGTCTTTGACAATAATAGAAGTATATTACTGTTTCGGTAAAATGTAAATCGCTGTATAAAAAATATTTTATATTTTTCTCTCACCTGATCGCAGCGCCGCCAAGCGGCAAATGGTTCCTACCTCCTCTTAAGCAGATATCGGAAAAATAAAATAGACCCTTAATTTGAACAAAAATTGCTAAATCTCGGTTAATTTTAAACCTAGAAAAAAAACTAAAAAATAAATTTCTAGTTCTTTAAAACTACCCTAGTGGAAATCGAATCTGTGAATAACTGGGAATAACTGGGAATAACTGGGAATAACTGTTATAAACTGTTCAGTTTGAGACAGGAATAACAGTTATTCCCAGTTATTCCCAGTTATTCCCAGTTATTCCCAGTTATTCCCAGTTATTTACAGTTTAGTTTAAAAATAATTTGAAAAATATAAATTTGAAAAAATGAAAAAAATATATATTTTTTTTATTTTTTTTTCTATTATAAATATATTTGGGAATGACTGTTATTCGTACCTCTGTTTTTTCAAATTATTTTTAAGCTATAAACTGTGAATAACTGGGAATAACTGAGAATAACTGGGAATAACTGGGAATAACTGGGAATAACTGGGAATAACTGTTATTCCTGTCTCAAACTGAACAGTTTATAACAGTTATTCCCAGTTATTCACAGTTATTCCCAGTTATTTCCAGTTATTTCCAGTTATTCCCAGTTATTCACAGATTCGATTTCCACTAGGGTAGCGGTGTAAAATTTTTCTACCATCATTTTCCGAAAAATAATTTTCAATGCCTACAATAAATGCTTATAATGATTTATTTGTTCATTTGCACGGGAAAAATATAGTCATTTTCTCTAACCATGTATGTAAGGAATAATTTGAAACAGTTGAAGTGACAAAAAATTATAAAATATTGTCATAAAGCGAAAAATGCCATTTAACAGTCGATGCGGCTGTTATTTGCATGCAATAGATTTCAATTTAGCATTTTTCTCATCATGACAATATTTTATATTTTTTTGTTGCTGTAACCGTTTCAAATTATTCATTATGATTATAGTTAGAGGAAATAACTATATTTTTGCCGAGCAAATAAATAAACAAATCATTATAAGCATTTATAGTAAGCACTGAACTGAGTCACCGATTTGGTTCCGACCGCCTCTGCCAAATAAAAAAAGTGTATTTTTGTATGTAGAATAACCTTAAATTTTCTCAACTCTTATAAGAGTACCGCAAAAATATCAAAAAATTGAAATGCACAAAAAATTTTGAGAAAATTTAAGGTTATTCTACATACAAAAATACACTTTTTTTTATTTGGCATTTTTTTATATCTCCTCTCATTAAGCAGATATCGGAAAAATAAAAAAGACCCTTTTTTTGAACGAAAATCGCTAAATCTCGGTCAATTTTGAACCTAGAAAAAAACTAAAAAATAAATTCCAAGTTAAGCAAAATACCTTTAAAACTAGCGATTTAAAATTTTTCTACCATCATTTTCCGAAAAATGATTTAAAGGATGCCCCCCGTTAAAATAGTCAATTTTGCCCTGTCCCTGAAATTTTTGTTTGACCTTGTAACTTTGTTTTGGATGAAAAAAAATAGTTTTTGTCATATTTGCAGACCGCTACCCCCCTCCCCCTGTCCACAGCATGGAAAAAATGACTTTTTCAATATTTATTTTTTTTCTCCGCATCTAGTCGGTAAAAAAACCCCAAGAAAACCGTGCTTATAGCTTAAATAGTTAAAAATCATGTAGAATTTTTTCATAAAGTATTTTTTCATAATTGTGGTCATAATGATTCATTAATGAAGAGAGATATAGCTAAGAACCTATGTTCTTTCGCTAACATGTTTCATACTAAGCAATTAAATACATATAAAAATAAGTCTGGTAATACCTTAGATCTCATATTTGTGTCATCTGACAATAGTACATGTACTCTCGCTAGTGACCCACTATCAAAGATTGATGAATTCCATGGTGCTAGTGAATTATATATACCAGTACAAAACGTCAACAATCTTCAATGTGAACTTTATAAATATAACTACAATAAAACTTAGATTTAGTAAATGATGATCTGTCAAAAATTGATTGGAATGCTTTAGCCACAGACATACCTGATCTAAACGAGTTTATTAATAATTTTTATTGCACTATTAATAATGTTATAAAGAAACACACACCAACAATGAAGTTTACATCTAATTACAATTGTTCTTATCCTAAATGGTTCTCACAAGATCTTATTAATGCCATTAAATATAAGAAGATTCTTCATAAAAGAATGAAACTATGCCCCACTAAGAATATTGATTTAATTACTGAATATAAAAGGTGGAGGGCTATTTGTAAAAGATTAGTTAGACTTAATTATAGAAGTTATACAAGAAGTATTGAAGATGAATTATGTAATAATCCAAGAAATTTTTGGAAATCAGTTGGTTGCTCTAATAAAAAAGAAATTCCTGCAGAAATGACATATGAGGGTGAGTCCTTTGTTGATGGACCGAGTATTGCTAATGCTTTTGCTATGCACTTTGGAAAAGTATATGAATATTCTAACCTAGATAGTGCCTCTGATATTGGAGTGACTGATATATTATTAAATTGTATGCAATTTACTGAAGATGATATCAAAATAGCTATTAAGAATATTAAAGTTGATTGCTCTGCTGGTCCAGAATTAGTTAACCCCAAGTTCGTTAAACATTGTTGCTCTGCGATATCAGTTCCACTTTTGCATATAATTAACCTCTCTTTGAGAAAAGGCATTTATCCTGATGCATGGAAGGAATCCTATATTATTCCTGTTTATAAAGCAGGAAACATATCTGATGTGGGTAACTATAGGCCAATCTCAATCATTAACGTCTTTGCCAAAATATTTGACAATGTTATTTACAATGTGATATATAACCATTTGCAAGAATTTATTATTAAACAACAACATGGCAGCATTAAAGGCAGATCGGTTATCACCAACCTTGCATCCTTTAACTATGACACCTCTTTGGCTCTGAATAACAAAGCATATGTTCAGACTATATACACTGATTTAACCAAAGCTTTTGATAAAGTTAATCATGAGTTGCTTCTTCATAAATTGGATAAATATGGTGTACGTGGAAAGTTGTTGGATTGGTTTAGGTCATACCTTCTTAATAGGAAGCAAATTGTTAAAATTGGCTCTTTCAAGTCAATTATTATTAAGATGCTCTCTGGTGTTCCACAGGGCTCTAAATTATCTTCCCTTTTATTCATTATTTTTATTAATGATATCATAACTGTGATACAATCTTCTAAGGTACTACTTTACGTTGATGATATGAAGATTTATTCTGAAGTATTGAATACTGAAGACTTATTAAAATTACAAAGTGATCTCAATAGGATTGAAGAATGGATGACTAGAAATGGTCTAAAATTTAATGTTAGTAAATGTAAAGCCTTGGCTTTCTCTATCTCTAAGATATATGACTGTGATTTTTATTTGAGTGGAACAAAACTTAATAATGTTAAATCTATTAAGGATCTTGGAGTTACATTTCAAAGTAATTTATCATTTGACATACATATTGAAACAGTCATTAATAAGGCTAAAAGAATGCTATTTGTAATTAAAAGAAAATGCATTGATTTTACTAATCCTAAAACATGCATTACACTCTATAATATGCATGTTAAATCAATTCTTATGTATGGATCAATTATATGGACGCCGTCTAAACAGGGACAAATCTATGATTTAGAAAAAGTTCAAAACAGTTTCCTACGTTTTTTATCTTTCAAAATTGGCAATGGAATGAAACGATTTGACCATAATTATACTGTTATTAGAGAAAGCACTGGACTATCATCATTGGAAAATTCAAGAATACATGCAGACTTATTATTTTTATATAAACTAATTAATAGTCACATTAATTGCGATTTGCTATTAAATAATCTTAACTTCTATAAGCCATTAGTGAATGTGAGAAATACTAATAATATTATTTTTTATATTAATATACTTAATTTGTCAGTTAATAAATTCTTTATATTGAATAGACTATGTGGCTTAGCAAACAACTACTCACAATTTTGTAATTTTGAAATTAATTCCATTTCCTTGTTTAAAAGTTATATAAGATCTATAGTTTACTAAGAAATTTATTTATTTGTTTTTCTCTTTACATTATAAGTTGTAAAAATATTACATTGTATTTAACATTGTATGCGATGTACTATGTGCACACGAAATATGTATAACTATTTAAAAGGGATTTACTCCCGTTAATAAAATAAAATAAAATAAAATAAAGATTTGATGATGCTATATAACCTTAGAGGATAAAAAAAAATTCAAACCCTTCCTATTTTCACGGGTAATGCGGTACAGGGCCAATTCTTGCAAAAAAAACTTGTATTTCGTTTAAAATTACTTGCCTTAATTTTTCCAGATATTTCCTGTTGGTGTGCCATAGTTAAAAATGCAAAAAACTCATTTTTTCGACGTTTTTGGCTGATTGTAGCTCATTTGCAGACTTTGTATTATTATTTATATTATGAAATTGTATTCTAGAACTTTATTCATGAATTTAATTATGCAATTAGGTCAGAAAAATAAGATTTACAAATATTTGCTTCATATTTTTGTACGAATCCACATTTTAGATTAGGTATTTCAGAGGAGGCCGTAAAGCTTTGTCCTTTTCTAATCTAAATTTTTGTTATTATGAATAAATTAAATATTGTTATACAAAAGTAAGGGCATAGCCCAATAGATTTCAGGACAAGCAAACGATCCTATTCTATGAAAAAATATAAAATTTTTATTAGTTTTCAAGTGAGGTCTGAAACGGAAAAACAGTTATCAAATTCAATTGTTTTTCCGTTTCAGACCTCACTCGAAAACTAATAAAGATTTTATATTTTTTTATAGAATAGGATCGTTTGCTTGTCCTGAAATCTATTGGGCTATGCCCTTACTCTTGTATAACAATATTTAATTTATTCATAATAACAAAAATTTAGATTAGACAAGGACAGAGCTATACGGCCTCCTCTTAAACACTTCTTTCATGATTTTGTTGATATTTCCCTACTTTATATGTGATAAAATCTTTTAAATATTATATTGCTTTAATAAAAGAAAATATTTTGATAAATAAGTCATTTCACAGGTACAGCTATATTAAGTACGGTCAAAATATCAACTCGAGATTACATATGAATTTATATTTCGTAAGAAAAACTTATCAATGCAAACATTATCATTGTGATTCAATAATATAAACCTCGACTTTGGCATTTTTAACACTATGTAATCTAAATCTGCACTTAAGTCACACTTTTGCTAGAGCTATGTGGTCTATTTTTACACTGTGTAAAAAAAATGTGAGCATGCGAGTACATTAAAATTTTGTTTACATGTCTCATATTAATATTACAATATTAAATATATTTTCGTTAAAAAGCGCATATTATTCGCAGTTAATTTATGACATTTGCAATCGTTTTAAAGATCATAAATAAAGTTTGCACTTATGTCATGTATTGTATTATATTATCTTCATTGACATAGGTACGAATCCAGTAAGGTAACTCAAGTAACAATCGTTAGGCTGGAAGTTATAGTCTTTACTCAGTTCTCAGATATCTATCTATGTTCTTACTCTTTTTCCATAACAAGAACAAGGATAGAATATTTGAGAACTGAGTATCAACTACAACTTCTAGCCTTAGACTTGAGTTGGGTCTATAAATTCAAGCCATAAAAAAACATTATGGCCCGAATTCGTAGTCGTGTCTTGAGTATTAAGTATGACTTAAAACGTAAGTTTCGTTACTTGAGTATCAGCTGTTACTTCAATTAAGTGCTACAAGAAGAGGTTATCACAGTTAGTTATGAAACAAAATCACACAAATAAGATAGTCGTCGGTAAGGATGTAACACTCAATTGAAGTAACAGCTGATACTCAAGTAACGATACTTAATTTTTAAGTCAAACTTAATACTCAAGACACAACTATGAATTCGGGCCTAAGTTCGGGCCAAAGAAAAGTAACATGTAAAATATTTTGTAAATAGAATAACGAATATTAGTATTGAAACAGTATTACGAGTATTATAATAAAAAATAAAATTCCAGGATTTATTTCTAACGAAATTGTAGTTTAAGACGATAATATTATTTCATGGGCTATAAAACAATATTAGAATAATATTGTACAATAAAAATTGATTCGATGTTAAATGGTTCGTTACAATTATTATTGTAGATGTTCAAGAAGATCTTTCGATAAAACATTAGGGCAAAATATTCGAATTATAATTTATATATGGTTAAGATAATAAATCCAAAACCTTTGATAATATATAGGGCTATTACACGCTAGAAAAAGAACAGGGAACAGATATAAGAAATGCATTGCTTCTATATTCATATATAAATATATATATATATATATATATATATATACATAAGTGGACTTTCCGGTAAGTCGATATTCTGGGCATCCCAGAAATAAATCATCAACTTTCCGGTAATTTCGAAAATAAGTCCGTCAATTTTCTGGGAATCCCGGAAATTAGGTATTGACTTTCTGGAAATTCCGAAAATTAAATTTCGATTTTTCGAAGATCCGTAAAATCAGATATGGACTTTTTAAAAACACCGAAAAATGAAGATGTCTGTGAAATCATCAGAACTACTTCTAATTAGTTGATTATCAATAATCGACATTAAGGCAACTACGAAGGTGAGTTAACTTAATTCCACAGTTTACAAATCACGCTTTAAATTCATTAAATTTAAAAAATTTTTAAATATTCCACTGATTTGTGGGTTTCAAAAAATGGTGGAAAATCAAAAGATTTGAAAATTTCATAAATCAAAACCGTGATTTGTTAGCTAGAAAATAAAACAAAACCTAATCTCGGAAATCGTCTCAAGAGATATTCTACAAAAAAGATTTTCAAATGAAAAATACTAGATAAATTGAATGCTGGATTCGTACAGCTTATGTGAGTAGTTCTATCGCTTAAAAATCAGAGCTTTATAAGAGAATCCTTTTTGGACATATTAAAACTACGTACTCCCGATTCAACTCAGAGGCGTAGCTGAGAACTCGGTAGCCCCTCCGCAACAATTCGAATGAGGCCCCCCTTTTTAATTCATCAATATAATTTTCTTCAAATACTAAGAAAATTAATATATGTTATAATTGACGTACACTAATCGTAACAGCGACGTTTTAAGAATTGCATAAGTGTACACCCACCATTAATGAATTCTTTCCGAATGTTTTGAAATCCTGAACTTTCATTGGACCATTCCGTTGTTTTCTATGTTTCTATTGGAACATTTTCAAAAATTTGTTAAGAATCAATTAATGTTGGGTGTACATAATCAAAACCCTGTAACATCAAGTGTCCATGTTTATTTATAAAGATGAAGATTAAAAATCTTCTTAAGAGAATTAATGTATTAATAAGAGTAAAAAATAATAAGAGTAATTTTTATAAGCGAAAATAAGATTTATTAAGATACATTAAGACAGCATACATTATAAAATATTTAATTTTACATAAATCGTTCTGAGCGTCTGGCATTTTTATTTGCAAATTCTTCTATAATTAAATTAATATCTAGTTTTTTAGCTCTTTCATTTTCTATAGATAACATAGCTCAAGCTACTAATCGTGTTTGCGCTATTGTGCTGCGTAAATAATTTTTTATTATTTTCAGTTTAGAAAAAGATCGCTCTGCTGAGGCCACTTTAAAAGGTAATGTCAAGTATATTTTAACAGCTAATATTACGTCTGAAATATTACTTAAGAAGGGGCCGAACTATCTGTCTTTGTCTAATAGCGTTTTTCATCATTTATGTAAACACTATCCGGTATAACAAGAAAAAAATAGCAGCCCCCGCTAGATATTAGTATAATAAGTAAATTTTGTAATAAAAACCAAATTTTTTACCGCATAGTTTTTGACTAATTAGAGACCTACTAGCAATCTAGAATATAAACTATCTTTTTTTGGTAGGTCTCTAATTATTCAAAAACTACACAGTGAAAAAATTTGGTTGTTATTACAAAATTTACTTATTATACTAATATCTAGCGGGGGCTGCTATTTTTTTCTTGTTATACCGGATAGTGTTTATATAAATGATGAAAAACGCTATTAGACAAAGACAGATAGTTCGGACCCTTCTTAAAAAAGAAGAATGATTTTTTATCAGGTGTTTAAATAAATCATTAATAGACATATTATCAGAAATATTTTTTTTTACTAAGTTTCGAAGCGATAAAAGCTGATGTGCAAAATCATTTGATAGTTCTTCAGAATAAAAATTTACTAAATCTTGTGATGCTGTAAGCAGCTCATCTTTCATATTTCTGAGATTTTCTGAAAAAAGACAACGAAATCGATAGCTTATTGCTCTCACTCCTTCAAATCGAAAATTTAATTGTTCAATAGTATCTGGATGAGAGTTGAAAACATTTACTTCATAAGAACGTCTCGCATCTGCTATTGTTTTATGTGTTGATAGCTCATCGAAAAAAGATTTTGTTTGCTTAGGTCTCTTTTTTGGAACTTTGCATCTATTCCCCAGGTTTCAGCTAAAAGTGTAGCTTCTTCAACAACGCTATTAAAACTATTTCTTAATTCTTTGACATTATCAAGTGCTACTTTTAAAAGTTCTGAGGCATATAATAAATAAACATTTTTTGACTGCAATTTTTTTTACACCAAATTTGTCATTTCTAATAGCTTACATTCCATGACTAGAAAAATTATAAATTCAAATTTATTGATATGTTTATATAGTTTCTTTTCATTGTGAACATAAGAAATTAACTAATTATTCACCCTCGAACTTCCTAAAATTTGACATATATATCGCCAAGGATATATCATTTGTATAATATCGAAAATTTATAAATTAATGTTTATGGGTTATTTGAAAGAAAATAATTCATTGTTAAATAACTATTAGGCAGTTTGCTATGCAAGCTCAGAGTAGGTGGCGTTCTGAGCTCTAGCGCTGTCATGGTAGTATTCTCCACGTATGTGTGCATGGATAAGCATATACGTGTAGCTGTGTGCGTGCAACGACGCGCGACGCGCGGCTATTAGAGAAGGGGCTTCCCCCACTACTTTCAAATATGACGTCATTGAATATACACGGATAGACTCATGAATACACTCATACATGTTAACATCGCAAGATTGTCGTAGTGTGACCGCCATGATAGCGCTAGAGCTCAGAACGCCACCTGCTTTGAGCTTGCATAGCAAACTGCCTAATTATGTAAAAACAACGTAAATAATCAACAGTGCAGTAAATATAAAAAATTTTGTAAAAAAACATAATAAATAACCAATGATACGCAATAAGTGAGGTCATTGGGGATTAATTGAATTAAATTTAAAAATTATCCAACTACGTGTGGGGCCCCCCGCCTCGCAGGCCCTCCGGACGCTCAGCTACGCCCCCGTACGCCTCTGATTCAACTCTAAAGTATATAAAAATAATGATCCGCAAAATATAAATTTTTATGAATCATTTTTTAAGATATTAACATAAAAAGAATTATTAACATCTTAAAGTATAATCGCGATGAAAGAAAAAAATAAATCAGCATTGAAAATCAGTATATTACGGTTTCGTGATTCTTTTACATTAAATTTTGTTATTTGTAATATGTAAATTATTATCATGACAACTTAATAATTCTTTTAGTTGTTATGAATAAAAATGAAGCATTAAATTCAGTTCTAATTGCCAGAAATACAAGATAAGTAATAAGACAGCAATAGTACACTATTCATAATTAATTATTAAATATTCGTGAATATTACAGAGTACTGTAGTGGGTTTGGAAATTTGCTCGCCAACGCTATCTATTGGCCAATTTAGAAGCTGTGAGAGAAGGATACTGTTCGAAAAAAACATTGGTTACGTACGTAAATCGTAGTATTTTTTAATTTTTTAATTAAAAAGAAAGATTAGAAAATTAGTTGGTATAGAAAGAAAGAAACATGGAGAATATTCATAGAAAAAGTCGCGTATGTTGTAGTGTACATGACTGGAACAGTCAAGTTTATAAGAATATCGACGTCTCTTTCCAGCTGACAATGTTTACATTTTTAACCATTCTAAAGCAGTATCTAACGCCGTAACTTATAGAAAAGTAAACAACAAAATAATTATCTTTTGTGAATCATTTCAAGTAAATTATGCACTGGGCATATATTTACATTAAGGCAGTACTATCGTTAGGGATTGACGGTTCAGAAAAATCTGAGATTGGGCACATAAGTAGATTTTAATTCAAATAAAGCACAGTTAAATTTTGGTTAACTTTCAGAGCATGAGAAAAAAATTATAAGCATTTTAATTTTCATCTTTTGACGGGATGTCGTAGCTGTTGGAATCGATTTTTGCTTTTTTTATCTTACTGATATCTTTTTAAATTTACTATTTGGACAAATATAATGACTTGTCCGCGCTAAAACTATATTAATACAATAATTTTTGTTAAATTAAAAATTCAATTTAGCTTCATATTTTTTTATGAACTTTGAATGAAAATTAGATATCAAGCTCGATGAACCTAACCTTAAAATAGTATATATCGAAAGTTTGTTTATAACTTTTTATGTATATTATTTTGGTAAATTTCTTGACTTGTCCGCGCTAAGGATTAATCTTACGAATTTTCTTACTGAAGTGAAAGAATTTGATTTGATGCACTGTTTACTCATGAACTTTGAATAAAATTATTATTAGGAGGAGCAGAACTACGATATTCTCTTAACACGCGCTTTACATCTATATATAGTGTATATATAGTTATACACGGGCATGCATTGAGTCTAAGATGTTTATATCGTTTCAAACTCGATACTGAAAAATTTATTCTTTAGTTCTTTAATTAATTACGTGTTAAATTTGATGAAATTTTGAACCATCAGTAGCTTATAATCAAAAGTTGAAAAAGAATTTCTGTGTGGTTACGAGAAGAGCGCGGTGTTAAAAGTGTGAAAATTAAAATGTTTGTCATTTTTCTCTCATGCTCCAAAAGTTTACAAAAATTTAACTACATCTTATTTGAACTTAAATCTACTTATATACCCGATTTCAGATTTTTCTGAACCGTCAATCCCTTAAAGATAGTACTACCTTAAAACGATCTCAGAACTTTTTTTACCATAATCAAATAATTACAGTTTTTATTAATTTTCCTTATAAAAAATGTTTACTAATACATAAGATTAAATAGGCTATGCAATCTAATCCTTCTCTCACAGTTTATCAATGGACCACGCGGTGGCACTGTCAAGCAGATTTCCAAACTCAATACTACGGAAGCGCTTATCGTGTTTGTGTGCGCCATCTATTTCAGATTTCACATGAGATCTCATATGCGATCTCATATCAGATCTCATATGAGATCCCGTATGAGATCTCATATATATTTTCTATTTTCAACCCTACTAAGAAATATATATGAAATCTCATATGAGATTTCACATGCGATCTCATATGAGATCTCATAAATATTTTTCAGTAGGGGTTGAAAATATAAAGTATATATGAGAACTCATACGAGATCTCATATGAGATCTCATATATATTTCTTAGTAGGGTTAAAAATAGAAAATATATATAAGATCTCATATGAGATCTGATATGAGATCGCATATGAGATCTCATGTGAGATCTGAAATAGATGGCATATATATTTTTTAGTAGGGTTAAAAATGTAAAATATAAATGAGATCTCATATGAGTTCTCGTGCCAAAATCTCATATGAGATCGCATGTGAGATTTCATATGAGATCTCATATATATTTTTCAGTAGGGATCCCAATATCTATAGTAAATAGTAATTTCTTATTATCTCAAAAACCATATTTAAGTATAACTGACAATTAATAACCAATCTTTTTTTTCTGAATTCTCAATAACCGGTAGACCTCGATAAATACTGTACACAGTAGAAGAATAACTAAGAAAAATCACTATTTATATTTATAATGACATATCTGATGTTTTATGGGTTTATGGTTTATAAGTTTATGGGTTGATGGGTTAAAGGTATTGGGATTATAGTTTATCGGTTCATAATTTGTGGATTTATGGTTTATGGCTTTATAGTTTATGGGCTTATGGTTCACGGGTTTATGGTTTATGGGTTTATTGTTTATGGGTTTATGGGTTTATGGGTTATGGGCTCATGGTTAGTGGGTTTATGGTTTATGGGTTTATGGTGTTGGAATTATGGTTTATAGGTTTTTGGTTTATGAGTTTATAGTTTATGGGTTCATAGTTTATGAGTATATGGTTTATGGGTTCATGGTTCATGGGCTTATAGTTAATATGTTTATGGTATATGGATTTATCGTTTACAAGCTTATTGTTTATTGGTTTATAGTTAATGGGAGTATGGGTTTATATTTTATGGTCTATTGGTTTATAAATCGAGAAAATTACGGTACTATTCAGGTAAAATAAGTAAATGAAGACATTCCCATACACCTGCAAATATCCGAATAAAACGTTAGAACATAGAAGGCAACAGAAAAAAACTAAGGAGAAGTAACAGAATTAAGATTTAAGGCAACCGGTATTTACACATTTCTTCTGTTAATAACAGTTTTCTTTAGTCATCAACAGTTGAATCCGTCCAATGTATTTTTAAAAGATAAAATAGTTCTTTTTTTAAAAAGCAAAACATTTTTCATGAGTAAAAAACAGTTATTTACGGTTTTATTTTATTATCAACAGTTTTCTTCACTTATAAACAGTTGTATCCATTAAATATACTTTTTTTTGCTAAAAATTATATTTTTTTCGCGGGGGTTGTTGTGAAAAAGATTGTATCGATTATTTTCGAATATACTAATACGAAAAGCATTTTCAACACCATGAAGCTGGATCACAAGATACAGATAAAATTGATTGACATTAAGAAGTAGTTAACTACCTAAAGGTGGTTCAAGTGAACCAAAATTTTTATTATCGTTAGTATATTTATTATCGACTCTGGATGATCACCGTAGCTATTACCACTTGAGATGTAGCATGAACTTCAGCACAAATTTTAATAATCGGTAGATAAAGCATTAGGCGTTGCAAAATAGACTTTTCTCATTAATTTGCTGGGTAATTTCAGACATTATAGAAGCGTAACGCTTCCGACATACCAAATAATACATTGGTCTTAATAATTTAACAAACGATCGCAGACATGACAGAGTACTGTATGGTGCCTTAAGCGTACTTCAGTATTACGATTCTATACCACCAAATTCTAAATTTGCTTATAATTTGCTATAAAGCAATATCTATAAACTAAAATTTATAATAGTAAGGAATACAATTTGTAATCAATTTATAAAAATATGATTAGTTTCCATCAGTCTTTTATGATTAGAAAAATTCACCTTTTTGAGTCAATAATCAAATGTGAAGAGTAGAAAATATTGTATAGAAATCATTTAGCAAAAACACCATTATGTTTATTACCAAGAAATACACTATTCCTAATTCATTCTTAAAAAATATCTTTTAATACAGAATCATGTATAATTTAAACAAGTCTTTACAAAAACAACAGCTCGTACCGAAATTCTTTTTATTTCCTTGTTTCGCGTCATATCCCATTATCTATAGTAAATAGTGATTTTATTATTGTTTTAAAAATAATTTCCATTTTTAATTAAATATTGAAAATTAATTTTATTTTCCTGAATTCTCAATTAATGGTAGACCTTCATAGATACTGTACACAATCGAATTAACAAAAACCAAATTACTATTTATAATTACCTATCTTATGTTTTATGGGTTTATGGTTTATGGGTTTATGGTTTATGGGTTTATGGTTTATGGGTTTATGGTTTCTGGGTTTATGGTTTATGGGTTTATGGTTTATGGGTTTATGGTTTATTGGTTTATGGTTTATGGGTTTATGGTTTATGGGTTTATGGGTTTATGGTTTATGGGTTTATGGTTTATGGGTTTATGGTTTATGGGTTTATGGTTTATGGGTTTATGGTTTATGGGTTTATGGTTTATGGGTTTATGGTTTATGGGTTTATGGTTTATGGGTTTATGGTTTATGGGTTTATGGTTTATGGGTTTATGGTTTATGGGTTTATGGTTTATGGGTTTATGGTTTATGGGTTTATGGTTTATGGGGTTATGGTTTATGGGGTTTATGGTTTATGGGTTTATGGTTTATGGGTTTATGGTTTATGGGTTTATGGTTTATGGGTTTATGGTTTATGGGTTTATGGTTTATGGTTTATGGTTTATGGGTTTATGGTTTATGGGTTTATGGTTTATGGGTTTATGGTTTATGGGTTTATGGTTTATGGGTTTATGGTTTATGGGTTTATGGTTTATGGGTTTATGGTTTATGGGTTTATGGTTCATGGGTTTATGGTTCATGGGTTTATGGTTTATGGGTTTATGGTTTATGAGTTTATGGTTTATGGGTTTATGGTTTATGGGTTTATGATTTATCAGTTTATGTTTCATGGGTTTATCGATTATGGGTTCGTGGTTTATGGTTTATGGTTTTGTGGTTAATGGGTTGGAGGTTGATAGGTTTATGATCTATGGGTTAATAAATCAAGAAAATGACGGCACCACCTTGGCGTAAAAAGTAAATAAAGACATTCATATATCTTAAAATATCCGAATAAAACGTTGAAAAACAAAACCACACAAAAAAAAGTAAAGAAAAGTGACCGCATTAGGACTTGAGAGAACAGGTATTTACAGATTTCTTCAGCTATTAACAGTTTTCTTCAGTCATTTACAGTTGTATTCATCAAATACATTTTGAAAAGATAAAATATTATCTTTTTTATAGAGCAAACCTTCTTTATGAGTAGACAACAGTTATTTACAGTTTTATTTTATTATTTACAGTTATCTTCAGTTATCAACAGTTGTATCCATTAAATATACTTTTTTTTGCTCAAAATTATAATTTATTAAGAAGACAACAGTTTTTTACAGTTTTTTTTACATTCAACTGTTATAAAGACTTTCCTTTAGTTTAAAAGGAAATTTTCCGTAAGTTATTATTAAATATATCTGTTGATTACTGGAGAAAACAGTAAATGACAGTTGTCTTTAGTCTTTATCCGGTTACTCTTCTGCAGATAATAACTGTATTTTTTAGTTCAATTCTAATATCTCCAATTTTTCTTTCGCTGGGGTAGTTGTGTAAGAGATTGTATCGGTCATTCTCGAATATACGAATACGAAAAGAATTATTAACATCTTGAAGCTGAATTACAACATTAAGATGAAATTGGATGACATTCAGAAGTACTTAACTACCTATTGATGATTATAGAAAACCAAAATTTTTACTGTCGTTGGTTTGTTTATTATCAACTCTGGTTAATCACCCTAGTTTTAAACACTTGAGATGTAGCATTAACTTTAGCACAAATTATAAAAATCGGAAGATGATGAATAAAGTATCAAACATTAGTGGAGTACTGCATCTTACTGATAAAGAATAAATTTAAAGCTATAATATTTTCAATACAATTTATATAAAACTTTTTATTTTTTAACTTATGATTTATAAGCTTTGAAGATAATTAAGTACATTTCCGCGACAGTAGCCTAAGGAACGATTAGATCACTAATTATAAGGCTGTAGTACATCTACATAAATTACGATATTTAAGAGGCTTTATGGAGTTTCTATCCATTCACAATTAGAGACAATTCTAACCGTAAAATGAAAAGAATCATGTTTTATTAAGAGACTGACAATGGAAGGCAATCACTGCATCTAATTAGGTTCCTATAGTTATCTTCCACTATTAAGTAGTTTTAAAATAATACACATTTGTATATTTATTGAACATTTTATTTACAGTCATAAAAAGCCACTAGGCTAAATTTGCATAGCTTAAAATGTCATCACTCCAATTTCACGACGATAATGATATTCGGATTTCAAGTACTGATTTAGCTGAGCCCAAGACATTTTCACGACGTTTATGAATGTTATTGATGAATCAGGATTATAGATACAATTCAATAAAGTATCAAACATTAGTGGAGTACTGCATATTACCAATGAAAAAAAAAATATGAAGCTATAATATTTGCAATACAATTTCTATAAAACTTTTAATTTTTAACTCATGATTTATAAGCTTTGAAGATAATTAAGTACATTTTCACGACAGTAGCCGAAAAAACGATTAGATTAATAAGCATTTTAAAATCTAGTAACTTTTTAGTGATATATGATAACTGCTTGTAACTAGGAAAATATTGAGCATTGGGGTCTAATATTCTGTTTTCTCTCAGATTTTGACACCTGAAAATTTATCCCAAAGTTTGAGCGAAATCCGTGAATAGGAGCTCTGATACTCTCCCAGTAAGTTATAATTTCAAGCTGCACTGCAGCTTAAGGTAGCTCGCTTGCCAGCAATAATTTGTGGTTCATGAAAATTTAAAGTCTGGACGCACGTTTGTAACTTTAAACAAATCCAATCGTTCCAATTACATATATTATTCCTGCAAAATTTTAGGTATCTGATCATTTATTTGAGTTAATCTTATTCGAAGGTCAATGATTTTATCAATATTAGATCTGAAATAATCGAACTGTGAAAAAGATTTTCTGGAAAAAAAATGAATAGTCAGGCTGCCTAAAATTCTACAGGAATAATCTATGAAATAAAAACTCATTTATATTAAATTTGCAAACATGTATCTAGACTTTCAATTCTTACAAACAACAAACTATAGCTAACAAGCGAGCTACCTTAACGGAACAAGATTGAAAAATGATCTAGAATTCATAGGATTTTAAGGAAATAAGAATATCAAATGATACACTGTTACGTTTGCTGAAATTTGTCTAATGCTTGCTTATGTACAACGTAAATCTTATTAACACAAAAAATCAAAATTTCTATCAACGAAACAAGTTGTATAGTAAATAATGAAAGAATGTTTTCTCATTTAACCATTTTCACACGATCGGTACTCGCTGAAATATTAAATGAATGGTCGTATAAACCGATAACATCCTACATTAGCTCTATCATTGCCTAATTAATTATTTTATTTTAGAAATATTACAACGTAAATTAACGAAACAAGCATAATTCGATTGAATTAGCATTGTGACAACAAAAGCGGTATCACACCGATAGATTTCAAAACAGTGCTTTTACTAGAAGTAAATTACAATAATGTCTACATTCTAATCGAAACCCAATACAAGAAAATCTAAGATGTTGCATTGTTCTGCTTGGTGAAAGATACGGTATCAAGTAATTGTATTTATTTAACACACAATCTATTGTCTCATAACAGACAACATATGTTTTGGCAAAACAAAATACTTCAAACATGAGCCAATCAATTTTGGCCTCACGTTCCAATCTTAGTAAATATATACTGATAGTTTTACAGTTGTATATCCGAATAAGGTTTGATAGTCTTACAAATTAATCGATTATAGTTTGATTGCCAAAGTATGATAGTTTAAGGAACAAGTTCTACAAAATGGTTTTTTTACATAAAATGATGGGTTTCTTGCAATCGTGAATGATACGCTCTTTCGTTTACTTAAATATTTTCAAGAAAGTCCTCATGAGCTATGTCGCTGCTAATTTTATCGGATTTAAAAAAATTAAATTAACAACAAAAGAATATTACCTGTGAATAAGATATAGTAGCCTTGCGAACTAGGATTACGATAAAGACCAAGAAACATAGGAACTCGAGAACCTAGGAATCTAGAATGATACACTGTTTCGTACTCTAAGTTTGAGCCTAGTGATTGCTTACGCGATTAAGATTAAGATTTTATAAAATAAAAAAGGCTAACAATTCTTTTCTTATTGAACAGTTAATACTATATGATCACCACTTTAAATATTGAATTAATGCTGACATAAACCGGTTTCGTGCTCTATTAGCTCTTTTATTGCTTATTTAGTGCGACGATTCAAAAATCGCGCTAGACGCAGTACCTGCGCTCAGCCGCTACGAGGCGCTACTCCCGCAACGGGAATAGCGAGCTCCATAGCATATATGAGCGAGCCGCCGAGCCAGCTAGAGACTCTCTCCCCTTCCTCTGTGTAAGAGTGGGATTGCTCGGCACAGTGGGAGTCATCCTTTCCTATACTCCTGTCTTAAACTATGTAAGGGTGGGATTATCCGGCATAGTATCCTATCTATCCGTCAGTGTAAGGGTGGGATTGCCCGACACTGACTCCTAGTTACTACCTCCACCATCGCTGGTCGGGGTAGAGTCCTCCGTTGGTCTTCGACCAAAAGCCACCCCCCCTCTTCTCCAGTTATGGTTTAGAGGGTTACCATCCTAGTTCTCCTGTATTACCTTACCTGGCTCCGTTACCGACCGCGCCGAACTCCGCCGATAAAGTAGGTCGCGAATTTACCCGCCAAATTTACTTTGTCAAATAATTAACCATTGTATTTCTTTTCTGTTTTCATTTGTTACAGCCGATAAATACGAGATAACGCCACCTAGCGATCAAGGAGAAAACCAAAGATTTTTCTTTTTCCTTCGCAACGTGCGAAACATCATCTCACTCTATTATAAATTTTTATTTTTGTTTTTGCTATTAAGTATTATTGAAATCGGCGTTGTAATTATTTGTGTTATTCTTTTTAGTCATTAATAAATATAAAAGAAAAGATAGTTTAAGTTAAAAACCAACATTATCGTGTTTGAACTTAATCACCAGTCCGCAGTACCCATCCTGCTTCCTCTCACGAACATTATCACTTAGTGCATAAGGATAGGTTAGCTTTGGATTATTTATTTATTTCTTTTAATTAATGTTATTTTTTTTCTTAAGCATTTATATTTTTTTTTCTTTTCAAATATTTAAATGGGTTTTAATTTATTTTAATTTATTTCTTTATCTTTCTTATTATTAATTTTATTAATTTAATAAGGTTAGGTTAGCTTAGTATGTAAGTTTGAACTTTGGCCTCCGAGAATCAACACCTGCGGCGCCCTCTGAAAGTCTGACGTCTACGATATCAAGATCTATTCGAGGCAAAAAGGCCAAACGTTACATGGCGCAACCGAACAGGGACCGGAAAAATTTTTTTTTCGTGATTCTTTTCCGTGCAAGTAAAATTAAAATTCTAATTTAACTTTCTAATTCTGCAACTTAAGTTGCATGGCGCCCGAAAACCTCACCCGCGTTTCCGATAAAAACCTAGTTTTACCATTTTTGAATCGGTTATAGAACTCTTTACTCCTCCGTGATTGCGTTTTTCGGCTCTTCGTTTTCTTGATTACCTTAGCAAAAGTATAATTCTATTTTTGCCGCAGTCATAAAATAAAATCATGCGCAAAATCCGCATAATTGTTAACAGACAGCGGTCTGTCTTTTTTCTTCGCATTTCGTTCATTTTCTCCCAGCGTTAGCGAATCCTAGATGGGAAAATCTTACATGTAAACTGGTGATTAAGTCATACTCTTCTTGACCGACTTAGATATTAGGGTATAAAAATTTTTTTTTTCTCTTCCGTCATATATATTATAATACCGAAATGAAGAAACACTGGGTTTATAAATTGACCCCCACCGAACTCGCAGAACACCTACGCGACGCTCGTATATCAACATCCGGAACTCTCATAGAGCAGCGCGCTTTATTTTTAAGTTATGTATCGCGTTACCTAGACTTGTACAAAAACGCACCCGATGACCCCATCGATTACAACGAAGAAACCGATAAAAACGCCGATCTTTTGTTAAATGCTGAATTATTAGGTACGATTAGTGCGAGTAGACAAACCGACATCAACTCGATAATTGTAAACGCGCCGTCGTCTTTATCAAACGCCGGAAATTCAACTAGTAGTACACCGATCATCGTTCAACTCCCTAACGACACCGCACGTACCATTGATCAAATCAGAAAATGGAACGTACACTTTGACGGTAAGGACGTTTACACATTTCTAGAAAAAGTGCAGGACCTAAAAATCGCATACGAAATTCCGGACGCGAAATTCCTTCAAGGGTTTCCCGAATTACTACGCGGAGATGCACAGTTATGGTATAGAAATTGCGCTCCCGAAATAACATCTTTTCAGCAATTAATCACGCGTTTACGTGATTATTATTTATCTCCCAGCGAACTACGACATCTTGACCGGTTAATAATAGATCGCAAGCAAGGAGAGAAAGAAGACATCCGGAAGTATGTCACTTCGTTAGCCACCTTAATGCGGCGACGCGGTAATTTAACACCGGAACATCAGATTGAAAACATCTTTAATAACATGAAACCGCTTCTACGCCTGCATATTCGCCGATCAGATTTCACCACGGTCGAACAATTAATACAACGTGTCGAGGAGATAGAAGAGGTGAAAAATCAAATCATAGACTCGCAACCAAAACCCGTTCGTCCAAACTCATCCACCGCGACGTTTAATACCCAACAATACTCCCGGTCCAAAAATTGTTGGAAGTGTCAAGAGGAAGGTCACAGTCGCTACGACTGCACAAATAAAGGACGACTATTCTGCTCGTTTTGCGGAAAAGACGGTATCATGACCGTCAACTGCAAGTGCAAAGGGGCGGAAAACTCAAGGCGGGTCGGCCGGTAATAAGGCACCGTCCGACCTATAGCCCACCTTGCACTCACCTTTCTAACGAAAACCGGTATATTATTTATTTTCGCGTGGGTGACAAGTCACTAAAATCTTTAGTAGATCCGGGATCGATAACTTCTTTTGCCAGACCGGAAATTGTCGACCACTGTATTAAAGAAGGTTGGACAATCAACGAAGACCATTGTATAATAGGCCTAACCGACGGAACAGAAACTCGGTCTAGTCAAGCCATTTCCGGAGTACTTACATATAAAGGTCGTCGCGTAAAACATAGCTTCGCAATTATGACGAACTTAAGTTTCGATTTCTTACTCGGTATGGACTTGCTAAAGAAACTTCGTATTCAAATTATACTAGAAGGAAGGGAAATAAAATCAATCGAGCCCACTTCGTACGGTCAAAGTACACAAAACTGCTCGGCTAACGCAACATCTGGCCTCCACTCTTTATCTTCGGACGAAGAAACTCGATTAAACGAGTTCTTAAAAACAGAACTGCAAAAAATTCAACGACGTAAGCGGCAGAACTCCCCTTATTGAGCACGAAATCAAACTACTCGATCCCACGCCGATTAAACAACGTTATCGCCCTCGTAACCCGGCTACGCAGGCCATAATTAATCAAGAAGTCGATAAGATGTTAGCAGAAGGAGTCATCCGTCCTTCTCATAGCCCGTGGAGTTCACACGTCGTGTTAGTAAAAAAGAAAGACGGAAAACCTCGTTTTTGCATCGACTTCCGCAAGTTAAACGCAGTTAGCAAAAAGGATGCGTATCCATTACCGCGGATCAACGCAATCCTCGACCGTTTGCGAAATGCACGTTATCTTTCAACGATCGATCTGAAGAACGGCTACTGGCAAGTGCCTCTGACTCCACAAAGCTACGCCACTACCGCCTTCACAGTAGCTGGCAAAGGTCTTTTTGAGTTCAAGGTCATGCCTTTTGGCTTACATTCGGCGACCGCCACTTTTCAGCGTCTTCTCGATCGAGTGATTACGCCGGATCTTTCGCCTATCGTGTTCGCATACTTGGATGACATTATCGTCGTCTCAAGCTCCCTAGATGAGCACATGCAACACTTAGACGCCGTTTTCAATCGTTTACGACAAGCTAACTTACGACCTAACCCGGATAAATGCGTTTTCGCACGTAAAAGCTTGAAATACTTAGGTCATATAATCGACGAGCAAGGCCTGCACACAGACACCGATAAAATCACGCCTTTAGCTAACTTACCACCACCCACGAACGTCAAAGAGTTGCGCCGGTTTCTCGGTCTTCTCTCGTGGTACCGTCGTTTTGTCAAAGACGCTTCTCGGGTCGCAGCTCCGTTAAACTTATTATTGCGCAAGCAAACGAAATGGGCCTGTAAAGAAGCTCAGCAAAAAGCGTTCGACGAAATAAAACGTCAACTAACTTCCGCACCTGTCCTGACGTGTCCTGATTGGACCAAGACCTCGCTTCAAACAGACGCGAGCCTAGAAGGACTTGGAGCCGTACTCACGCAGGAAATAGACGGAAAAGAACATGTAATCGCTTACGCTAGCCGGTCTTTGAACAAAGCGGAACGCAATTATTCCGTAACGGAACTTGAATGTCTCGCCGTCAAATGGGGAATATGGAAGATGCGCGACTACCTGGAGGGTTACCGCTTTGTGGTTATTACCGACCACCTCTCATTGAAGTGGTTAGATAAGATTGATAATCCTTCCGGTCGTTTAGCCCGCTGGGCGTTAGAGTTAAGCCAATGGGACTACGAAATACGTTATAGACGCGGCATAGACAACACCGTCGCCGATATCTTGTCCAGGCAACCAACCGACACCTGCGCCACAGCTTCCACTCAACACTGTCCTTGGTACAATGACCTTTTCGACCAAGTAACAGAAAACCCCCAGAATTTCTCGAATTTCTGCATCATAGATGGTCGTCTCTTTTATCATCGCGCTCACGATTTAACACTCAATTATTTAGATACCGGTTCCTCGTGGAAATTGTGCGTACCTTCATACGAAAGAGGTCAAGTACTCAAGGAGGTCCATGATGACGTCACCGTCGGTCATTTAGGCGTTTTTAAAACACTCGCTCGACTCTCCCAGCGCTATTTTTGGCCAAAAATGCTCAAAGACGGCGCAAATTACGTTAAAAAGTGCACAAATTGTCAAAAGCACAAAGTGCTTCAAAACAAACCGCCGGGCTTCATGCACGCAACGCCGGTAAACGAGCCTTGGGAGATGGTGTCCATTTACCTCGTTGGCCCACTACCCAGGACAAAAGACCAAAACGCGCAGTTGCTCGTAATGCAAGATCGCTTTTCTAAATGGGTCGAACTTCGTCCTCTACGTAGAGCCACCGCAAAAACCGTCATCAAAGCGTTAAAAGAACAAATTGTTCTACGCCACGGTTGCCCTACTACCGTCGTAAGTGATAACGGCGTACAATTTAAAGGTCACGAAATGGCCGCTTTCTTAAAACAATACGGAATTAAGGCAAGATTCACGCCAAGTTACACCCCGCAATGCAACCCCGTAGAGAGAGCAAATCGAGTCATCAAAACAATGATACGCCAATACGTCGGTAAAAAAACACAACACCTGGGACAGCAAAATACCCGAGATAGCTTTCGCTTACAACACCGCTCGCAGCGAATCCACGGGATTCACTTACCTTAACACGGGTAGAGAATTTGTCGCCCCCGGGGCTTTAAATCAGAATCGCGAGAAATGCGATAGACTCTCCGAGTTAGCAAAATTAAAAGACGCATTAATACTCGCGAAAAATAACCTCGCGCACAGTTTTAGTAAACAAAGTCACTACTACAACTTGCGTAGGAGGAGCTGGTCTCCCAAATTGAACGAATCCGTATTTAAAAGGCATCATACGCTCTCTAATAAAGCCGCCGATAAAGCTGCTAAGCTTTCCGAGAAATACATCGGACCGTACACCGTGAAAACAATCATTTCACCCGTAATTTTCGATCTGAAAGCACAAGACGGCTCGATCACCCGTCATATGCACATAAAAGATCTTAAACCTGCGCATTAAACCGAACCTCCCCCCACCAATACCGGAGTGGGGTATAAATATCAGCTCCAACGAACTCGCTGATCATTTATTCAACTGCCGTGCAACGAGTCACTTCTCTTTCCAAAATGGAACCGTCGTACGACGTAAACTTTTTCATCGCTCGTCCGCCTACACATCCGAGCAAGTCATGACTCCGAGACCTCTTGATCCGAGCAAGCCGCGCAACAAACCTTATATTACTAGCATCACCGCACCACCAGACAAGTTAAGACAGGTAATCGAGGAGGCCTGACGCCGACGCGACCAACAGGTGGCCACCGTGAGATCCGCGCAAATACCATCTACGCTCGCCCCTCGAAAGCCTAAGGTTTGTTGCACGGCCACCTCCACTTCAAGGGCCCCGAAGTCAAGCACATCACCATCATCGGACAAGAAGGGAAGGTTCTTAACTACCAACACCTTGCCAGATGGCACAGTATTAGTCGTGCCAACAGGGGTCAGGAAGATAGAGGCTATTGCCGGAGGACACCGGTACACCCTGCTGTTGGAGAAGGCTACCGGTAAGGTAGAAAAGGTTCTAAAAAAACGGCCAGTTGGTGAGTCTACACTTTATATTATATTATTCTTGTGAATATATTTGCCCCCTTTTCGTACGAAAATAGTATTTTTAGTTTAGTCAGTATTCTTTTTCTTTTGTAAAAGTAAGCTTAAGCATAAAATTTGAATTTACTTGTTCTCATTTCTTTTTTTTATATAGTACTTAATTTATGATACTAATTATGATTAAGGTTACTTAACCTGTTAGTTTAGTTTAGGTTCGTTCGCAAGCTTCACTCTCCCAAGCAAGGGGGGTGTGCAACGATTCAAAAATCGCGCTAGACACAGTACCTGCGCTTAGCCGCTACGAGGCGCTACTCCCGCAACGGGAATAGCGAGCTCCATAGCATATATAAGCGAGCCGCCGAGCCAGCTAGAGACTCTCTCCCCTTCCTCTGTGTAAGAGTGGGATTGCTCGGCACAGTGGGAGTTATCCTTTCCTATACTCCTATCTTAAACTATGTAAGGGTGGGATTGCCCGGCATAGTATCCTATCTATCCGTCAGTGTAAGGGTGGGATTGCCCGACACTGACTCCTAGTTACTACCTCCACCATCGCTGGTCGGGGTAGAGTCCTCCGTTGGTCTTCGACCAAAAGCCTCCCCCCTCTTCTCCAGTTATGGTTTAGAGGGTTACCATCCTAGTTCTCCTGTATTACCTTACCTGGCTCCGTTACCGACCGCGCCGAACTCCACCGATAAAGTAGGTCGCGAATTTACCCGCCAAATTTACTTTGTCAAATAATTAACCATTGTATTTCTTTTCTGTTTTCATTTGTTACAGCCGATAAATACGAGATAACGCCACCTAGCGGTCAAGGAGAAAACCAAAGATTTTTCTTTTTCCTTCGCAACGTGCGAAACATCATCTCACTCTATTATAAATTTTTATTTTTGTTTTTGCTATTAAGTATTATTGAAATCGGCGTTGTAATTATTTGTGTTATTCTTTTTAGTCATTAATAAATATAAAAGAAAAGATAGTTTAAGTTAAAAACCAACATTATCGTGTTTGAACTTAATCACCAGTCCGCAGTACCCATCCTGCTTCCTCTCACGAACATTATCACTTAGTGCATAAGGATAGGTTAGCTTTGGATTATTTATTTATTTCTTTTAATTAATGTTATTTTTTTTCTTAATCATTTATATTTTTTTTTCTTTTCAAATATTTAAATGGGTTTTAATTTATTTTAATTTATTCCTTTATCTTTCTTATTATTGATTTTATTAATTTAATAAGGTTAGGTTAGCTTAGTATGTAAGTTTGAACTTTGGCTTCCGAGAATCAACACCTGCGGCGCCCTCTGAAAGTCTGACGCCTACAATATCAAGATCTATTCGAGGCAAAAAGGCCAAACGTTACATTAGTAAATGTATTGGAAAAAAACAACTTAAAATTATCAACGCAAAAATAAATAAAAATAATAATTTAAAATAAGATACTGACAACAGAAGCAGAATCACTTCGATACAATCAATAGTGGTGATATTACTAGAAAAAAGTTACAATAATGACCGAATTCTAATTGAAATCGAATAAAAGATGGTCTAAAGCTAAACATTGTTTTATTTCGTAGATAATAGGGTATTAGTGATTCTATTCATTGTGCACACAAATTATTGTCCAATAATAAACGATATCTTGATTAGCCAAACAAAACAATATCGCAAGAAGCCGATTACTTTACTATTTCAGATGATATAGATTAATAGTTTTGCATTTTCGTAATCGTATGAGGTCCTAATTATCTTATTAATAACTTATTTGCTGTCGCATCTAAAGTAATATGATCATTTGATGAAGAGTATTACGAGATAGTCGATACTACATATGTTAAATTTCGGATAATCTGGAATGATACACTGTTCCGTTTACTGAAATATTTTTTAGTGAATTCTCATGCACGATGTATTTTCTAATTTGGACGAACCAAGATTACGAAATGGTCGAGAAAGCACGGACTCTTGAGTAATTGAGAATCTATAATGATACACTGTTCCAAAAGCTAAAATGTCGTCGATTGATTGCCTATATGCAGCTCAATTTTTAGTAATATTAAATATTTGAAAATTTCATTAAAAAAAGATTATATAAAAAAAAAGAGAAACTAATGTTTTTCTTATTTTTACAATATTATCTATACTATTTAAAACTTAGAGCATATACTACTGGAGGAAGCACGTTTATGGAAAGAGTTTAGACGAACGAGCAAGAGAAAGAGAGACAGTTTGGGTACCACCTTTCTCTCTCGTGTAGGCACATGATTGGTTGACGCCACTTCTTTCTAAGAGAAAACGATTACCGAAACTATTGCCCTCTCTCTTAATATCGTCTACACTTTTTGTTCAGGCATGCTTCCTCCAGTAGTATATGCTCTAAGATTTAAAATAATAAGAGGAAGCTGTTATAAACTGATTTCGTTCTTTTTTTTTGGTGTTTTATTACCTGATTATTGAATATATATATATATATATATATATATATATATATATATATATATATATACATTACTTGTACAATGTAGTGTTGATTTTCTATTTCAGGGTTTTCTCTTTTACGTTTTTCCACGTACTCGTAAAATATCACTCTTTAAATTCGTGAATATAAAAATTTATAAATACAGGAAAATATTGAAAATCGGTAAATATAAAAATATAAAAAACAAAAATATAGAAATCGGTAAAATATCAAAAATATTAAAAAATTAAAAACAGAAAAAACTCAAAATATTCTAAAATTATCCCAAGAGACAAAATAAGAAAACATAAAAACTCTCAAAAAATCCTGATATCTTCCTTTTCCATGTTATTTCTTAAAATAAAAAAATTCAATTATACTAATTTTTTAATATAATTTTTCAATAATTTACTGTCAAATATCATTGATTTTAACATTTATTATTTATTATTATTATTTTTCATTAACATTTATTATTTTATTATTATTATTCATTATTAACATTTATTATTTTATTATTATTTATTTTTAAGGAGATGTAATAGGGTATATGATTTATACATAGTTACCGATATTGCAGTTTCCCAAATTTTTAATCTTTATTCAAAAATTTTCTGAAATATCTCTATATTAGGCTTTTTATTAGTAAAGATGGAAGGCTGTAATATAGAGATATTTTTAAAACTTCTGGATTAAGAACCAAAAATTTTGAAAACTGTAAGACCGGTATTTTACATTCCCTTAACATTTATTATTTTACAAAACCATTTTTTACTAAATTCTATTTTCCGAGAAGCAAGATAAGGCCCGAGCGATGAGGGACGCCACGTTATATACGGCCTCAGACGACCGATCCGGCAAACAAGTACCCATAGACGGCATACACGTACCCCAAGTATGACGACATATGTGTCTGCAATACGAACCCCCCTACTACTTATAAATTACATCAACGTTCATAATATTTTAATGTATCCCAGATTTAAAAAAAAAACACCTCAATCGGCCCATTAGTTTCTGAGATACGGTCATTTTTTTCGTTTTTTCTTTATACGCGTCGTGCGCTCAATTTTCTCGCAGTCTAATTAAGTCATCCCCACTGCGTCCTTCGGCTTGCTGGTTTTTTGTATGCTACTTTAAAATATAATTTTTAATATCAAAGAGTCGCACTTTAAAAAATCTGATCATAGATTTTGAAAATATAAGTCTTTAACTGTAAAATAAACTTTTATTCGTTTCTTAATTGTTATAAACAAAGCTGTTGTGAATTTAAAAAAAAATCTTATCTCGGCTCCTATTGGTCGTAGAAAACTTTTTTTTCTTTTAAATCTTCGTTTGAAATTTACAAAAGTTATAAATAAAGCTCCAGCTTCATTTATTTATAAAAAAAACCCTTTTTTTTAAAGCGATATATGAAGGGTTGCAATTCCATTTTCTCATTGGTTCTCAATGAGATATAAAAATTTGAACCTTCACGAAGAGATTACGACCTTATGCAACTCGATATGTTCGCCCAACAAAAAGTTATAGCTGTAAAAATTATGCATCTTGAGATAAATAAAAGGGAATATCTTAGCAACTAATTAACCGATTTGCTTTCGAAACCTCTCTTTCTATTCAGAATCATAAAGGCTTCCTTTTAAAGCGAAAAATTATTTAAAAAGTTATTTTTGCAATAAATAATTGATATGCAAAAAATGGCCATTTTTCATGGTTTTTTCGATTTTTTCGAAAAACTAATTGACGAAAATAATCGCGACACATCTTGAATTATAGGTCTTTTTATTTTCTAATACTTTCATTGAAAACTTTTTTTTTAAATGCACACGTTAGTCGCAGGAATTAAAAAATCTGTGTGGGCCAACTTTGCACCTCCCTGGTTCAGAGCTTACGGAAAATTAGGAGTTGCAAACTATATGGGGTATGTTTTTACATCGCCCTTAACACCCTCATGAAAGTCTCATCCGTTCCTGAATTATTGTCGAAAACAGCCCTTTTTTCTCTATTGATTGGACTACATACGACCTAGGATAACATAAAATCATCCACCCAACTTTGGCTAACGAAGGATACATATAACCTCGACTAATGTTTTATAGCTTCAACAACAGTCAGTCTCGGGCTAAAGCTCTCGACCGACTTCTGCTCAAGCCAAAAACTTTAGTTTCGCTCATATAAATCCTTCGAACGCCCAAGTTGGATATATACAGGGTGTCAAAAAAGTAACGGAACGGTCCTGTATTTTTTTAGGCAAGATATTTTTGGCAAAGATCAAGGTTATTCCTTTAGTAACTTTCAACGAGGAATCCGATGGTGAACTTTATTTTAACCTTGAGGATGACCTTCAAGGTCATTTCAAGGTCAACTTTTTTTTTGAAATGGAAACCCCTTATTTTGATACCGGCAATCGAAAGAGTGGAAAATTTTACATTCAAATATGTACTCAGGTCACATGACCTGAATAACCTTGAACCTGATTTAAAGGACATCTGAAACTTATGACCGTCTGACCTTTGAAAAGGTCTGTATCGTACTGAACAAGGCTATTATTTTAGTAACTTTCAACGAGAAATCCGATGGTAAACTTTATTTTGACCTTGAGGATGACCTTCAAGGTCATTTCAAGGTCAACTTTTTTTTTCAAATGCGAATCCCCTATTTTGATACCGGCAATCGAAAGAGTGGAAAATTTTACGTTCAAATATGTACTCAGGTCACATGACCTGAATAACCTTGAACCTGATTTAAAGGACATCTGAAACTTATGATCGTCTGACTTCTGGAAAGGTCCGTATCGTACTGGACAAGGCCATTCCTTTAGTAACTTCCAACGAGGATTCGATGGTGACCTTTACTTTGACCTTGAGGATGACCTTCAAGGTCATTTCAACGTCATTTAAACTTAACGTTGAGCTAATTTGAGGTGAGACTTTTTTATACCGGTCAAGATAATGGTTATTTCTAATAAATTTGTAATGTAATAAATGGTTTGAAGAATACGAGTAAGGCTCTTTTTCACGCTACACAGTTATTGCATATGAACTCTGTTTTCATACCAAGTTAGCAACGTCAACGATTTCCTTGATCTTTTTAGTATTTATCCATTAATTTTAAGTCATATTTTACAATTGAACTCTTAATTTTTATATTTACCTTCCTCAGAAAGTAACATAAATTTAAAGCGTTAAATGTTAAATTTTTGTTAATTTTAAATTTTCTTTTCATTTTCTGAGTATTATTCAAAAAATTTAAATAATTTAATAGACTTTGCATTTGTAATATATCTCTTTCAAAGAAATAAAGTTTAATTTTGATTCTTTTAATTTTTCGGATAGTCTTCCCGCAATTTGTTTAGTTTTTTGTTCTCATTTTACTCAAAAGCCATGGCGTATGTTCGACTTTCTGATCGGGAAAGAATATCTCTGTAACTAAATATCGCTGCTCCTGGGTAGTGCCAAAAGTAAAACTATACCTTTGATCTTCCCTAAGGTCAGAAGGCCATTAAGTTCAGATTATCTTCAAATGAGGTTCAAGGTCGTTCAGTGTTCATGTGACCTGAGTACATATTTAGACGAAAAATTTTCCACTCTTTCGATTGCCGGTATCAAAATAGAGGGTTCGCGTTTGAAAAAAAAGTTGACCTTGAAATGACCTTGAAGGTCATACCCAAGGTCGAAATAAAGTTCACCATCGGATTCCTAGTTGAAAGTTACTGAAAGAATGGCCTTGTCCAGTACGATACAGACTTTTCCAGAGGTCAGACGGTCATAAGTTTCAGATGTCCTTCAAATCAGGTTCAAGGTCGTTCAGGTCATGTGACCTGAGTACATATTTAAACGTAAAATTTTCCACTCTTTCGATTGCCGGTATCAAAAAAGGAGGTTCGCATTTGAAAAAAAAAAAGTTGACCTTGAAGGTCATTCTCAAGTTAAAAATGAATTTCACCATCGGATTCCTCGTTGAAAGTTACTAAAGTAATAACCTTGACCTTTGCCAAAAATATCTTGCCTAAAAAAATACAGGACCGTTCCGTTACTTTTTTGACACCCTGTATATATATATATATATATATATATATATATATATATATATACATGATATCTGATAAAATATTTATTACGTTTTCTTTAAAATTTAATACGTTTGGAGAAAAAATTATTATGATTGATTATAAAATGACTATTTTTCATACTTTTTTATGAATTAACCTTTAGAGTGCCGGGATTTGAGAAATTTCAAAAGCCCCGTTTTTCTATGAAAAAGTGAGTTTAGGCCATGCACAAAAGATTAAACTAAGGCCACGTCTTTGGCAGATCGGGGTATGACGCCACTAGACGTCATCCCGGCCGTCTAAAGGTTAAGAAGTTTTCAGTTATTTCCCCGTTGTCGCTAAAATTTAATTATTCTTTAAAAATAAAAAAAAATTAGTTAAGTCGTTAAAAAATAAAATAACTTGGGCAGTTATTGTGTATATTGAATAGTAATTTTTCACTAATCAAGTAAGCTAAAAAATCTACATATTGTAATTTCCAAAAATTCAATTACATTCTAGATATTTCTAACAAAGATGTTTCTATTAAATTTTTATTTTGATTTGATAGTTTTGAATAAAAAATTCATTAAATTATTAATTTTAAAAAAACTTTAAACAATAAAAATATTTCTGTTAAGAAATTTAAGAAAGTTAAAATTTTTATTTTAACATTTTAACTTTGAAAATTACATAAAAAAATTTGTGTTTCATTTGTGACACTTATGTGTGTTAAAATTACAAATTTTTTCCACTGTGTACTTTATTTTTTTAAATTTTTATTATAAAATGGTTATTGCAACAAAATAATTCATTCAATTGAGTAAATATTTTATAAAATAATAATTTATTACTTTTAAATTTTTATTTTTGAAGTTAATGATTGGAAATATTAAGCCTAACATTTCTTTCTTAATTTAAAACGAATTTTTATTGAATTTTTTTGATGAATTCATTGGAACTGATTTTTAGACTTAAAGAATCTATTTCTTCAGATTGGTTATATTTTATTAAAATCACAGGCTAATTGTATTTTAACAAAAAAAATTATTTTGAATACAAAGACATCCATAGTTAATCAAACAGCAATGTTATTAACTTAGCAAAATATTTATTTATATATATATAGAGCGGAAATAAAAGTTAGAAGGAGAAAATAGAACATTGAAGGTGAGGGCTGTAACGAGTTTCATAAAAAAAATTTAATGTACCATTTGTAAACTGCATTTTGTTCTACATGAACCAAAATGTTACCAAGAAGTTATGATTCTAAAGTTATAATCAGGTGCTTGGTCTCGGCTTTCTGCACGCGCGATGCCGGAGAGTCGGAGCAAGCAAGCTCGTAGCTCTGCCGCAGTGCTTGGTTTCGGCTTTCTGCACGTGCGATGCCGGAGAGTCGGAGCAAGCGTGCTCGCAACACAGTTGTAGCGCTCTGCTCGGATTAGCGTAATCGTTTACACAGAAAGTCGTAATTATTTACAGCGGCATGGTTATGCATTCATACATTACGATTTTCTGTAATCACTCGCTTCGAATGTTGTTCGCATGCAACCGCTCAGATTAACTTCGCAGCACTGGCTTCGGGTTTTTTTTTTCAGTGTAGCAACCAAACATTTTCCAACATTTGTAAAATTTATATTGTACTTGTTGAATTATTTGCAAGTATAGTTAATAAAATATTAAAAATTTGATTAAAATATTGAAACATTGCATAGTCATTAAATTTTATTACCAATCTCATTGTAATTTCTGAAATGTAATAAAAGAGAAGTTTTTTTATATTTCTGGTTATCAAGTGTAATATTAATGTAATCAGTAATCACTCCTCTTTATTGAATGTTTGATTTGAAATTTTCTTGATTCTTACATTTAGAGTATATGAAATATAGAAAGTATTTGTGATCATTAAAATCAAACATTAGTAACTATTAAAAATAATATAATAAAATATTGTGACAAAAAATTTTTGATTAATTAAGGCGACTACGGAAGTTGGGTTAGATTTCATTTTGTAGTTTACAAATTACGCTTTTAGTTTATAAAATTTTTTGGATTTTTAAATTTTCCACCATTCTGTGTTTCAAAAAATGGTGGAAGATTAAAAAATCTAAAAAGTTTAAAAAATAAAAAGTGTGATTTGTAAACTACGAAATGAAACCTAACCTAAACTCCGAAGTTGCCTTAATTGTTAACTATAATTTAATAATAATTTCATTAAAAAGCATCGCATACTTCATTTGATTCATATTGTGATAGGCAGCATTTCAGAATATATCTACTCGCGCTTTGCGCGCCCTCGGCAATTTCAGCTCAAGCGACAAACATTTTTCTCGATTCATATTCCACCTGAATACAGCCAAAGGACATATATAACTGATATATTTATGTCATCGTACCAGGTATTCGGTGTTGTATTTGCAAAGCTAGTTAAATGGGTATTGAGGTTACATACATTTCAATTCGTAGCACAACTATATTCAGTTTGCTATACTTCATATAAGAAAATATAGATAATCCCATACCTCACATGGTGACGTATGGAGTCATCTATACGTCGCACTATAAGGAAGTAATTAGCTATGAAGCAATCGCCGAAGTCGTAAAATTGGCTAGTTTAATCGGCGTGTTTTGTTTTTTCTTTTGAGATTTTTTTACTTGATTTAATAAATTTAAAAAAAATATGGAATAAAAAAAATATTTCAAATAATGAAAAAAATGAGTACAAATAACAAAAAAATAATAATTATAGTGAAAGTGAGACAGTGAACAAAAAACATTAAATACAAAATGTGTGTGATATCCCTATTAAAAAAAAAACACGTGTTTTTTACATATAAAATTTGCGTGTTTTTTCACGCATATTTTTCACGTGTATTTTTCAGGTGTAATTTTCACATATTTCTTTATAGCTTTTCGAAGAGCTTCTACTGTCCAGCCTCTTATATCTGCGTCTTCCAAATTTGTGTAAGGGATGATGAAACTTAGAAAAACACCACCTAGTGACTTAAAAGTCAAACCGACGTAATCGATCATTAATAGCGATTTTAATTCACTAGGTGCCGTTTTTCTAAGTTTTGTCATCCCTTACACAAATTTGGAAGATGCAGATATAAGAGACCAGATGGTAGAAGATCTTCGAAAAGCTATGAAAAAATATGTGAAAATTACACCTGAAAAATACGAGTGAAAAAAACACGTGAAAAATATGCGTGAAAAAACACGCAATTTTTACATGTAAAAAATACGTGTATTTTACACGTATTTTTTTCACGTGCAAAAAACACGTGTTGTTTTAAAATAGGGGTGTAGTCAGCTTGTCAAATTTGTGACACATTAATGACGGTTCCGCAGACGATCCGCGTCTACATTGTTAGCATACGTTTATTCAAATTCAAATCAAAAGAAAGAAGGATTGCTAATTTTTACATTTATAACTTTATAGTCCCTCATACCTGCTACAACGACATAAAATTATCTACGCCATTTGGGAGTAAGAAGGATGAATACGGGCGAATTTGTTGCTCGAACACCAGTCAATCTCGGGTGCGCTTCGCGCGCTCTCGACTATCTACTGTTTTCGCAACAAACTCACCCCGTATTCATCCTTCTTACTCCCAAATAGCGTATATAACTAATTTATGCTGTAGTAAGCAGTAGAGGGCGTCTTACGTAGTAGGCTAGTTAAATGGGTATTGAGGTCTCTTATAGTTGCGCTCGCAGCGCCGCTGTATTTTGTTTGTGATATTTTGTACTAAAGTTTCTTTGCTGTCAGCTTATGTCCCCGGGGATATATGAGCAAGTAGTACTTCCCCGGGGAAATACTCAATATGCTATAGTAAGTTGGGATACAACTAAAATCTTCAGTACGAAGTGAGCGCTGATGTGTTTGAAAAGGATAGTAGTGTAAACTTGAGAACATAAACAGGCGCATTAGACGATCGGCGCCGCATAGTTGAGTCCCGCGCTTATTCAAATTTCATAATGGTCTTTTTCGTATTAAATACATTTCTAAAAATATACATTAAGAGCAGGTCGTATATCTCTATCATTTTCTAGCAAAAAAATTCATTTTTCTGCAAAACCTAATAATTGTAGCAAAAAATAAGAAGAAAGCCCCATCTCGTATAATAAAAAGCAATATTTTCTTTAAGAAGCGGTCGAAACCAAATTGGTGACTTAGTTCAGTGCTTGTAATAAATGCTTATAATAATTTATTCATTTATTAATATGGTAAAAATATAGTCATTTGCTCTAGTCATGTATATAAAGAATAATTTAAAATAGTTAAAGCCACAAAAATATACAAAATATTGTTATAAAGCGAAAAATGCCACCTAACAATCGACACGACAGTTTTTTGCATGCGCACTGAGAAAAAAATTTAGTTGGATTAAGTAAGGCTTAATTGAATCAATGAAATCCCTTAGGTGCGGGCGGCACATAAAATATTTTGTTACATTAATACAAATATTTTAATTGAGTCAAATAAATATTTCATTTTTTTAAATAAATATTTGATTCTACTAAACATCACAAATATTGGTTGAATAAAATTAATTTATTGTTTAAAAAAAATTTTTTATTAGTCAAATACATATTTGTTTTTCTAATTGCTTATTTCATTACATCAATATGCATATAGTAACTGAATCAAATAATATTTTGTATTTTCAAATAAATATTTGACTTATTAAATGTCGCGAAGATTGATTCAATAAAATTAATTCATTGTTTTCATAAAAAATTTTATCGATTAAAATGCCCATTTGTTTTTCTAATTGATTATTTCATTACATTAATATACATATTGGAATTAAATCAAATAATATTTTGTATTTTCAATTAAATATTTGACTTATTAAATGTCGCGAAGATTGATTCAATAAAATTAATTCATTGTTTTAATAAAAAAAAATTATCAATTAAAATGTCCATTTGTTTTTCTAATTAATTATTTGATCATATTAATGCTATATTGAAATTAAATTAGTTCAATATTTTATATTTTCAAATAAAAGTTTAATTTATTGAATATTGCAAAAATTGATTTAATAAAATTAATTCATTGTCTTAACAAAAAATTTTATTAATATAAAGACACATTTGTTTTTCTAATCAATTATTTTATTGCGATAATAATATATTTTATTGAATTAATTAAATCTTTTTTTTCAAAATTTTGTCTTCTAATTAATAATTTCATCGCATTAATTCTAATTTGATATATGATTATATATTGAATATTAAGTTTTGTTAATCAAAACAAATAATACTCGTCATTAATAAATTATTCGGTTTCACAAATAAAATATTTCTTCAAAGTAAAGAAATATTTAATTAATTCGATTTATAGATATTTTAATCGAACAAATACTGTCTTTAATCAACAGTATTTGCTTTCAGTGATTTATATTTATTTATTAACATCAATGAATTGATGACTCTCATTAAAGGACAGGTGAATATGATTACATTTATTTATATGGTAAAGAATAACAATTATTGACATACTAACATTAGTATGCTTTATACAGTGATCGCACACGCAGTAAATCTAACATAAATTTCGCTCGCATTACAATTTACGTATTATCTTGGATTTTTAACTTCCTTATATATCAACTTAGAAGCCCTCTTACCGCTTGCGAGATCGAAAATTAACGACGACACCAAGCGGTAGTATCATCAAACCATCGAACTAAATGATTTTGTTAAAACAATAAATGTTTCTTTTAGATCAAATATGTCTTATTTGAATGAAATAAATTATGTAGTTGAATCAAATAGTGGATTTACTTGATTTTAACAAGTATTTAATCAGATTTCTCTGTAATTTTTATTAACTTTAGTACATATTTTGCTAAGTTATTCACTTAGCAAGACACGTATTTAAAACATGAATTTGTTTGAGTATAAAGGATGATAACTTATACAAAAAAATATTTTTCAATAATATTAAATATTAATTTTGACATTATATTTCATTCGATTTAGTAAATATGTTATTAAATAGTAATTGATTGTTTTAATAAATATTTCATTAAGGTAATCAAATAATTATTTAATCGATCTGATAAAGAAATTAATTAATACAACAAAATATTTAATTGGAACATAAATAATAAAATATTTAATTGTTAAAAATAATAATTAATTCAATTAATCACTGATTTCATAGACGCAATATAATTAAATAATAAAAGTAATAAAATAATTTTATAGAACAAAATAAATCAAATATTTGAATCAATTAAAAATTTAATTAATTTAATGCATCCAATTAATTATAATATAGCAATGAAATTATTTGATTAAAAGACAATGAGATATTTCATAGAATCAATCATATCTTTCATAAAGAGAAAAAACGCATTCATCAAAGCAACTAAATATTGAATTAAAATGATTAGGTATTTCATTGACCACTAAAATAATTTAATATAAGTCATACAATATTTAATTGAAACAATGAAATATATTCTTGATTCAATAACAATTTTATAGAAATAATAAAATAAATATATTTGGTTTAATAAATATTTTATTAAAATAATCAAATATATTATTGAAAATTAAAGTAATTTAATGGAAGTATTAATATAATATTTAATTAAATCAGTGAAATATATTCTTGTTTCAATAACTACTTGATAGAAATAATAAAATAAATATATTTGGTTTAATAAATATTTCATTAAGATAATCAAATATATTATTAAACATTAAAGTAATTTTATGGAAGTGTTAATATAATATTTAATTAAATCAGTGAAATATATTCTTGTTTCAATAACAACTTGATAGAAATAATAGAATAAATATATTCGGTTTAATAAATATTTCTTTAAAAAAAATTTAATATCTGATTTTACGTTGCACCTTTCTTGACTTTAAAAAAATAATTTATTGGTTTTCTTTTTGTAAATTCATTGAAATCGGATTTGTTGATTTTAAGGATCCTATTTCTTTAAATTAATTGTAATTTTTATTGAAATGCTGATCAAATTTTATGTGTTATATACAACAAAATATTTTTTTTATACAATCACATATTTTATTAATTAAATGACAATGTTATTAACTTAGTGAAGCATTTATTTACAATATAAGCTTCTTTAACTTAATCGGATGACCGTTAATTCAAGCAAATATTATATTGATGATTGATCAATATTTTTTTATTGTCATAAAAGATTTTGTAAATTTCCCTACTAAAAAATCTCAGGTGAGAAATCACCTGATTTCTCAGGTGATTAATCATGCCAAAATCTCATGTGACGATTTTTTTGGGTTTTACACATTTTAAAGCATACTTAGTCAATTGCGAACTATTTTTGAAAATTTTTAAAAAATTTGAACTTAGAAAATTTTTTTAAAATTTGGTCTTAGAAAAAATTTTGACTTATTTTACAAAAAATTTTCTAAGTTCAATTTTTCAAAAATTTTCAAAAATAGTTCGCAATTGACTAAGCATGGTTTGAAACGTGTGAAAACCAAATAAATCATCACATGAGATTTTGGCATGATTAATCACCTGAGAAATCAGGTGATTTCTCACCTGAGATTTTTTAGTAGGGTTAACAAACGATTTACTAAAATAAATATTTAATTACTGTAACAAAATATATAGATAATTTACAAACATATTCTATTGTTACAAATAAATATTTTATAAAATTTTATCAGCTGCCTTAATGAAATTGATTTGATCAAATCAATCAAATAATTTAACCAAAACAATAAATTTTTCTTTATTTTAAAAAAATATTTATTTTTTTTAACTTAGGTATCAATTTTTTTTTATCCCAACTAAATATTTCAGTGATTTAATAACCTTGCATATTACTTCAATCAAAATAAATTTTTATCAACAAAATATTTAATAACTAAATTTATTTCATTGACTCAACTAAATTTTTTTCTCAGTGCGGTATATGTCAAGTCAGTTTGATATTTGTAATAAATGCTTATAATAATTTATTTACTTATTCATATGGTAAAAATATAGTCATTTCCTCTAGTCATGTATATAAAGAATAATTTGAAATAGTTTAAGCCATAAAAATATACAAAATATTATCGTAAAGCGAAAAATGCTGACTTGATATATACCGCAAGTCACCGATTTGGTTCCGACCGCCTCTAGAGAAAAAATTATTTTTATCGCTTCATTTTTAGAAAAACTTTGAAAAAGTGAATTGTCCATCCTAACCTCTATTTTTTAAGTTTTTCTTCAAAATGAATCGATAAAAATAATTTTTCCTCATCAAAGAAAATATTGCTTTTTATGATACAAGATGGGGCTATCTCCTTATTTTTTGCTACAATTATTAATTTTTGTAAAAAAATCAATTCTTTGATTAGAAAAGGACAGATATACTCGACCTCTTCTTAAATAAATAATGGTTCATAATGATTTATTAATAATAAAATTTAGAGTTAATAGTGAAAAAAATAATCACAGTAAAAGTGATGCAGTGAAAAAAATAGAATAAACATAAAACTTGTAAAATTGTGAGAGAAATAAAAAAATTTTAAAACTTCTCAGTTATAAGTTTGTACATTCATATTTACAAGTACAAACAAATATAACAGAAAAAAAGATTTTATAAACAGTATCTATCATATTTAGTAAATCAAAGTAAAATATTAAAATAATTTTGAACTAAAAATATGTGTATCCTAATGCAGTAAGTATCCTTTGCTTCGTTTCTCGAAGCGTCACACGACAACGCGTGGCGCTTGCGCGCGCAAACGACGCTGCCTGTTCCACGCTTCTTGAAATTCTACGAAATTGCTTTTTTCACATTTTATAAATTCATGAAATATACATTTGAAAAATGTATTAAATTATATATTTATAATTTTATAGTTCCTCTAACTGCTTACAACAGCATAAAACAATCTATGCAACATGTGACGTACGTCGGAAAAATATTTGCAGGGTTAAATGTTTATTGCTTGAGCAGCAGAAAACATTTACCCCTGCCAATATTATCCCTTCGTACGTCACTTGTTGCGTATATTACTAATATAGGTGTGTGTATAAAATATGACGTATTATGTGCATGACTACACTGAAAGTTTATGGGTCATATTACATAGCTTACGTAACATGAAAGCATGTATATGAAAAATCGTATGACGTAAGAATAAATCGAATGAGGTGTTATTAGCCTCTGAGTGACGTTGTTATACTTATACATACATAGCTCTCTAAAGGTCTTTGCCTTTAGCTGCAAATGCAATATTAAATTGCTAACTTATAGGTTTTCCATACATATACCATATGATTCAAACTAGAAGAAAAAAATGAAGAAAAATCAATTAACGTATTATTGATCTTCTAGCAGCAGTGGTAGAAACTTGAATATCGTTTTTAATAATACTAGAAAATCCATGCGCGTAAGCGCTCCCTATATCTAATCTAAATCTATGAATTGGTAATGATTGACTGTGAATATTGTATTATTATTCACTGTTTATTATTAAAAAATAATAGTTGTATATCTACTAATTTGCATTAGTAAAGAAATTGATGTTATATACCAATGTATCAAAGCAGTCTATGCGACCTTAATTAAATTTATTCAATACACAAGAAACGAAAAACTTCAAGAAAAATAAATCCCATACAAAAGATATATTATTACTTTATTCATTTTCTTATTATTATTTTAGAAAATTAAAGAAATAGTAAACTTTTATTATTTTTTAGACTTCTTAAATTTTAAGAGCGAGCAAGCATAACATAAACTATTACAACGTTAAAAGTTATTTTATAAATAGAGCTTTACATATATATAATTTTTAATGGTAACCTTTAAATACCGTCTTTGATTTCCAAGGTATCATAAGAGAATTCCAAAATCGATCTCTGGACAAAATCATGTAAAATTGTCCATGATTAAAAACATCTGTTTTTAATACAATGTAATGCGGTTTATAAAAATGACTTTTCCAGTTTTATCATCACTTAAAATTTCACATTTTAAGGAGATATAAAAAGGACACTACACCTGCACTCATGAATATTGACCATCTCTTCACTTTTTATTGCGAAATTTCAGGAAAAGAAATACATTAGATTATACCATTATAATTTAGTTAAATTTTTAAAGAAATCTATTCACTAGCATTTAAGAGGAGGTCGCGTATCTCTGTCCTTTTCTAATCAAAGAAATGATTTTTTTACAAAAACTAATAACTTTAGCAAAAAATGAAGAGAAAGCCGCACCTTGTATCGAAAAAAGCAATGTTTTCTTTGATAAGAAAAAATTAATTTTATTGCTTCGTTCTCAAGAAAACCTTGAAAAACCAAATTGTCCACCCTAACCTCTATGATTTAAGTTTTTCAAGGTTTTCTTGAAAACAAAGCAATAAAATTAATTCATTCTTATTAAAGAAAATATTGCTTTTTTTGATACGAGATGCGGCTTTCTCCCCATTTTTTGCTAAAGTCATTAGTTTCTGTAAAAAACTCAATTTTTTCATTAGAAAAGGACAGAGATACGTGACCTCCTCTTAAGAATATTTAATTTCTGGTACCTAATCGAAAAATTTAAATATATAATATGAGAACCCAAAATTCCAAATAGCTAATAAATGAATTTATTTAAAAATTAATAATGTTTCCAACAGTATATACGGAATTCATAAAATATATAAAAAATTAAATACACTGTAAAAAATTGCTTTGTAAAATTACTATCCTAGTGGCAATTTTTGTAACTTACTCTGAGAACAGTCTTAGAAAGTATTAATATTTATAGTGAAATTAAAATTACTGTTCTTAGAGTAGGTTACAGAAATTGTTATTCTAAGAATCACAATTTCAATAACCAAATAGTAAATTGCGAGATTAGTAAAATTACGTTACTAAGAATAATTAGTTTACTTTTCAACTTTAATATTACTAATTTCAGTTATTAATATTACTGTACGTAGAATATGAAAGTATTTACTACCTAATATTAATATTACAAAGCAATTTGTTACAGTGTAGTTCAAATTCTTAACGATTTGTATATCGTTCCTATTTTTAAATACAAATGAAAATAAGAATTTTTCTAGATTGCATTTTCTGTATTATACTATTTTTTCGAACAAAAGACTTTTAAATTTTGTTTTGCAGAAAAGCTGTTATTCTAGGAATGATTCAATTTGAAAAATTAAATAAACAAACTTAAAAAAAAAATACATTTTAGGCAAGTTTATTATTAAATATTATTATTATAATAACAAAAGTTTTGAAATCAATCAAGAAATTGCCAAGTAATTTTTTATTCCATTGATTTTTTTTAAATATAAAAATAAATGGTTGATTACTTTAAATTATTATTTTTTAACTATATGTATGATCCCTATTATTAAAATTCTTATTGTTTGTATTTTAACTATGACATTATACTATATTTAAAAAAAAATCTTCAAGCTGTCGATCTAGAAATATTTTAGATATTAAATTAAACTATCAAATTTGTATTACTTATCGATTTTTTATTACTTGTTTTCAAACATTCCGAAATATTTTAAATCTTATTTGAAATTTACAAAATTACTTGTCAGGCTCATGGATGAATATTTAATGGTGCTGTTATAAGCTAAGAAGTTTATAACATTTATATTTTCTAAATTTATTGCTATAATTCAGAAGTAAATGTCATGGAATTGTTATCATGTTCTAATTTTGAATATAAAATAACAAATGAACACAAAAGGAACGCAATTATTTGTGAGCGGAAGTTGGCGATGTATAATTTTATTTAAGAGGAGGCCGTATCATTCTGTCCTTGTCTAATCTGAATTTTCGTTATTATAAATAAATAAAATATTTTCATAGAAAAGTAAGACAACCGCCCAATAGAGCAAAAGACAAGCAAACGATTTTTTTCTATAAAAAAATATGAAATTTTTATTATTTTTCGAGTGAAGTCTGAAACGAAAAAACAGTTTAATCAACTCAATCAAGTTCGATTGTTTTTCCGTTTCAGACTTCACTCGAAAAATAATAAGAATTTCATATTTTTTTATAGAAAAAAATCGTTTGCTTGTCTTTTGCTCTATTGGGCGGTTGTCTTACTTTTCTATGAAAATATTTTATTTATTTATAATAACGAAAATTTAGATAAGACAAGGACAGAATGATACGGCCGCCTCTTAAAAAATGAAACTATGACTTATAATTATAATTGAATAATTTATCAATGATTTCTATTATTAAATTCTAATTTAACGATTTTATAGAAAAAAATTATAGTAAATCAAATTTCTTTTTCGCCAATGATATAATTCTATTGAATGTACCAATCATGTTCTTAGTATAAAGTGCTTCACAACATCCGGCCATCATTTTTTTAAAAGAGGAATTTTTAAAAGAGGATTATTTAGTAACAAAATTTTAACTATTTATGAAAACAATATTTTGCTCTACAATAAATTTAATACATCAAATTTAAAATTAAACAATATTTAAAATAATTAAATTGGCTTATTAAGGAGATGTAAAATGGATACTACACCTGCGCTCATAAATATTTACCAACTTTTTATTTTATTGCAAAATTTTAAGAAAATATATGTTTTAGCTTGTTTAAATTTTAAAATAAATTTATTCATTAGTTTTTCAAAATTTAGACTTCTTGTACAAAATCTAAAAATTTTTATATATAAAATATTGGAACCCAAAATTCTGAAAAACTAATGAATGAATTTATTTGAAACTTTAAGTGAATTATCTTCATGGTAAATGCTACAAGCTAAAGCATTTCTTTTCCTCAAGTTTTGCAATATAATGAAAAGATAGGCCAAATTCATGAGTACAGGTGTAGTGTGTGTTTTACACCCCCATCTAAGTAATTATAAAAATAAAAATATAATGAAATGAGATAAAAATGCAAATATTATAATGTGCAATTGTTAAAATTTTGAAATAAATTTAATTTGGCTTACCCGGTCAAAAAAGGTTAGCTAAAAATATAGCTAAAAAAATAGTTAAATTCAGAAAGAAACTGAAAGTTCTTGTGAAAATTGGGACGAAACAATTGGTACATTTTAAACTGTTTCAGAAATTTTCGGAAGTTCTCTGAATGTCTCATTTTATATCATTTTCTAAGTGGATATAGAAAAATCAGCTGTCATAATCATTTTGGTTCATTTTAGTTTTTTTAAAATTTATTTCAATTTTTTTAAACTGTTTCAGTTTCATTCTTTTGGTTTCAGTTTCTTTCTATTCGTTTTCATTTCTCTCGTTTTCTTTCATTTAATTTCAGTTTGTTTCATTTTATTTCATTTTTCCTTAAACTAATTCAGTTTGTTTCTGAATATTTCCAAAACTCTTGTAATTAATCAGATTATTTCATTTTAAATTTGGAAATAAGTAATGAATTGTGAAAACTGAAACAAAATGAAACATACGGAAAATTTTTATAAAATAATTGGAGCATTTTGAATTTGTTTTAAAATTATTACAAGTTTTCGGTATTTTTTATTTTATTCAATGTTAAAAGTAAATATGGAAAAAATTAGATTTCATACAAATTCCGATTTTTTCAGTTTGTCTCTATCTGTTTCGGTTTTATTCAGTTTCTTTTGATCTGTTTCAGTTTGTCTCAATTTACTTTAGTTTCTTTTCACTTATTTCAATTTATTTCAATTTACTTCAGTTTCTTTCAATTTTAAAGTTTTTCTTTGAGGTTAAAGTTTCCAGATATGCTATTGTGGACGTTAAAAAACATAAATTTAAGTCAAAAAACAAAAATTTCATTTTTTATGTATGTATAGACAAAACTTTATTTGTAAAATTAATTTATAATAAAAATAATTTTCTAGATCATAGTTTTGTCATATGTTTGTTTAACAAAAAAAATGTCTGTTGAAATAGTTGAGTATTAAGAAGGGGCCGAACTATCTGTCTCTGTCTAATAGCGTTTTTCATTATTTATATAAACACTATTCTTTATAACAAGAAAAAAATAGCAGCCCCCGCTAGATATTAGAATAATTAGTTAATTTTGTAATAACAATCAAATTTTTTACCGCATAGTTTTTGACTAATTAGAGACCTATTAACAATCTAGAATATAACCTATCTTTTTTTTGGTAGGTCTCTAATTATTCAAAAACTACGCAGTAAAAAAATTTGGTTGTTATTACAAAATTTACTTATTATACTAATATCTAGCGGGGGCTACTATTTTTTTCTTGTTATACCGGATAGTGTTTATATAAATGATGAAAAACGCTATTAGACAAAGACAGATAGTTCGGTCCCTTCTTAACGATTTCCCAGTCTACAATTTCAAGCTCGATTCCTTTTTTAAGTGGGCTCAAAATCGAGTTTTTAGCTTGAAATTTTTGATTAAGTCGAATTTTAAATACTGAAATATTAAATTATTTAACAGGTTAAGTATATATTTCAAATTATTATCATCAATAAATGTTATTTTCTAATATTATTCGTAACATTTAAAAAGTTTTGGTAAGATTCGGATTGTTTTCGAATTTTTCCGAAAATCTCTGAAAATTTCCGAGGGTTTTCGAAAGTTTCTGAAAATTTCTAACAATTTCTTTACAAATTTTTTAATAATCTAATTGAAATACTTAAATAATTGGAATAAATCCAAAAACTTCAAAAAAATAGGGAAAACTTTTGGAAAAATTTGAAAAGTTTGGGAAAAATTAGAAATCAATTAAAATACTCTAAAATATTCTGATTATTTCAATTAATATTCTAAAAGATTCTGGAAAAATATGAAAAAATTCATAAAGTTCTAAGAAAAATTGAAAACTTCTGAGAAATTTTGAAAAATTTTGAAGTCATCCGAAAATTTCCGAGAGACTCCGAAATATTCTGAATATTTATAGAAAATAAATGTTTAATTCTGGAAAGAATCTAAGATATTTTGTAAAAAAATGAAGAGAAATGAAAATAAATGAAATATACCGAAAAAAGCGGAAACAAACTTGAATACTTTGAATGTCTCGTCCCAATTTTACCAAAGTCTCTCCAACCGATTTCAATTCTTACTGTTTCTTTCAGTTTCCCTCATTTTCTTTCTGATTACTTCTAAAACTTTTCGAATAATTTCAAGTGTTTCATTTATTTTTTCCGCTGTGGTCGTTATACCGAAAATATTAATAGCTACTTTTTTAACTATATTTTATAGCTATTATTATAGTTAAAAAATCACTTCAATTTTTAGTATACTAGGTGTTTTTTTAACTGTAATAATAGCTATAAAATATAGTTGAAAAAGTAGCTATTAATATTTTCATGATAACGAAATTATTAACTATAAAATTAAGTACATTTTTAACTATAAAAAACAGCTAAAAAACACATCGATATAGCTGTAAAACGAGCACGATACAGCTATATATTTAACTATTTTTTTAGCTATATTTTATAGCTAACTTTTTTTGACCGGGATTACAATATATTAATAGCTAGATATTTAACTATACTTTATAGCTGAAAATAAATGGTTTTTTAGATATCCTTTATAGTTGAAAATATACCTAAATTTTTAGTTGATAATTTGGTTATTACTCATAGATATTTAGCTGAAAAAACATGAATATCGCTACAATATAAATAAATATAGCTGTATTTTACTTGTATTATTAGCTGTTTTTATAGATGTTTTTTTTTGACCGAGAACAGCTGAAAATATAACTGTAATTTCAATTGTATTTTTAGCTGTTTTTTAGCTATATTTTTAACAATTTTTTTTAGCTAAATATTATTAGAGTAGCTTTCAGGTATACTCGAGTTTATTTATATTGTCCTTCCCTACCTTCGCTGTAAATTGATTAACCTATACATACACTAAATCTAAGTAATAACTCGCAGGGGTTGCTAGAAAACACGCGCGCATTTTTTAGTAACGGTAAGATGGATCGTTCTTATATACAAAGTGTACTCAACTCTCACCACTTGCGGGAGTTGGACACAAATTTCAACGCGTCAAAAACGTTTAGCTAAAAAAATTAGCTAAAAATTAAGCTTAAAATATAGCTGTTTTGACTCGTTGAAATTTGTGTCCAACTCCCGCAAGTGGTGAGAGTTGAGTACACTTTGTATATAAGACCGATCCATCTTACCGTTACTAAAAAATGCGCGCGTATTTTCTAGCGACCCCTGCGAGTTATTACTTAGATTTAGTGTATGTATAGGTTAATCAATTTACAGCGTAGGTAGGGAAGGACAATATAAATAAACTCGAGTATACCTGAAAGCTACTCTAATAATATTTAGCTAAAAAAAATTGTTAAAAATATAGCTAAAAAACAGCTAAAAATACAATTGAAATTACAGTTATATTTTCAGCTGTTCTCGGTCAAAAAAAACATCTATAAAAACAGCTAATAATACAAGTAAAATACAGCTATATTTATTTATATTGTAGCGATATTCATGTTTTTTCAGCTAAATATCTATGAGTAATAACCAAATTATCGACTAAAAATGTAGGTATATTTTCAACTATGAAGGATATCTAAAAAACCATTTATTTTCAGCTATAAAGTATAGTTAAATATCTAGCTATTGATATATTGTAATAAATACACTAAAAATTTAAGTATTTATTTTAACTATAATAATAGCTATAAAATATAGTTGAAAAGGTAGCTATTAATATTTTCGGTATAAGGTAGTGGAACCAATTATTGATCATTTAAGGAAAAGCTTGTAAAAAAATACAAATAATTTAATTTTTAATAAATAAAATCATATAAAACCTATTTTGTTAGAAAATATAGTACTTATTTATCGCGAAAATAATTAATTTTATTCATTTTATGCAATAAATATTTTTTTATTTCTATTTTATTTTAAGCATCGTAAGAACCAATTATTGATCAGCATTTTAGGTTAGGAACCAATTATTAATCAAGGGAAGAACCATTTATTGATAACATTAAATTCTGGAAACTAGGATGCATAAATTCATTTATTTTTTAAAATAACTTTATCTTATAAAGTTAAATCTTGTACAGATATTAAATTTTATATTAAATAATAATAATTGAAACTAAAATTGCAGCCTTAAACGACATATTTAAATATAATTTAAGTATGTATACATTCATAAATACAAGGAAAACGATTCATTATTAAAATACTCAAAAATAGTGCATAGTTACTGCTTAAAACTATAAAATTTGTAATAAATTACATTTTTTTTAATCAGTCTATTTTTTCTTTTTTAATTATTTTTTTTAGGCTTGATATTCTTTAATTTATCTCTAATTATTTTTTCTTCTGAAATCAAAGTTTTATTTTGTTTTACCAATTGACTTTTACATGACAAATTTTCAACCATCTCTAAATCTAATTGTTTAGTCTGAGCTTCCAATAATGATCGTTTTTCTTCTGATGAGTTTTCAAACGTAAATATCCTTTACTTTTTGTGTATAATGTTTTGCTAGCTTGTCTTACTTTAACTCCTCTCCTAACCTCATTTACAGCTTTTTCCATATCGGAATCATTGTTTTTCTTTGTACTGTTTTTTTCTAGAAAAAAACCAATGAAATAATAAATATAACTAATTCAACTTTATAAATATTTTATTTCTTTTAAAATAACTTGAAAAAATCATTAGAGATTCGATTATCAATAATAGGTTCCCTGTATAATTTAAGTAACCAATTGATAATCATTAAAATAAATAAGGCTTAGTTGTATAAATAAATTCGTACCTCTTTTAATTTTGTCATTTTAATGCTTTAATTTATGTATAAAGAATCCCTTTAATGAAAATATCACTCAAAAGCAAAGAAAAAATGCATTAAGTCCACTCACTGTTCTTCCGCCATTGCTTAAGCTGTTGCCCGTGCAAACACATGAAACGTAACAGACGATTTTCATGAATTTTTTTTTCAAATTTGACAAACTGAGTGAGCATAAAAACTTTTGAAATAAGTTTATCAATGCTTTATTTATTAAATATAATTTCTTTTTAATAAAAAAAAATCTTAAAACTATTTTAAAATAAATTTTTTTACAAAATTATCATTATTTGGTCCCCGATCAGTGATTGGTTCCACTACCTTAACGAAATTATTAACTATAAAATTAAGTACATTTTTAACTATAAAAAACAGCTAAAAAACACATCGATATAGCTGTAAAAACAGCTCGATATAGCTATATATTTAACTATTTTTTTAGCTATATTTTACAGCTAACCTTTTTTGACCGGGTATAAATACACTAAAAAATCAAGTGTTTTTGTTAACTATAATAATAGCTATAAAATATAGTTGAAAAAGTAGCTATTAATATTTTCGGTAGATAACGAAATTATTAACTATAAAATTAAGTACATTTTTAACTATAAAAAACAGCTAAAAAAACACATCGATATAGCTGTAAATACAGCTCGATACAGCTATATATTTAACTATTTTTTTAGCTATATTCTATAGCTAACCTTTTTTGACCGGGTAAGAGCACGACGAAGCTGCCTGCATTCTAGTAATATTTCCAATCCTAACTTATGAATAAACGATGCGTTAAATCGAGTTTTTTTGCTATAAAGAAAAAATTTGTAAGATTAAACTCTAGTGCGGACAACTCAAGAAATCCACGAAAATATTATACATACAAAGTTATAATAAAAACTTTCAATGTATCGTATTTTAAGGTTAGGTTAGTCAAGTTTGATATCTAATTTCCAATCCAAGCTCATGAAAAAATAACAAGTCCAAATGATTTTTTATTTTAACAAAAATTATTGTATTAATATAGATTCAGTGCGGACAAGTCATTATATTTGTTTAATTTATGAATTAAAAAAGATATTGATAAAATAAAAAAAGCAAAACTCGATTGCTGCAGCTCCGACATCCTGTTAACAGCAGGCCGGAGTAGAACCTGATACCGACCGAGTAACAATTGAGTTGTTTGTTATTCACTCAAGTATTAATCGGTGTATCTTCAAAATAAAGGTTGATCGCAATAGATATTATTATTATGAATATCTATGCACAAGAAAAAAAAATCTACCGATTTGTTTTTGAGAAAAGTAAGGAACGCCGAAGTAAAAGATTATGTTTATAATATTTTCGCGTTCCTTACTTTTCTCAAAAACAAAGCGATAGATTTTTTTTTTCTTGTGCATAAATATTTGTAATAATAATATCTATTGCGCTTAACCTTCAATTTGCAGATACACCGATTAATACTTGAGTAAATAACAAAAATGCCAATTAGACAAGGACAGCGAATCCGGGCTGCTCTTAAACCATCTGAAATAATGTATACATCCTTATAAGCAATTTATAAATGTATATTTTTTTATTTAAATCTATGATTTTTGCTTTTTTATTATGATATATAGTAAGTTCAATCAAAGAATTTTATACTCACCAATATTTTTAATAAAGGAAAATTGAAGATGAATATACTGTACTAATTGAAACATACCCGAGTAGAAATTTATTAGAGCTGCCACACTTGACCACGAGGCCGCTATCGGGGAGCCACACGCGTGTAATGTCGCATAGATCTAGTCCACGTAAGGCTACTAGATCTTTCATAACCTCTTATAATATAAATATGTACTAAAATACTTCGTTAACTCATTCAGTAAATTTTATCTTAGATTTTAATGTTCTAAATCCATATAGTATAATAAAAACATAAAATTGCATTCTATACATATCATAATTAAAAAAGCTCACAACATGAATTAGTATACCAAAAGAAATATTTTTATAGTCGAAAATCGGTTCAAATCCAAGCACAAAAGGTGCTTAGATTTGAATGAGAAATATAAGATACTGAAAATATTGTGTGAATTTGTATTTTACACCGTAAATTTCTTTTTAAAATAATTTCACATAAATTCTATGTATTAATTGTGTTTAAGTATAACACACTTGACTAAATTTACTTAATTTTTATGATGTAAGAAGCTACGAACAGTACAATGACAATAAAAAATAAAAAAGAATTTAAGGGCTACTCTGTACAAACAATTCTTTATTTAACGACGTTTCGACCTCGTCATAGAGGTCCTTTTCAAGCTCTAAAACACAAAAAAATATACACTTTATTATAACACACGCTATACAAAAATGATTAAAAAAAAGACAAAATACTTTTTCTATTTAACACACTCACAATCGTTCTCGAAGTCACATAATTTTAGCTATAAAAATAACATTGTCGAAATCTTATCGAGAGCTACAGTTAGTAATACTTAACGTACAACAAAACGAAGATTCATACTTTCAATGTATATATACTAGTAAGCGCTCTACAGTCGGCACATAACCCAATATATAAAGTGATATTTCGAAAATAACGGTTGGACAAATAAATTCTAAACTAAATAGTCATGAATATAATTTTTAAAAATAGGATTCAATTTCTCTGTATCTAACATTCGGTTGACATTATTTTTATATTTATATATGATTAAAAAATGTAAAATGTTTCTAAAAAACAATAAAGAACTTATGATCACTAAGGCAGATAAAGGCGGTGCCTTCGTATTGATTAATAAATCTGATTATATTAATAAAGAGGAGAACGTATTGAATGATGAATGTTTATATGAAAAAGTTAAGTCTTGTCCTTTAAACACGTTAAGTAAAAAGGCTGACTTGATTATTAGCAGACTTAATAATTCAAACTTATTCGATGATAATAATAAAAAATTATTTAACAAAGTTAAAGATAAATGTAATGTTGCCCGTTGCTATGGTTTGATTAAAGTACACAAGCCGGAAAAATCAATTAGGTTGATTGTTTCTGCAATACAATCACCTACATACTCATTATCTAAATGGATCTCCACTTTTTTAAACAATAATCTGCCAGTTTATTCAAATAACCTTAAGAATAGTTCAGAATTGATTGAGTTTGTTAAAGGTTTTAATGTACCAAAGGGTTTTTGTTTGGCAAGTTTTGATGTTGTTTCGTTGTTCAACAATATTTATTTTGACGCTGTTAAAAGATCAATAGAAAGAAGATGGCATTTGTTAAATTTACGAATTAACATGTCTTTAGATGAATTTTTAGAAGTCATTAAATTCGTTATGAATAATAATTTTTTTGTTTTTAATAAAAAATATTATAGACAGAAGTTTGGTTCGGCCATGGGTAGCCCCATGAGTCCGGCACTTGCTAATATTGTCATGCAAGATGTTATTAATTATTGTATTACAACATGCCCTCACCCGATTTTGTTTATGAAAATATATGTTGACGATATCATGGCTTGTATTCCGTGTGATAAGGTTAATGACGTTTTGAACTATTTCAATGAGATAGATAATCACATACAATTTACAGTGGAATATTCAGTGGACAATACTTTGAATTTTTTAGACTTGTCACTTCATTGGAGTGACAATGGAGATATTTCGGTAAATTGGTATAGGAAAGACACGCACTCAGGAATGTACCTTAATTTTTTGTCACACTCACCATTATCACAAAAGATAGGAATAGTTTATTCTTTGGTAGATAGGGCTGTTGGATTGGCCGATAGTAAGTTTCATAAAAATAATTTAAATTACGTTTACTCAGTTTTACAAGCTAACAATTACCCGTTGAAATTTATCAAAAAATATGTAAAAATAAGAATGCAAAAAATACAATATTCAAATAATAAGAAACACATAAATTCTATGACGAATGTTAGAAGGAATTATATTATATTACCTTATATAAAAAATATAGAGTATGTAGTCAAAAGAATTCTAAGAAAAGCTAATATTAATGTTGTATTTAGGTCTGTTAATAAATTGAGTTGGCTTTATACCTTGGGAAAGGATAGTATTGATAAAATGAATAAACTTGATTGTATTTATAAAATCAATTGTAAAGACTGTGCCAAGTGTTACATTGGCCAGTCTAAAAGAACTTTAAAAACACGAATCTCCGAACATGAAAGAGATTGTAGACTAAGAAAGGATTCTTCTGCGTTATACATGCATATGGTAGAAACAGAACATAAAATTGATTTTAAATCAATTAGTATTTTGGACCAAGAAAGTTCTTATTCAGGAAGACTTGTTTCAGAAATGATTTTCATATATAAATATAAAAATAATGTCAACCGAATGTTAGATACAGAGAAATTGAATCCTATTTTTAAAAATTATATTCATGACTATTTAGTTTAGAATTTATTTGTCCAACCGTTATTTTCGAAATATCACTTTATATATTGGGTTATGTGCCGACTATAGAGCGCTTACTAGTATATATACATTGAAAGTATGAATCTTCGTTTTGTTGTACGTTAAGTATTACTAACTGTAGCTCTCGATAAGATTTCGACAATGTTATTTTTATAGCTAAAATTATGTGACTTCGAGAACGATTGTGAGTGTGTTAAATAGAAAAAGTATTTTGTCTTTTTTTTAATCATTTTTGTATAGCGTGTGTTATAATAAAGTGTATATTTTTTTGTGTTTTAGAGCTTGAAAAGGACCTCTATGACGAGGTCGAAACGTCGTTAAATAAAGAATTGTTTGAACAGAGTAGCCCTTAAATTCTTTTTTATTTTTTTTACTTAATTTTTGTGTACATTTTATGTGTAAATTAAGATAGAATTTGATGTGTGTTTTAAGAGCATGACGAAACTGCTCCTCTTCGATAAGAAAATTATTTATAAGATTCAACTTAAGTGCGGACAACTCAAGAAATCCACCAAAATATTATACATGAAAAGTTATACAGAAACTTTTAATGTAGATTATTTTGAGGTTAGGTTTGTCGAGCTTGATATCTAATTTCCATTTTAAGTTCATAAAGAAATAATAAGACCAAACGATTTTTTATTCAATTAGAATGATTGTATATTAATGTATCTTTGGTGCCAACAAGTCATATTTGTTTAAATATTGAATTTAGAAAAATATAAATAAAATTGAAGCAAAAATTGTTTTTAGTAGTTCCGACATCTTGCTATTCACACAGAATATTTTTTATTTATTTACACGCGATTTCAATCAGTTTTCGTCGAACGTTTGTCAGCCTCACGAGGTCCGGATCTGCACGCCATTACACTTCTTATATCTCAGTGTGTATAAGCCACACGAAAGCCAGATTAGAATCTTAGGGTCCCTTGCAGGGCCCAGACGTTTGCCCTAGGCTAATTTCTACTCTAGTAACTTCTACTAGAAAAAGTTTCATCATGATGGAAATTTTTTTATACTTACCGTAAAAATTAATTGTTTGAATCTTATAAAAATGAAAGAAGATAAATATAAGTAAAAGAATAAAAACATGAAATAACTGGCAGCAGTAATAATAACATTAATAATAATAATAATAATAATAATAATAATAAAATAGTGGGGTATGGGATGATAAGCAAAAGAGAAAAGTTAAACATTTGGAATTTGTTTATCAAAGCAAAACTTTATTATAGCAATAGTGAACAGTGAATAACTATTAAAGTCTTTTAACATGTTTTTTTCGATTTTTTTTATTTAATTTTTTTTGGTAAAAATAGCGATTGGATATTTAGATAATATATGAATCTCTAACTCTCTAGGTATTTTAAGAGCATGACGAAGCTGTCCGCCTTCTAATAATATTTCCAATCCTAACTTATGAATAAACGATGCGTTTAATCGAGTTTTTTTACTACAAAGAAAAAATTTGTAAGATGAAACTCTAGTGCGGACAACCCAAGAAATCCACCAAAATATTATACATACAAAGTTATAATAAAAACTTTCAATGTATCGTATTTTAAGGTTAGGTTTGTCGAGTTTAATATCTAATTTCCAATCAAAGCTTATAAAAAAATAACAAGTCCAAATGATTTTTTATTTTAACAAAAATTATTGTACTAATATAGCTTTAGTGCGGACAAGTCATTATATTTGTTTAGTTTATGAATTTAAAAAGATATTGATAAAATAAAAAAAGCAAAACTCAATTGCTGCAGCTCCGACATGCCGTTAACTGTATAAAAAGCTTTTGAAATCAGAAATACTTATTAAATCTCATGATCCTCGATGATAGGCGAAAGATGTGTTAATAGTGGCAGTGTTATGTAAAATGATTGTGTAGTCGAATACAGTTCTATAACGACGATGAATATAATTAAAGTGAATAATGAGCGAAACAGACGAGGGTGATGAAGGCGTAAATTCGAACGTGAATATGTTTGGGAAATAGAGAATCTCCTCTTTGTTTCGTTATGTTTATTTTTTTTACGAAGATACGAAAAGTACACGCATGAAGAAGCAGACATACACATACAATGACATTGTCGCCGTGGTATACAGAATTTCATACAGACTAGCTCAAAAGAAAAAGATAAAGATGAAAATAGAGATTTTCCTTTGTTTCATGCGAAAAAGAAAACATCAATGTTCATAAAAGATGTGACACACGTTGCGTGTGTCCGTATCCCTTTACCTCAAGAAAAAGCATGGTTATATATAAGAAAGAACAAGAATAGAGAATCAGCTAGCACTTTAAATTGAATTTCCGCAAATTCGAAAACAGATCCTTTCTTAGAGCTTTTTTAACATCTCTTGTTTTCTTACCCGTATACGATCGATTCCATTCTTGAACTTTCACTACTGAACACAAAAGAGAAAATCGAAAAAATAGAGAAAGTAGATTATTATCATAAGCTTTTCCTAAACTATTTTGCTTTTCTGCCTTTTTGGTCTCTTATTCTTTTTTTCTTTTCTCAAATTTATACGAAGAAGAAGTAAATAAAAGCTCGATTCGAGGAGTACAAAGTATTTTAGAAAAGAATTGAGACACTAATAAAAGAAGGGTACAGAAGAACTGAAATAGAAAGGAAGCGCAGGTGACAGGTAAAAGTATAGTCTTGTATAATTAAGAAGAGCTTTTAATGCGATTAAAAGAGATAATTATGTAATAAGCCCATTGTTTCAGTGATATTTATCTTTACAATCTTCAGCATTAAAAACACAGAATATAGGGTCGATCAGCCGGAAGATTGACGCTTAATACAAGTAAATGGACATTTTTTGAAGTTTTGTCAAATTAATAGTATTATAACTAAAAAAATTTATTGCACTATAATTCTCCAATGTAATTACTCTACATGCTGAAGATTGGTTATATATAAGGAAACCGAATGTTCAAGACTTATCCTTAATTTTGTTCAGTCACTGGTCGAAATCATGTATAGGCTCATTCACCCTACAAATTCTTTTTGTATGCTGTGATTTTTAAACTACAGACATGTATTTCTGCGTATTGTTATAAACTATAACTGACTCTTATGCAAGAGTTGTCTATCATTTAAAATTTCTAGAGTTCGTTATTCTTTTTACTAATATTTTATAATTAATTATTTATAATTTTGGCCTAATCATTATGAATAAATGTTAAGTTGCATAAAAATTTTAAATTGGGATGTTGCATGAAAAATTTCTTTTAAATCCATTATATCCGTCATTTAGAAAAAAAAATCAAGGACACGTATTTCTTCTTTCATCATAAAAATGAAAACTCAAAGAGATAGAGGCAGTTGAAAATTGGAGTACAGGTGAACTCGTGACGTCATGTACATTGGCGCTATATCTATATATATCAAAATTGTATTAACTTATTCTGGCTATAACTTTTGCAATTCATTATATTTTGAAAAACGAAAAAATACGAGTCTTTTATTTTTTCGTATTCTACCTGACGGATATAATGCATTTTTTCATGCAAGCTTGCATGTACGAAAAATAGTATTTTTTAGTTTGATAAAAGTAGAAAATATATGTCTTTATTATTTTTTTAGCAAGAGTAAACGAATTTTAGTTACTTTATTATTTTAACTGTTCTCTCTAAAAAAAAAGAAAAGTTCCGACATATGTATGAGTGTATGTGTATGTACATATATATATATGAGTACGGTCTCTGTCTGTGTCCGCTAATCCTAAAGTTACATTTTGTTTTTGAATCGTTACCAGTCTAAATTCTGCGGTTCTTTCTTTACTTTTTTCTGCGTACATTATAAGTCATTGGTGCGCAATACCAAGTTAAACAACTAATATCATGCTTACTCTTTAACATGCTTTCGTTTTCGATAAAATCTAGTTTTCTTGCTTTTGGCAAAGACATTGGACGAAATAGCAAGAAGATTTTTTTACTAACGTAAAATAGACATTTCCAAGTTTAATATAATAATCTGCGATATGGGATAGTTAAAAAAAGATCGAGTGATACACTCTAAACTATCATTGACATAGCTTTAATTGTCTTTGAAAAATTTTTCTTATTACATTATGAATGACTTTTTTTCTTTTTACTTTCTGTATCTATTTACAAATTATCGCTTGCATTAATTAATTTACTCTCTAAATATAATTAAGTGAAATTCTACTGAATGGATCTGTGAAATTTCAGCGAAATATCTGCTATTTGAAATTAGTGAAGAAATCCCACTGTATAATCAGAAGAAATTTCAATAAATTTTAGTGAATACGTGGATGTTTTAGTGGATATTTCACTATTTCATTGAGTAAAAAGTCACTGAACCCCAGTGCAGCCATTTTCACTTAAATTCAATATATTTAGAGAGTATATATTAGGAAAAAAATCATTGAATTTTTAGGAAAAAAGTCGTTAAATTTTTAAAATAGAACAAATAATTTCCTCAAATCTTATTATAATCTACTCTAAAAAGCTTTCAGAACTTGTAATTTTTTGATTTACTAAAATTGCCCTATGCACATTTATAAGAAAAGTAATTTTTTTCATTTTCATTCATTTCAAGATTCGATAGATAGTGTAAAATAGCTCATTCCTTTGCTGCTGGCATGAAATATCAGTATAGATATATAGACTTTACTGAGAAATTACGGACAGATGTTTGATTGATTATTGGCTTAAGTACTGATTTCGAATAAGGGATTAGTTACCAGAATAAGACAAATTTAGTGTTTATTTGTTTTTTCTTATAAATAGACATTTTATACTATTTTTTTCTGCACAAGATTAATCGCTAGGTTATTATGTACAAATGATTGCTTATTTAAATTTCACTGCGTTAATCAAATCAAAAGTAACATATGCAAGTATTCTATAAATCTTATAAATATTTCTCTAATAAATTTAAGGATATCATTTGAGATTGCTTTCTAATAATCACGCTCACTTCCTGTTGAATCGAATTCGCATGTTAAATCAATTTTGATAATTTTGTTGATACTTTCAGATAAAAAAACTTTCATCTTAATGAAGTAACAATAATTGCTTTGAAATTTGAACTGCTCTTAAATTATATTAAGTTGATTCAACGTTTGCAATACCGATCCCAAGCCAAGAATTATGAGCGTCTTATTATATATAATTATATAATTTTATAATTACATTTACTTTTTTCTATATAGCTTTCTGTTTTAATTGTTAGGATAGTTTCTTTTAGACTAACTTATCATGTCACGTATTCTAATGATACGCAAATATTCTCAAGTGTTTTTATAAAGATGACAACAATAATTTATTTTATTTGATTTTCACTATTTAGTTGATTTTTACATATCTGTTAATGTTTCTGCACACATGTGTTACTAAACGCACATATATTCATACATATATAATACCAAATTTTTTTTATTCATTTCATCAAAATTTTACGCACGTGATCAGTATAATATATTTTTAAGCTTAATGAATTTTCTCTTTTTTTTCTTCTTTTTGGAAATGTTTTTATTTTGTTATATATAATACAAAAACATTTCTGTAAATCTTTTTATGTATCCAATAATCCAAAGTTGTTTTTCTATTATCTTAACTAACGATGCAGTATTTAATACTTGTTAAAGCTTATTACAACTACACATTTAAATTATTGAGGTAATTTTTCAAATCTGATAATTTTACGTACCTTTTTTCTTTATATCTGCTTTAAATCACTTGGCATTCATTCAAAAATTCATACACGCTTAAATTTTTCCTTGTAAGGGTAGGATTTTGATTTTATGATTTTCAGCATCACCATTTTCTTTAATTTTTTTTTGTTATTTAATTTGCATCAATAGTGTGCCAGAGGTATAAAATTAAATTATCTTGTATTCATTTCGAAATTTCTATCTACTGAAAGTAGCCACATTTGCATATATTCCTATTTTTATAAAATTATATAAGTTTACGTGGAGAATTTTTTTTGTACATAACTTAAATTACATGATTTTTTCTATGTTCTCATATATTCTACATTTAATAAAGTAGATTGTTCATATTTACATGGATATTATTTACCCTCAATTGCCCGAGAAAGCACTTGCACGTGGTCAAACTATGCAAAATTACCACGCGCATTTGCAAAATTTTTGTTGTTGTTTATTTAGAAAATTCAAAACAAAGACCTCTAATTTACTACTGTCTTTTTATATTAAGAAACATAAATCCATTCGTTGAAAAGTATCATGGACTTTCTTATAATATTATTTTCTTTTCCTTTAAGCCTAGTATATTTTCTTACAATTGAGAGCTTTAGTGGGATCCTTGGCAGTAAAAGCGTTTATTTCAGTTTCGACGAGAAAAATCTTACTTATCATCAATTGGGATGTTGCATGAAATTTTTTTTTTAAATCTATTACATCCGTTATTAAGAAAATGAAAAAATAACGGACACGTATTTTTTCTTTTTTCATGAAAATGAAAACTTGAAGAGATAGAGGCAGTTGAAATTGGTGTAACGTCACGATTGTCATTTTGCCAATAGCAATCGTGACGTCATTTTCATAGCGCTATATCTATACATATTAAAATTGTAATAACTTATATTAGCTGTAACTTTTGTAATTCATCATATTTTGAAAAACAAAAAAATACTATTTTTTCGTATTCTATCTGACGGATATAATACATTTTTTTATGCAAAATGCTAATTACTTGATTTTTGGATAAGCTATAATTTTAGATAGTTCTGAATGTGAGCACTACACTGAGAAAAAAACATAGTTGGCTTTATTGCGTTTTCTAGTAACGATAACCATGTTACTCTAGTATTCAATATATAGTCAAATTAACCGTTTATATTAGTAGCATTTACTAGATTGAACGTAGTAGGAATTTCTACAGTCTTTATTAGTATTTTATTTACTTTTTTCAAGATATACTAACCGAAGTTTTAAGACTTTAAAGTCTCCTTTTGAGTCTTCTAGGCTTTTATTATAATTAAATATTCTTATTTCATCTACTTTCGTTTGTAAATATGCAAATTAATAATAATATATATTATATAGATTTTGAGGTTAAGATCTATTCATCATGTGCTACTGAATGCCGATCAAAGAATCTAGTTGCATTTACTAGGTTGCTGTAGTAAACGACAGAAACAATACGTTAATAAATATCATTAATCTGAACGTAGTAAAGTCAACTATGTTTTTTTCTCAGTGTATAATTTGAGTAAACGCATAATAATAAATTTTACAAACAACGCGTTTTAATTTTGACAGTAAGAATAACAATCCTAGAAATTAAGTGATGTAAAAATAAATAGAAAATTAGTTTTTCTCATATTTATTTTTTATTTATAAAAGAATAATTTTATAACTTTATATCAATATTTAAGAACTTGTATTCGATGAATGCTTGTTTTATGAAATATTTAAATATTTAAGAAAATTCTCTTTTGAGAGAATGATTGCTTTCGTTACACGCAATTGCTTATTCTTATTTACAAGAGAATTTATTGCAATGAGAATTATACTAATTATCGTAATGGTAATGAAAATACTAATAATAATATTAATAATAATAATAATAATAATAATAATAATAATAATAATAATAATAATAATAATAATAATAATAATAATAATAATAATAATAATAATAATAATAATAATAATAATAATGATAATGATAATAATAATAATAATAATAATAATAATAATAATAATAATAATAATAATAAAATGATTGTACTAATAGCAGTATAATTAAGTAACGATAATAAAAACAATAAAATGAGTGACATTAAAAAAATCTAATCCTATGTTCACATAAAATAATGATCAATTAGCTGAGAAATAAATGATAAAAAAATAAAGAACAAATGCATTTGATTAAAATCAATCTACAAATTAATTGAAACTAAAAATAGACACTACTTTATCCATTCCTACATGAGCCATAGTGAAACAATTATTTGACAATTATATAAAATTAAAAATTTCCAAACTAAATAAGAGAAAAAATTATAGAAAATTCATAAATATCACTTTGATCTCTGAAAATTTTTTATTTTGTTTGAGTTAACAAGTTTTTTTATGTATCTGCCTACAAATTTATTTAAGTAATAAGTATCTTAAACTTAGACTCGTCATTTTATTATGTACTTATATACATTTTAAATATGTGTTACATGTTTTTTCTTATATAGATACATGTATGTACGGTTTGCGTTTTTCGCAATTTTCGCTGTGGTCAAATGAAAAAAATGCAAATAATGGTTGTATTTATTTTCTCATTCAAGCGGTAAAAGTATAGTCATTTACATTGAGAGAAATTCGCGCTTGAAGCAAATAAACATTCTATTTGAGTGCGCTCTGTTTGAATCAACATGAAATCCACTTTATGCTTATAGAGCATACGGACTTTTTTCCGATAGCTTATGGAATGGTTGCTTGTGCACAAGGCATATTTCAAAAAACGTGCGTAAGGAATACTAGCGGTAGAGGAAGTATTCCCGATTTATTCTCTCCGCGCAACAGCTCCAAGAATTGAAAAGACATATCATATGTAAAAATGTAATATTTAAAAATGTATATAGTAATAATATTAAGATGCAGAATATTGTATAAAATAAAGTAAATTAAAAAAAACTAGGAAGTGTGACATTGGCAAAAATTATAATTAATTTTTTAATGAAAACTTGTTATTTTTCATTCAATGTCTTATGTATTTAAAAATATATTAATAATATAGTTTATTAATAACAATTATTAAAAAATTAAGAAAGAAATGTTCATGCGTAGCTTATAAAGGTTCATTGATATAAAAAAACGAAGCAGTAAAACTTTATAGTTTCTTAAATAAATTTTACAGAAATGTATAGTATCAAAATTTCCGGAAAATTTTCGCAAAAAATAATTTTTTAAATAGAAACAAAATAAAAAATTAAAAAAGAAATTGAAGTAAAGATAAAATACCAATTTTGTTTTGTGATGTAAAATTTTCTTAAGTCATTTTTTTCTATTTTTTTTACCGTATTAAATAGTTTTTAGATTCGTGGAATTTTTTAACTTTCTTCAATTACTTATAACTATTTAAGAAATAAAGATATGTAAGGAGACTAGGGACAATAAATATTTTTTTTATTAGAATTATATTTTTTTAACTGAGCAAGTTTATATATATATACAGTAAGATTACGAGGAAAGTACTTATACGAAATCAGTAGGTTCAAGTGAAAGGGCATAGGAAAACCTCGTTAACATGAAAACATTTAGAAAAAGAGAAACAGTACCCGCTTTGTATTTACCTACACGGAAAACATTTGGCACGTTAAGGAAGTGTGCTTGTAAGACATCGTGCGTCTGCTGCATCGGCACCGAAAAATACGGTGCCGATGTTACTTCGTTACAGTGGCTATCTCTGTAGAATGTCAACGCTTGCCTCGAGATGCACGAGGGGCGCTCTTGTGTAAAACAAGGCAGAGTCACATATGTTAAGCGTGCGTTGCTATAGCTTTGACTGTCACGCCATCTCGACACCTGAAATCTAGTGCCGGCATCGTGCCGAACAACCTAGTCACCGTCCCTGTACGTGCGAAATGTTTCCCGTGTATAACGTTCTAGTATATATACACTGAAAAGACGTAGGGACCGCTACAGTCACCCACCTGACCGTAGTTACGCCGAATCCTACAGCCTGTATAGTTTGTGAAATCGGGACCGTAGCGGCGCCGGCCCGCGCCTTGAGAGCGCCGCAAGCGACCTCTTGCGGCGCTAGTTACCGCGTCTATCACACGGCTTATTAGGAGCTGCTACAAAACGGGACCACTCGAGCGCCGGTCTTGCTCCGTAATGGATTGAAAGAGGGAGCGCCGTTACGGATATACCAGTGTGGCGGGGAGAGCACCGATGTCTTTTCAGTGTAGATACTTTCCTCAAAATTTTACTGTGTATATATATATAATATATACAGTAAGACCGCCAGAAAACCAAACATAGGAAATGATTGACACATGGGAATTTAGTTAGTGAGAGAGAAAGACTATATACACTACAAGCATTAATTGTAGTACATTCAACGTACATATCCACTTGTGTATATTCTTAAGCGGAATGGGAGAGAGGGAAAGAAAGAAAGAGAAAAAAGAATTTAAGTGTTTGTGTGTTGATAGCAATAATGGCACCCTGTGCCATATTCGTACATTCACGCTGGGTGACATTTGGGACTGTCGATTTTTATACATTTAGTACCCCTGCCGTAACGTCGCGTAAGAAGCATAGCTTCAAAAATTTTTGTGTTTTATTCTGTAAAAGCCTTTTGTTTATCTTTTCCAATAGTATACTTTCAAAAATTATTTTAATTTTCTTAACTTTTTTATTTATCTTTGTAATTATTCTTTAGATTTAAACCAAAATAGAATAGTACCTTATGCACCAAATGCGTAAAATATACTTTCGCGGTACATATACTATTTTATAACACGAGGGGCGTAAAATGGTCATTTCATGCACTGCTTTGCGGGCATATATTGACCATTTTACGCCCCTCGTGTTATAAAAAAATTTATAGCGATATCACCATAATTAATAAACATTTATTAGATAATAGTCCAGGCGGAATCTGAATTGGGACAGCTTTTTTGAGTCGGAACCTAGATTTTTATTGGAATGTCTCCGGAATATTAATAGAAATGAGAATTTTGATATTCACTAACTCAGAAAGGTGTGCTAAAGTCAGGAGAAATGTTAAACTGAAAAATTGCGTTTCTTGAGCGTATCTTTTTTCCTTCTATCCTGAATATCTCGAAACGTATCACACCTGCGTTAAAAATGAATGTAAGCACATTCGTTTGCAATAAAATTTTCTATCAAAATATGTTTTTCCGATTAGTGAAAAAAAATTTTCCATTTTACAAAAATGAAAATTCGTGAAAAAATGACCTTCTGAGAAATTAACCGTAGGGAAATGAAGGAAGCATTTCCTACTTTTGAAAATGTGTTCAGAAAAACTTCAAGTTAGCATGAAAAAAATGGTGTAAGTTAGAACACGATATCTGTTTTAGTTTTTGCACAATAATTTTGCAATGGTCGCTCCGGAAAATCTGAAAATTTTGAAATATCGCGTTCTAACTTACACCATTTTTTTCGTGATAGCTTGAAGTGTTTCTAAACACATTTTTAAAAGCAGGAAATGCTTCCTTCATTTCCCTACGGGCAATTTCCCAAAACGTTATTTTTTCACATTTTTTTTTCACGAATTGGCATTCTTGTGGTGCGGAAAATTTTTTTTTACTAATCGGGAAAACATATTTCGATAGAAAATTTTATTGCTAACAAATTTAATTACATTCGCTTTTAACGTAGGTGTGATATGTGGGTAATTCTTTCATACTTTTAAAAATCATGTTACTGCGTCATTTCTCCTAAATATGAGATAGCACATCTTGTTAGCAAATGTTCACTGATTTATTGAGTTATTAGAAACTAATTTTGTTATATTTTTAATGATAATTAGACGTGTCATTTTATGGCGGATGGGGAAAAGGGGTTTTTTTTTTGAAATTTAAATGTTACCAGGCCATGTAAAATGATAAATTACCGCTATAAAAAAAATGACTACTGCTTTTTTTATTTGAAATTCACACCAAAGCTTTATCTATACACATACTTTTGGAAAATCAAGAGCATGGGTGTGTGCCTGTTAACAAAAGTACTTTCTGAAAGGTTATTAAAATGTTACCAAAAATTTATATATTTTACTTTTTTCTGGAAAATACGATGCTGTAAAAAAGACTATTCAGCGGTGACATTTTAAACTACATCAAAAGGTAATATTTAGAATCACAAAGAGAAATTTTTTTATTAGGAACGTGTGCCTAGTGTAGATAAAGTTCTTTGTTCGTTTGAAATTATACTTAAAAAACGTGACTCACTTTTGAAAATAGGTTTTTATCCACTAATATGAAAACCTAAGCTTTGATTCATCTTTTCTCTGTTGTGAACTTTGTAATTTACTATTTTATAATACTCAATGTAATCTTTAAGTTGCTTTTGAAGTATTATTTCGAGTATTCTGGAAATCATTGAATTTTTCCCGGCTATTAAATTTTCCAAATTTACATCGATTACCTAGTTTCTATCAATGTTTTAATTTTTCATATGTATAGATATACAAACAATGTTAAAGTGTTACCCAGCGTATCGGACGAAAAATTTAACCCACCAGTACGCTTCTATAAGCGTCTATCTTCGTTGGTAAAAGGCCGTATAGTGAGACACTGTCGAGAGTGATAGCCAGTAAAAAGCATGATTTAAACTTGAAAATGAGTTTGTAAATTTTATTTCCACTTTACATTTTACATTTATATACTTCAGACTTTTAAAAAGCCCATTATAGTATATAAATATCAGAAAAAAATTATATTATGCTAAAAAATTGTATTCAATATACGTATCCTGAATAATGAGACAGCACAAAATCGTATGATCCTTTTGTCTCACACAGCTTGTCCCGATAAATGAGACATAAAAAATTGTATAATTTAGTAAATTGCGTATATGAGTTATATTTGGGTCAAATGTAATAATGTTATTAAAAAGTTTAAAGTTTATATTTTTTTATTTTATTTAACGTCGCTGTATTTATGCTATAATTAAGATGATAATTAGCGACGGAGATCATTTCAGTGTCTTTCTAAACAGAGCACATATTTCGTATACAGTGGTGCTTGTATCAATCGGCCGTTGGGAGCGGGGTTCGACCTTACAAAATTTTAAAGTTACGTTGAGGTTATGAATTTAATTTTTTATTCAACTTACTTTTAAGTTGAATTTTTATTGCGTAGAGTCTGAATAAGTTATTTTAATGTTTTAGAAATGAAAAAGTGTTAAAAAAAATTGATTAGTAGAACAATATTGATAGTTTTTACTGTCTCATCTTCCGGAGCAATCACTAAAAATGCAAATGTACGTAACGACGAGACACGTGGCATTGTATTCCATAAATGCGGACATCTAAATTCATCATGCACGTGCATTGAGACATTGTTACATGGTTAAAAACATTTGTGGAATCTGTTAACTTTTTTCGTCTGTTACTTAATGTCTGTTAAGAGGAGGTCGAGTATATCTGTCCTTTTCTAATCAAAGAATTGATTTTTTTACAAAAATTAATAATCGTAGCAAAAAATAAGAAGAAAGCCCCATCTCGTATAATAAAAAGCAAGATTCTCTTTTATGAGGAAAAATTATTTTTATCGCTTCGTTTTTAAGAAAACCTTGAAAAACTGAATTGTCCATCCTAACCTCTATTTTTTGAATTTTTCAAGGTTTTCTTCAAAACGAATCGATAAAAATAATTTTTCCTCATCAAAGAAAATCTTGCTTTTAATTATACGAGATGGGGCTATCTCCTTATTTTTTGCAACAATTATTAATTTTTGCAAAAAAATTAATTCTTTGATTAGAAAAGGACAGAGATATACGACCTGCTCTTAAATCAACAGACTCAAGTATGTCAATTTAAAATGTATATTACATTTTTCACAGACGATTCGTCTGTTAAAGTAACAGACATTTTTGTCTGTAAACAGCTTTTAACAGACGTGTCTGTTAATATTTCTAACCGTGTATAAATATAAAATATACATTCAAATCTATTGATTCTTTTTTTAATTATATTCTACTATACCCAAAGAATATACAAAAATTGAAAAATCTGAGAAAACTTTATTACAAATTAAAAATTTTACTAAATATATTAATTAATTTTTCTGCTGTTTCAGATGTTTTGATGTATAAGCTTATACTAAGTTGTAATAAATAATTTTTTAATAAATGTTATATAGTTTTTACTGCAACGTAAGGTATTTTAAAATAATAATTAATATTTTTTTAATCAATTCTAATTTTGTCATAGCATCAAATGATTTCTTTAATTCAAATTACAGTTATTTTCGAAATTCCTCATTAACCAGGAAATGTGTCTTACTATACGGCCTTTTACCTTAACCTTCTTGAAGATAGTATAAAATTTGTTCCATTCATGTCTACTAGTGGAAAGTATATAATATCTTGACTAAAGTGACTGTCCGTTTGAAAATACAAACTAATTTTTTTTCAAAGAAATATAATATTATATTATGCTACTTGTGATAGAAATTTCAGCCTACAGAGTCGCATTTTTATCCCAAGTAACATATACGATTTTTTCTCATACCGGGCTAAAAACACGTACAACTTAGATTTATCAATAGTTAATAATTAATCAGGGTTGTTACGTTTAACAAATTTTGAAATTCCCTGACTTTCAGAATTTCCAGAGCGAAAAATTAAAAATTTCATACATTTTATAATGTCTTTAATTACAAAATCAATATTTTTTTATATTATTAAAACTAATATTGGATAGTTTCTCATTTACTGAATTTATACATATATAATTAAATTTTGAAACAAACAATTGATTTCATTGTAGCATAGTAAAAAATGTCGTTTTATCGAAAAGAGCACGCGACTCACGGCTCATGTTGTTAAACAAGGTATATCGCGAGAGTTTACACTTATAATATCAATACCGTATTCGGTGTAATTTTTTAATACGTTTGGACTCAATACGCTTTAGCAAACAGAATAGTTTAATCCAATACATGTGAAAGGTAACGATTCGATCCGTATCTATAAGCAAGCGAACTTCATTAGCAAATTAAGTATAGATAAAAAAGAAAAAAACATATTTTTCTCTTTAAAATACAAGCGCGCTCGTTACTTGTTTCCAAATTTCTATATAAAAAAGGGAAAGATAAAAGTGGGCGTGTTACAGATTAAAATGTAATGCCAATAATTTTATTTTAAAAACTCTAAATTTCTAGTAAAATGTTGATTTTTATAAAATTCTCTGACTTTTCCAGACGAGGAAAAATTCTCTGACAATTCCAGGTTTTCCCGGTTTCCAGTTGCATAACAACCCTGTTAATGAAAAATCATTAAATAAAAAGGTAGCGCGAAAAATCATCTGCTACTTTTGGACAAACATGTTTCCTCTCTGTCTACTACTTTCCGCTGATGATAATTCATCAAATAAACCATCAATATATCACTCTTATTATAATACACTACAGATAGTCCAGTAGAATTAGCGAAAAAAGAGCTAAAATTTAATGTAATTAGAAACAGGTGCAGACCACCAAAAATGGCTTTGTTGGATGATTAGAAATGAGACTCTGGAATTACCCTAAAAATTTGAGCCGTCAGGAATTAGTAAACAATGATTTAAGGTGCAAAATTCGTAAAAATCACTGTTTTTTTGAGGTAGCTTGAAATCGTTTGCGATTTAGTATATGAAAATTATACTATTTGTAGGTATTTCAAAGACGATTAATTTGAGACGTCATTGATGGAAATCGGTTAATAAATTTTATAAATAATGACAAACAAAAATCGAAAATCGCGAAATTTTAAAATATTTGTCATTTGATAAAAAAAGGATGTACATGTTTGTAATTCAACAAAAATGTGCCTCTTATTATCCTTAAGTTACCATAAAAATTTCATAAAAAAATATTAATTATTTTAGGAGATATTCTATTTGTTTATTAAAAAGTGGTCAAATGTACATTAAAAAAATTCACCCAAAAACATCATCGTAGAGACTACGATAATCATATAAAATTTAGATATTAACGTAAATTTTATGAATTTGATGTGAAATCGCGTCCATTTTATTATTTTCAACCTGAATATGGCAAAAAAAAGTAAATTTTTTTCTTAATGATTTTTTAAATATTTTTACAACTAATGAAAATATCAATATAGGGATTTGATATTCATATTACTGGCAATTTTACGCAAATTTAAAAAAAAAAAATACTCTAGCTCAATTAGAAGCCGAGATAATTTTTTTTTTTTAATTCGCCAATTGTTTATTTATAAATATTAAGGACTGAAATTTTTATCACAGCTAGAATAATTCTTGAAGTTTATGATTCCATTATATCGGAGATGAAATAAACATTTTGCAATGTAAAAATTAATATTTAAGTAATCAAGATTGCTACTAGTTAAACAGAGTAATTTTTCCTGCCATGCAAGAAAATTGATCTGGCGAGTTATAACTCATGTCCGATTAAAAATTTCTTATATCTCCGTTAATTACGGACCAATTTTGACGATTTTTTTTAAATCAGGGTAGCGCGTGAAAATAATAACTGTTGTATTTGTTTTTAAAAAATTATTTATTTAACAATAATTATTGCAAAAAAAAATTGTTTAAACATATTTTTTTAATATTAATTTTAGCAAAAAGCTTTAAGAGGCGGTCGGGTCTATTCGCCGCTACATATAGGGTGGCGCTGCGGTCAGGTGAGAGAAATCTATTAAATATTTTTTATACAGCTATTTACAATTTTCTGAGACGACAATATACTTTTAATGTTGTCATTTCCTCTAGCCATCTATATGTAGAATAATTATTAATACTTATCTTGTTTGAAAAGTCTGAAATATTGTTATAAAGCGAAAAATGCGATGCAACGTAGGATCGATGTAAACATGCGTGCACCTTCCCTTAGTGCGACAGAGAGAGCAATACTAAAGAATGATGTATGCTAATGTTTACGTCGGCTCTACCTCGCGCCGCATTTTTCGCTTTATAACAATATTTTAGACTTTTCAAACAAAATTAATATTAATAATTATTCTACATATATATGGCTAGAGGAAATGACAAGATTAAAAGTATATTATTGTTTCAGTAAATTTTAAATTGCTATATAAAAAATATTTTATATTTTTCTCTCACCTGACCGCAGCGCCACCAAGCGGCAAATGGTTCCGACCGCCTCTTAAGAATAAAGTTTGTACGTCTTAAAAAAATAAACAATATTTCATTTTAGTGTTTTCATGATAAAATCAATATTAAGTCTGGTAATTTGGAAAACAAATTAGAAAAAATTTTATCCAAATTAACAGACTTAATATTGATTTTATCATGAAAACACTAAAATGAAATATTGTTTATTTTTTTAAGACGAACAAACTTTATTCTTAAAGCTTTTTGCTAAAATTAATATTTAAAAAAATATGCTTGAACAATTTTTTTTTGCAATAATTATTGTTAAATAAATAATTTTTTAAAAACAAATACAACAGTTGTTATTATTTTCACGCGCTACCCCGATTTAAAAAAAAAACGGCAAAATTGGTCCATAATTAACAGAGATATAAGGAATTTTTCATGACAAAGTATAAATTTACGTTGAAATTCCAAACCAAAAATTTTTTCCAATTTGTTTTCCAAATTACCAGACTTAATATTGATTTTATCATGAAAACACTAGAATGAAATATTGTTTATTTTTTTAAGACGTACAAACTTTATTTTTAAAGCTTTTTGCTAAAATTAATATTTACAAAAATATGTTTAAGCAATTTTTTTTTGCAATAATTATTGTTAAATAAATAATTTTTTAAAAACAAATACAACAGTTGTTATTATTTTCACGCGCTACCCCGATTTAAAAAGAAAACGTCAAAATTGGTCCGTAATTAACGGAGATATAAGGAATTTTTAATTGGAACATGAGTTATAACTCGCAAGATCAATTTTCTTGCAAGGCAGGAAAAATTACTCTGTTTAACTAGTAGCAATCTTGATTACTTAAGGGGTGCCCTCATACCGGCACAGAGATCTACTTTATCTATAATTGAATTATGCATTTTAATAAAAATTTAACTATTTTTGACTAAAATTCATAGAAGAGGCACATTCTTAACATTCCAAAGAATTAATTGCAACGTTAAAAGACAGAATAAAAGTTAAAATGAAGACAAAAACTGCATAATACGATTATTCATAACTACATTTAAAAGTTAATCGTATTAAGCAGTTTCCGCCTTTATTTTTACCCTTATATTGTCTTTTAACGTTGCAATAAATTCTTTGGCATGTTAAGAATGTGCCTCTCCTACGAATTTCAGTCATGAATAGTTAAATTTTTATTAAAATTCATGATTTAAATGTAGATAAGGTAGAACTCTATGTCGGTATGAGGATTCCCCTTAAATATTAATTTTTACATTGCAAAATGTTTATTTCATCTCCGATATAATGGAATCATAAACTTCAAGTATTATTCTAGCTGTGATAAAAATTTCAGTCCTTAATATTTATAAATAAACAATTGGCGAATTAAAAAAAAAAAAATTATCTCGGCTTCTAATTGAGCTAGAGCATTCTTTTTTTTTTAAATTTGCGTAAAATTGCCAGTAATAAGAATATCAAATCCCTATATTGATATTTTCATTAGTTGTAAAAATATTTAAAAACCCTTAAGAAAAAAATTTACTTTTTTTTGCCATATTCAGGTTGAAAATAATAAAATGGACGCGATTTCACATCAAATTCATAAAATTTACGTTAATATCTAAATTTTATATGATTATCGTAGTCTCTACGATGATGTTTTTGGGTGAATTTTTTTAATGTACATTTGACCACTTTTTAATAAACAAATAGAATATCTCCTAAAATAATTAATATTTTTTTATGAAATTTTTATGGTAACTTAAGGATAATAAGAGGCACATTTTTGTTGAATTACAAACATGTACATCCTTTTTTTATCAAATGACAAATATTTTAAAATTTCGCGATTTTCGATTTTTGTTCATCATTATTTTTAAAATTTATTAACCGATTTCCATCAATGACGTCTCAAATTAATCGTCTTTGAAATACCTACAAATAGTATAATTTTCATATACTAAATCGCAAATGATTTCAAGCTACCTCAAAAAAACAGTGATTTTTACGAATTTTGCACCTTAAATCATTGTTTACTAATTCCTGACGGCTCAAATTTTTAGGGTAATTCCAGAGTCTCATTTCTAATCATCCAACAAAGCCATTTTTGGTGGTCTGCACCTGTTTCTAATTACATTATGCATTTCGACTAATTCTACTGGACTAAGATTATAATTCATAAAAATAAAACAAGTATAATTCTAAAAAATAAAATTGCATAATCAATCGTATCACACATTCTAACTTTTTATAGCAAAAAATATTATTTACGAACTATTCTATAATACATATAAAAGAAAGAGAGAGGGAGAACAAGAGAGTCAATGTTTGTAACCGATGAATTGAAAAGGATAGGCTTCAATATACATAAAAAAAAGAGAGAGAGTTGATGCTTATAATTGTGTGGGTTAAATTGAGAGTGGCATAAGTCACATACTTCTAATTTCGAGATTTTCGATATTAAAGTTTCAAATTAATATTAATATATATTTATATTGAGTGCCATTTTTACAGTGCTTATAATATTAAAGAAAAATAAACAAAAAAACCACTCTATTTTGAAAAATAAGTTGTTTTAATGTTAAAGAAATGAAATATACCATTAACTAAATCTTTTTAGAAATGTGACTTATGCCACTCTCATTCTTACCCACACAATTGGTAAACAGAAAAGGAGTTAAGCGTAAGGCGAACAGATAAACGTATGTACCCCCTTCACTCTTAAAACGCACGAAAGAAAATCGAGAACCGGAAAAAAGTCGAAGAGCGCTTGTATGCTAGACTACTGCGCAACGGCCACGATGCATTTACACCGGCCTGAAAGCATAAATTTTTACTGCTTCCCTAGTGGAAATCAGTTTTGCTAATAACTGCAAGCAAATGCTAATAACTGTTATAAATAGTTTGGTTTAAGACAGAAGTAGCGGTTATTTGCAGTTAGTAGTAGTCATTTGCAGTTATTAACAGTTATCAACATTTATAAGCACAACAATTTTGTACAATACAATTTTTTAAAATTAAGATAATAGTAACAGTTATTTGCAGTAATTTTTTTATTTTTGCAGTTATTCACCGTTATTTGCGGATTCTTGCAGTTATTTGCAATTATTTTCTGATTTTTGTAGTTATTTGCAGAAACTTGCAGTTATTTATAGTTAATAATAGTTATTCATAAAAATTCATTGTCTTGGAAATTTTTTCCTATATATAAAAAATTAAAAAATTTTTTAAAAAGCGTATAATTGTTAATAACTGTAAATAATTGCAAGAAATTGCAAATAACTGTAAATAAACGCAAATAACTGCTAATAACTGTTAACCTTCAGACGGCCGGGGTGGCCTCTTTCGGGGTCATCTGATGTTGGCCACTTATCACTAGATATTTTTGAAAGTTTAGTATGGAAATTTTTTACAAAGTATGACTTGATAAGTGGCCAACATCAGATGACCCCGAAAGGGGTCATGCCGGCCGCCTGAAGGTTAATGAAATAGCAAATAACTGCTTATGAATGCTAATAATTGCTAATAACTGCTAATAACTGATGATAACTGCTATTAACTGCAAATAAACGCTACTTCTGTCTCAAACTAAACTATTTTTAACACTTGTTAGCAGCTTTTAGCAGTTATTTGCAGTTATTAGCAATTATTTTTAATTATTCAGTTATTAGCAAAACTGATTTCCACTAGGGTTGCAATCGACCGTGACGTGTTTTTAGCCGGGGTATGAGAAAAAATATACTTTCCTATGGAGGATATCTATTTCACATGAGATTTATTTATAATTTATTCTTAGAATATATTGTCCTCAAAAGAATATTAATACTTTTCATCATGTTTTCTTTACACTGCTTTCTCTCTAATAAAGATATATAGTTAATGAAAAATCAATAATAAGAAAAAGAAAACAATATAAAAATAAAATGATAGAAACAAACAGAATTAATTTTGAAAATTATTTACTTTCATTATAAGAGAATAGTATATTAGATTTTCAATTAATAATAAATCCGCTTCTACTAAGTGGATTTATTATTGATGAAAGACATTTTAATGTGTGCCCTGTTGAAAATAATGACGCCTTTCCAGTACGTCTTTGAAAGATGTCTTTGAAGACGTCTTTGGTCGTGTCTTAGATTGGAACAAAATAAGACGTCATTTTTTTAATGTTCAGGAAATATAGGAACCAAATTACGTTTTTTTATAAGTAAAATAATTTCAAAGACGTATTTTTCCAATAAATACTCATAGTAAAAGACGTAAATGTTCAAAAAAAAATTCTTTTTCTAAAACGAATGACGTCTTCCCTGTTGAAAAAATGACGTCTTTCTAAGACTTCTTTGAAAAACATCTTTGAAAGACGTCTTTGAAAACATCTTTGAAAGAGGTCTTTGAAGACGTCTTTGGTCGTGTCTTGAATTGGAACAAAATAAGACGTCATTTTTCCAATATTTAGAAAAGTTATTTAACAAGTGACGTCTTTTTATTATTTCAAATACGTATTTTTTTAAAAAAATTGACTTCTTTTCTTCCGAATTTTTATTAAAAAAATACGTCCTTGGAATTATAAAAAGATGTCATTTGTTAAATAGCTTTTCTAAACATTGGAAAAATGACATCTTTTTTATTCCAATCTAAGACACGACCAAAGACGTCTTCAAAGACGTCTTTCGAAGATGTCATTATTTTCAACAGGGTGAAGCAACAACCTTGCGATTTTAATTTAAACATCTAGATAGTTGCATCCAAGAAATTTATTTTTTCATCTAAATGATCACATTAATGGAGAGTCATACACTTGCTGCGAGATATCTTTTCTGTAAGTGCAGCGGCAAGTAGATTCCACTTGCTTCTAGAGCCGATTTCTCTCAGTGGATCCTAGCTATGTTCAAAAGGAATAATTTGAAATAGTTCAAGCTACAAAGAATAGAAAAATCCATGTGTGGAATGTAGATTTTTTCATTTTATTTGCATAGCAAATAGCCGACTAATTCCATATTCATGCAGGTTCTCACTGATCAAAATTTTTTTTTATTCTAAGAAATAAAAATACCTTCTAATACGTATATGAAACAATTTTTTTTGTTAGAGCAGCGTATTTAGTGTGTGTAAAAATGAAAATTAAAAAATAAAAAATTAACCTCAATTTTTAATACTAACTTTTAAAAGAGATGAAAAAACGCGATTTTGCATTTTTTGTTTTTGCATGATATTTAGGATCAAGAATATATAATCAAAATTTTTTATTTAGTTCAAATTTCGTGCCTACGATTTTTATTTAGTTTGTAGATAGTTGATGTATGCCATCACTAGGTGCCGATGACTTGCTTTTTGCATTCTCATTAATGATGTGACGCATTCAAGTATATAAAAAGGGTAAAGGAAAAAATAAAATTGTCCGACAAAAAATTTTTTTTTTCTTCATCGAAGAACTAATTAATAATAATAGCATCAATAATTGTTAAGATGAAGATCAAGGAGTTGCAAGTAAAGCATAAAAGAGTTGTTTACGATTGTTTAAAAAATTCGTTTAGAGAAGTAGGTGATCTAACGGAGTCTTTGAATCGCTCGTATCCCAGTACTTGTTTTTCTATAGAAAATAAAGTATGTCCTTCGTATTACAAAATATTTTTAGATGAAGTGAAAAATACACCTGTTTCATCAACCTTAAGCTGTACACAATATTTAAAAGAATTTTTTTATAATGAGGCTGTGGTAGAACAGCTCAATCAAACCTCAAACAATGAAATTCAACATTTTACTAATTAAAATGTCTCAAAGTATCAATGTAAAAATGCGAAAATCCCATGCTTTTCGAAAGTGAAAAAAAATGAACGATGCATTTGATTCACAAATAGCCAGTAAAATTATGAAAGTCTACGATATAACGGATTTGCCCACATTAAATGAAAATAACTAATGTAGGACATGTGATAAATGGTTCAAAATATTAGAATTGCCTTAGATATTTGTTCAAATTTTCTTGAGAAAGTGCGGTTGTTAAGTCTTATACCAAGCAATATTTCCAAAGATTATTCATTATTAGTTTTAACAAATGTTATAATTAATCAGGCACGATTATTGGTAAATAATAAAGATATTTATAAATAACCTCAGAATTATTGTGGTTATTCTTTGGATAGTTAAATCTTAACGAATGTAAAAGATTATTATTTAAACGATGATTTTAATTGTTCTCCTCAAAGTGCAAATAAAAGTGATACAATCGTCGTTAAAAAAAATGCCATTAAATCTAAAAAAGTTAAACGCTTTATATCTTTCGCAATTATTCATCTATAATCACGTGATTTTTTTTAGCTTAAGAATGTCACGTGACTTTTGCGTAATTAGAATTTTACATGAAAAAATTTATTACATCTGTTAGATATAACTCAGAAAAATAAAAGTCCCGTATTTTTTTTTCAAAATATGATAAATTTCAAAAGTTATAGTCGGTATAAGTTAATACAATTTTGATATATATAGATATAGCGCCATGATAAATGACGTCACGATTGGTGATGTCACATACTCTAACTGTCTGCATCTCGTTGAATTTTTTATTTTCACGATAAAAAAAATAAGTGTCCCTTATTTTTTCTTTTTCTAAATGACGGATATAATGAATTTAAAAAAAATATTTCATACAAAATCCAAATTATTTTCAATAAATACAGAAAATGTTCACATAATTATCACGTGATGATCACGTGACATTTTCAAGTTAAAAAAATCACGTGGTAATCACGTTATCAGAGATGAATAATTGCGAAATATATTTATAATCACGTAATTATCACGTGATTTTTCTCTCGAAAATTTTACGTGATAATCTGAATGTTTTCAGTAGGGTTGATCTAAATATCAGTTTTTATTTAAAGTTTGAGTGATTTCTTAAACTTAATATTGTCATAACTTCGATTTTAGTTGATAGTGTATATCTTTGGTCAAAAATTGACAAAGCTACAGTAATTTAATAATTGAGCTTCATTTTTAATTTTTTAATTCTCATTTTTACATCCAACACTAATTATGCGGTAGCAACGGCCTACATAAATCTGAATGAAATCAGTCAGCAGTGTGTTTCACATACGGCTATTTACTTTAAAAACAGAGTAAATACATCTACACTTCACACATAGATTTTTGAACTTCATACAGAGACGTCACGCGTTAGTATATCAAAAAATATAGTACGCAACTAGGGTGTGAAATTATTTTACTCGTGTGATTGTCGCATGCCAGTGCTCAGCTTTGCGACGATCGTTTTTCGTGAAAAAAGTACTCTTCACATTCTTGTTGCATAAACTACTATTATAAACATGATTAGAGTAAATTACTATATTTTTACTATTTGAATGAGTAATTAAGGTAATATAAGCATTTTAACGATTATTATTTGCATTTCTCTCATCCAAGTATAAAACACCGCACGCTACCAAACCAAAACACCGATTTGACTCCGACCGTCTCAACCACTTATTTAAAGAAATTATTATAAATGAGTTTGCGATATTTTTCAAGACTCTTTTTTTAACGTAAAGAGCTCTGTTAAATCTTTGTAATTGAATATCCTAGATGAGCCAAAAATATTTCATGTGTACTAAGAAAAACAAACTATGAAAGCATATCTTAAATTAAGAATAAAAGAAATGTAAGACTTATATTTAAATTTAACATTTTTTTCGATAATAAAGACAAAAGTAAATTTTCTGCAGTTTCTGAGAATAGCACCTTCTATTATTCATTTGGAACAAGTGAGAAAGGGCATGTACGCGCGGATATGTGGTACACTAAGAAAAATTTTTTTGTGAAAATTCCAAGGGAGAATGGAAGCGAACGCACAGGCCGCCATTATAGCGATAAATTACTGTACTGCATAGTAAAATTTACAAAAGACATGAATTTTTATAATATTTTTAGTGAACTTTACTAAGTACCATAGTAATTTTTCGCTATGATGCAAGCCTATGCAATCACTAATATTTTCCCTTGTAATTTTTACAAAAAAATTCTTCTCAGTGTACGCAACGAATATAGACGCTTATAGAAGCGTACTCTTAAATGGAAAATTTCTGCCAAAAATGAGTTAGTTCTGTTACCCAGCTACTTGGGGGCACCACCAAATCCCATGTATTTAAATGTGCTATATATATCATATATATAGCACATTTTTCATATGTATAGATATACAAACAATATTAAAGTGTTACCCAGGCTTTCGGACGAAAAATGTAACCCTGAAGAATTCTTCTATAAGCGTCTATCTTCTTTGGTGTACGTAAGTACGTAGATGAGTGTGTGTATACGCCCACGTATCTTTGTGTGTGCGTGTGTATGTTTGTCGCTCAATGAGTAAAATCCACACATGCATCATTGCGATTGCATGTCAGGATTTCCTAGTTAATTTGTATTGCTAAATAATTAATTGAACGTTAAATGAAATATCTGATCAATTAAAACGTAGAGCTGGTTTAGTAGTATTTACTTTTAAAATTGCGTTTATTCTAGTTGTTTTAACCATATTTCATGTTTTTTTCAGTTCTTGATTACATTTTTATTCTCAACTATTAAAAAATATATTTAAAGACTTTTAGTTTAGAAAAGATTATCAAACTTTTTATAAATTTTTAAAGTTTATATAAAAATTTACATTATAAATTGTTTATACAATGTAACGTCAGTCTCATTTATAAATATTTCATTAAATTTTATAAATTATCATTATTTTTATACCTCATGATGCTTATTTGAAACTTCTTAACATAGAATATAAAAAATAATAATAATTTTGTAATTGAAGTGTGATACGAGGAAAATAGGTAGGCATTGATTGTAATATGTATTAATGACCAGCTCAATAGTCAGCTAAAGTTGAATATTATCATGAAATTAAAAGTTTACCAATGCAAGATAGTCAGATTGTTTAAATTAAATATACATAATATAAGAGTACAGAAGAGGTATAGATATACAAAAAAAAAAGAATAGATTAGATACTTGGGTATATCGACCTACAGCCTGGATTGGCCTAGTAAGTACTTCTTAAAATCTCTTTGTTCTATATCTTTCGAATTCGATGATGCGAGTCTTCCAAGCGGACCTTTATAACCAGATCTCTACCTCAGGCCGAAATCTGGAGGTTGCTACGACGAGCTCTAACATCACCCGGTAATCGAAAATTGCTATTGGTGTTTATGACACATTCCGTACGCTTTAACACCGAAAACATTTATCTTTTACCTACCTGCACATTGTTGACAACGGAAAAACACCTAATCGATCGACAAAATTACACCGGGAGTGGTCACCCATTCAAGTAATAACCACGCCGAATTCGGCTTAACTTCGTCGATCGGCCGAGGTGCAGTTCCGTAACCCCACCAATGTGCCGGTTACCAAAAAGAAATTTAAATATACCAGTAAACGGTAAATATATGATAAATATTTAGTCAAAGTATTGCTTGTTATTACGTACATGTTCTGAAAAAATTTAATGATAAATAAAAAATAATGAATATCCTAAAATATAATAAACGGAAAATAATAATAATGCAGACCGCATATTAAATCAATTCTTGACTATCATAACTTACGGATCGATAATATAATAATCCATAAACTAATCAGACATATAAAGAAATAAATATAATGAATCAAAATGAATATTAGTTGATAAGTAAATATAATGAAAATGAATTAGTAGATAAAAAAATTATAAACTTTAGGAGTTATCAGCTCATCGAAGTATGAAACACCGACGCGAGTAATTTTAATATGTAACTTGCGTAGCAATGACATTATTAAAAACAACGCATGTCTTTTTACGATAAAATGATATTGTGAATATCTATTGTAGCCGAGCAAATAAGACAATCAAATTAAAATTCTACGTATGTTTTATTATTTGCAGCGACTTTTTTTTTAAAAACACTAAGTGCAAGTAACGCGTGCTTAATTTAAATAAGTAAAGTGGCTGCATGTCCCACGATAATTTGAAGATTTACATTCATCCGTGATTGTATTTAGCTCATTCATTTTTTTTAACTTTTATTTCCTTTTCTTTTAACTTGATTGTTCTATTAATTAATAATCATATTCTTTCTCCATCGTTATATCACAGGTCTAAGAAAACGCTGAGTACATTATACAATTGTGTCATTTTCATAGTCTTTTCATGTTTTCATTTTATACAAACTTTCTTTATCTATATTAAAATTCAAATGTACAAATCGCATATTGCTACTGGCAATGCATGTCATATCCGCATAAGCAACCAAACGATATCTCAATTTATATTTCTTATAATTAAAACATAGAAGGATGCTTTATCTCTTGATTGCATTTAAGGGAAAAATATAATGGACGTTTTCACAAATTATCTAATTGCCCCCTTAAAAACACTGAATTTGGCATCCAACAGTGTTTATCGTTGCTTTTGTTATAATCATACATAAGTTCTCCCCAAATTTTTATTGTTACTTTTATAATTATTTTTTCCTTCAAATATTTTTTGTTCATTTACAGTTTTATGTATACAAACAGCTTGCGTGTTTGCAGAGCCCATTCGCGCTTTCTGCAAACGCTATTTACAAGAAGCAAAAGAAGAGAATAAGAAAAAAGAGAGTTAAGGTTGTATGGGCTATACTGCCGTGTTAAGTAAAAACTTACATAAGTGTAAAATAAATAAAAGTGATAAAGTGAAATAATATCAATTTTTTCCGATCCAATTTTTAATTTTTCAATACTTAAGTAATCTTCATTTTCTCATTTTTTAGCGAAAAATTTGAAACAACTTTTTTTTTATTCATTTAATGGGCTATTTTTTTTATCGGATCTATTGATAGAAAAAATTTATTTTTCATCGAAATGTCACTTATGTAAGTTTTTACTTAACACGGCAGTATACAGTCCATATCAAAAGTTAGTTTTTCATATTTTTTGGTAGAAAGTAATTCGACGTCTCCTATGGATAACGACGCATCTCATTTCTTTTTAAAGAGACTTGAATTTAAATTATGATATTTCAGAAATGCTTTGATGAATTAAAAAAATCCAGACAGCGTTTTAAAGGTCAGATAAAATATTATTATTTTATGAGCTGTAGATCATTTTATACTATTTTTAAACTTAATTTTTTTATGATTAAAAATTTTTAAATTTCTACGAATTTTTCAATTTTAATAAAATTATCTGTAACTTTTTAAAAGATTGATAAAATTAAAAAATTCCAAATCGATTTCAGAATAAATTTCTTCAGGCCGGATTCACTGTCCTTGTCTAATTAAGATTTTTGTTATTTACTCAAGTATTAATCGATGTGTCTGCAAATTGAAGGTTGAGCGCAATAGATATTATTTTATATATATATATATAAGGAGCGTCCGCGCTTTGATGGCAAATCAAGGTACTAAATAAGTATAAAGAAAAATTCGCGGGGCTGACTTGATGTCAAACGCACAGATATAGTATATAAAAAAATTTAGCGTCAAGAGATTTTAAACATATCATGCATTGAGAGAATTCAGTAACTTAACTGTTTAACTGCGAAGCACTGAGTCAATGGATTTCGAGGAATACAAGAAACTGATGAACTCAAGGATGGAAGTCTGCGACTTCGATCGTTGAGTTCAAACAGCGCTAAATATGAAAATGCAGTATTTCAACGTTATTTACGAATTCACGCTTACCGTAATATCGAATCGAATCTTTTCGAATTTCGTTTTGTGATAGCTCAACGATTCCTTGAATATGTTTATTTTGATACCGAATGTAAACAATTCAAAATTTTGAGTTATCAGAACACTACATTTTTTAGAAATTGAGGAACACTAAATATCGAAGTCTCCGAATGCAAAATTTTTTTCCGTGTAGACATGCATACTATATATGCAACACAAATATCTGAATCTAAATAAATAAAGAAAACAATAGCGCGCGTTTTCTCTCTTTTTTTTCTTTCTCTATAATGTTTGATGATCCCTCTCTTCCCTACATTGTTCAAACATGCACGTACAAGCTACATATAAACTAAATTATTTAAATTTAGTTTTATTTGAACTTATTATTATTTAGTTTTAAAAATATTTTAAAATTAAATGGAACAGTGATTTAGATAAATATTTATAAGTTTTATAATTTTGCGAAAAAATTTTACTTTTGTCGGCCAGTTCCAAAGACTGCCACATTATTTTTTTTCACAAGGACCGCATATTTATGTTCTATTTTCATCGTAACTCCACTTATGATTTGTAAATACTGGTATGCTGTAGAAACGTATAAAATTACAAAATTTCTAATTAAACTTATAACAATCACAACATTTTTTCCAACGCGAAGATACTTTGTTAAGACTAATTTTTGTATAAATAACTCAAATATATAAAGTTATATGATATATTAAAATATTTATCGGTATAATCTAGCTGTGAGCATGGCTGAAATGTGTGACAATATATAACGAACAACTTCCGGAAAATTTACGAAAATCACAAAATAGGGCTATGTTTATAACTCGAAGAAGTTGTTTATAAACATTGCGTGTTACATATACGCAGAATATGAGTACGTAATACCAATATAGACGCATATAGAAGAGCAGACACGGACAAAATTTTGAAGCAAGTTATCTCCCCAGCTTTTACATTGTTAGTATATCTATATATTAGTACTATATAGATATACAGGCTGTAGAAGCTGGTGCGATAGATTCCTAAAATTGCCTCACTCTTCTTGTTCGCTCTGCGCTTTTATGCATGTCTATATTCGCTAGTAATAAAAAGGCTTTATATCGATAGTACGGAGAGCATTGCTATATATTTTCTTATTGAATCTAATTATTATTTTTTGTAATTTACTTTTGAAAAATTATTCAAGTTTATTGGTAGTTCTGTTGGAAAAAATGGTTTTTTGCAGAAAAAAAGCTAACTATATGTGAAGTTTGTATGTAAATTGTATACACATTGTATTTATAATGTACATATGCAAATATATGCAGAAACATTAAAAAACATGGAAAATATTATTACACCTGAAAAATTATCTGGTCATATGGTCCATTTTTGCGCGTTTGTAATTTTCAATCATTAAAAAATTAAGTTTAAAAAGAGTCTAGAATGTTCTATAGCTCATAAAAGGTAGTATTTTGTCTGATCTTTAAAACTGTCCAGATTTTTTAAATTCATCAAAGCGTTTCTGAGATATCACGATTAGAATTTGAGTTTCTCAAAAAAAAATTTTTCGAATTTTTGAGTCTGTATCTCGATTTTGCATTTTATAAAGTCGTTAAAACCAAAGTTTTAATATTTTGTATAATATGAAACTACTTTTTTTATTTAATATTATTTTAAGTATAGCATAGTTAACGTTTGTATCACTTTATTTCTGACGCGTCTTAAGATACGTTTTTATTAGATTCGTGCCTGAGATACGTCCATATCGATAGGGGACGTCGAATCATCCAATTTTTAGCCTAGTGACTTATTAAATAATATTGAAACAATCATTTTAAACTTTGTTCCATTTAAATTAACTTTTACACAAATCCATTGCAAATATAAAAAAAACGCCAAGTTTCAAAAATGATTTTATTTGACTGCAATAAAGTTTATTCTGTTCAGTTTAAAATTAAGAATCTATTGACGAGGGTGGTATTTCAATTTTTATTTTTTATATAAATTTATAGCCAATTTTGTGCGAAAAAAATGCATATGTTTCAGACGGTACTCACTGTTTTATCAGAGAAAAATGGCAATGAATTTTAATAAAAAATAAAAATTGAAATTCCATCCTCGTCAATAGATTTAAAATTTTAAACTGAACAAAATAAATTTTGTTGCAGTCGAATAATAGTATATGCTATTATGCTACGTGGGATGAAAATGCGGCATTCTAGGCGGGTCTAAAGTGTCATTCATTTATCGATAAAAAATAAAAAAATCAAAAAGTATCGCATAGAATTATCTAATACTCTCGTAATAATTATAAGTAATAAACTTACTAAACAAACAGTACAATCAACCGTTTATTTTATATTTTAATACTTTATAGCAAATAAATATTGTTTGTACACTAGTTTGTAACACATCAGACAGAGAGAAGCGATGAACTATAGTATGTATATGAGAGAGTGAGAGAGAGAGTTTACGCTTACAACAGGTGAATAGAAAAAGATAGACATATATCTCCTCTACTCTTAACACGCACTAAAGAGATTTAAAAACACAGCAGTATACGGGTCTGTGCCGGCGCCAAGTTTACTGCGCAACTCGAGTGAGCATATTCGCCAGGGGAAATTACCATGTTTTTATTGCATGATTTCGACGAATAACGACGTGTTTTTGGCAGAGGTATGAGAAAAAATCATTTTTGAACCTTTGGCATTATTTCTTATGTTTGCATTAGATTTGTATAAAAGTTATAAACTTTGAAATGCTATAACTCTTTAATAATTCATTATATTTAAATGAAACAAAGTTTAAAATGATTGTTATAATATTATCTAATAAGTTACTAAGCTAAAAATTAGATAATTCCTTTCTAACGAAAAATATAAACGATTTCCTAAAAAAAAACTAACTTTTGATATAGACTGTATAGTCCATACAATCTTAAGAAACGAGCGAACGCTAATGGAAAAAGAATAAATAAGTGATGAAGTGCTTATAGAAAGAACATTATGTGAAAAAATGGGTTAAAGTAATTCATCACCTAGTGTACATAAGGGCTTTAAAATACGTTTCGTTAATGATTTTTTTACATTACTTTCACGTTCGTTCGCATATCCTTCTTCTTCTCATCTTTTTGTTTCCTCTGTCCTGAATCATTTATGAACTAATTTTTTTTGTCATTAATTTTTTGTTATCTATTTTTCTTTTTACCTCTCTCGCATAGTAATTTTTCTTATATTTTTTTTTAATTAATGAATGTACTGAAAAAATTGCGCCAACCGGAAAAAAACAACAAGAAAAAAAGTAGAATCTTGGAGGATACTCGATTTAACATACTGGTTTGCGCCTTATTTTATGGTAGTACGCTTATAAAAATCAGCTCTGTATCATCGTTTCTGCTTAGTTAAGGCGCCAATGAGCGTTTCCATCACACCAGTGGTGCACCGTATACTTCATTTGTATGTAAATTCTGGTTGCTGTCATTTTGCTTCAATGCGCATTGCTGTAACAAATAAGTAAAGTAAAAATTTTTTTATAAATATTGTGAAATATAACTTTTTTTATGTTTAAAATTTGAAAATATCAATAAAATGCTGTTAAAATTAACAGTTTATGGATTATTTTAAAACAAATTCTATTTAATAGAATATAACATATGTGTTTTAGTTTCAGTTCAAATGCAAAGCACGCGTATGAGATCTACTTTCAGACCGATATGCGTATACGATCGCTTATTATACCCAATAAAACATTAATAACCCCTTAAAGCATTATAGATGCATAAAAATATTCATAAAAACAATTAAATGTAAAATCCACATAGTACGAAAACTTGCTACAAGGTTACGAAAACCTTTATACCTTTGCCCTAGAACTTGATTGTAATATATCAAGAGACTTTCCAGAAATATTTAAAGAAATCTCACAGAAACCTTTCAAAAAATGTTGCTCCTTTTGGAAAAGGATGTTTTATATCTTGATTAATTAATTAATTATTGTGAAATAATTAATTTAATAATCAATTACTTAAAATATAAAACATAAAATATTAAATATGAGGAATACAAAAGATTAATTATGATAATTATTTTCTAAATAAAAAAGGATAATTTCCTAATGGTAATATGTTTCATGCGGAAAAAATTAGGAGAAAGGACTTGTAGTATTTAAATAATAATGATTATTTTCGGTAAATTTTTATTCTTTCATTTTATAGTTCATTTCGTTAACGAATTACTTTAAAAAGTATTGATTAACATTATAACGCATTATATGCATGAAAAAATTTCCAACCTAACCGGAGCTCGAAATGTTTAGATTACGAAGCATTAACACTACCTATTACGTTACAGTACGCTTGATACGTAATGTGATCATTTCATATACACATTCAATGTAAATTCATGTGTGCTAATTTGCACAGTAATAGTGTGTTGTTTCACTCGTTTTAGTTAGTGAATTTTACTTACCAGGAGAGTGTAGTATGACCTTCGGATCACAGATCTTGAAACTTTGGAATATGCTTTTAGGTACTAAAAAATGAGTGAAATGTCAGCGGTACGGTCTAACGCCTCGAAAAACTGAAGTTATAAACGTTTATAGTCTTTTTTTTTTTGTTAAAATTTTATAGTTGCATCCCCCTGGTTAGGGTATTAGCAACTATAGGTACTTTATTTGCGATTCATATTTATATACATTAAATTTTTACATACAATAGTGGTATTCAAAAAGAGTTGTACATACTATAATAATATTCAAAATTATACAGAAATTTGTTATTCGTGTTTAATTATTTGTTATTATACATTATATGTTATTTTTCAATTTTGTTAAGTCTAGAAATTCAATCACTTTACTGATTTGATTTTTGTTATTCAGTATTTCACTTAAATTTTTTTTTATTTTTAATGATTTTCTGTGGTCACTGTATTTCGGGCACTGTAACAATATATGTTCAACACTGTTTTTTATTTGGCACTTGTCACATTGATTGGATGTATTTTTGTTTATGATTGATTGGTGTGTCATTTGTGTAAGGCCGATGCGTAGTCTAGTGATGAGTATTTGGTTTTTTCTGTTTAAATTGGTTGTGGGGTTTTTTTCGTAGATATATGTTACTTCTTATTCTGTTGAGGAAACTATTGCCTTCTTGCCATTGTTTATTCCAGTGTTTGAGGATGTTGATTTTAATTTTTTTTTGTAGGTCTTCTCTGGTAATATTATTGAGTGTGTTTGTGTATATTAATTGATTAGCGCTTTTTGCTGCTTGGATTGCTGTTTGTTGTTCAGGTGAGTCAATTTTATATTGAATTATCTTGATTTTGCCTTTCATATCTGCTAGTTCTCTGTGGATTTTATATACTATGGAGTTGTTGTTATTTTGTATTTTTATTCTTTGTAGATAGTCTGGATTTGTATATATGGTGATGTTTTTTGCATGTTCTATGGCCTTGGTTATGTTTATTGCTTGTATATTTTGGATTTTGCACCATTTTGGATATTTATGTAGTATTTGCTCGCCGTTAGGTAGTATTATTGCACTTCCAGTTGAATTGTTGTTTTTGTATGTTGATGTATATAACTTGTAGTCATTCTTGTATTTTCTATGTATTTCTTGGGAATTTTTTGTTGGTTGGTCTATTATATATGAGGTGAATTCTTGTAGCTCTGCTCCAGGGCACGTACGAACCTGTTCAACTGGAATTATTTGGTATTTATGTATTTTGTATTTTTTTTGGTTGGTTGTAAATCTGTGGTAGAATGGTTTTTTTGCATTTTTTTTTTAATTGTATACTATTGTATTGTTTTGCTTTGCTAAGATTTTATATACTTGATTCTTTGGCCTAGTTAATATTTTTATTCCATAGTTGAGTGTGTTTTGTATTCTTCTGTATTCCAATGGCATCATATTACTTTCGCTCAGTATACTGTTGGCGGGGCTGATTATATATGCACCTGTAAAGATTCTCATGCTTGTGTTTAATATTGTGTCTAATTTTTTGAGTATGTGGTTTTTGGCTGAGCCATACACAACACTGGCATAGTCTATTTTGCTCTGCATAATTGCTTTGTATGTGTTTTTGATAATTTTTCCGTTCGTGCCCCAGTTTTTCGCTGACAGTGTCTTGAGGATATTTATTTTTTGTAAGCATCGTGTTTTGAGGTTGATTATATGGTTCTTCCATGATAGTTTATGATCGAATGTTAGACCTAGAATTTTTATGTCTTGTACTGTTTCTATTTTATTTTCTTTTATGAATTATCTGGGTTCCTTGATTTTGCGTTTGTTGTTGAATAAAATTGCTTTGATTTTGTTTTTTGAGAGCTTGAATCCTGTTTTATCTGCGAATTCTATTATTTTTTGTATAGCGTTTAGCATGATGGTTTCACTGGTTTTGATATTTTTTCCTTTTATGTAGAGTGTTATGTCGTCGGCGAATATAGTGGTATAGACAGGGCTTTGAATACATTTTTTGATGTCATTAATTGCTATAAGAAAAAGTATTGTACTTAGTACTGATCCTTGTGGAACTCCGTTTTCTATGTATACTGGTTCAGAAAGTTCATTTTCGACTCTTACTTGGATAGTTCTGTTTTCTAAGAAGTTTTTAATAAAGTGGAACATTCGTCCGGTTATTTTATGTTTTGTCAGTAGTTTTAGTAATCTGTTTTTCCATATTAGGTCGTAAGCCTTTTCTAAGTCGAGGCACACAGTCAGTAGGTGTTGTTTATTTACAAGTGCGTCATAGATTTCTGATTCCAATTTTACTAGACAGTCTATGGTGGAGTTATTGGCTTCCAGGTACCATTTTAATCGATTGCTTAATATTTTTTCTAAACATTTGCATAGACAGCATGTGAGGGCTATGGGTCTATAGCTTTCTTTATTGTGTTTGTTTTTTCCTGGTTTGGGTATGGGTATTGCTATAGCTTTTCTCCATTGATCGGGAAAGACTTTGTTGGTCCATATGATGTTGTAGATGTCTAATAGACATTTTGTGGCGCTTGTAGGTAGGTCTTTGATAAATATATTTGGTATCATGTCAGGTCCAGGACTGGTATTTTTGATTTTGTTTAGTATTTGTTGGAGCTCTTCCATTGTGATTTCGTTAGTTAGGGGGCCATCCAAGTCTTCTTCTTCTTGTGCTGTCATATATGTATTTTTTTCTTCTTCTTTTTTATAGTGAATGAAAGGTTGTTCATAGTTATTATCACTCGAGTTCTCTGCGAAGTTGTTGGCTAGTGTTTGCTATATTTTGAGGTTTGCTGATTGTTATATTGTTATCTATTAAGGCTGGTATTTGTAGTTGTTTATGTCGTCCACTTATCGCTTGTATCTTTTTCCATATTTCTTTAGTTGATGTTTGGTGATTGATTGAGTTAAAGTATTCTAGCCAGGATTTGCGTTTACTGTGTTCAATAGTTTTCTTCGCTAGTGCTTTACGTCTCTGATGTTCTATTTTATTTTCGTATGTAGCTTTTTTTGTATTTGTTAAATGCTTTTTTTGATTCTTTAATTGCTGTTTCGCATTCTTCATTCCACCACGGTGCGTATTTATTTTGAATTGAGCCTGTTGTTTTCGGGATGCTTTCTTGAGCTTCTTCTGTGATTATATTTGTGAGTGTTGTTGTTATAAGATTTATGTCTATGTTGTGGTGTTTGTTGTTTTGAATGTAGTCGCATAGAGGTTTTATCTTTTGAGAAACTATATCTTGGTATTTAGGCCAGTCTGCTTTTTGATATTTCCATCTAGGTTGATTGATACTTTGTGGTGGGTTGGAGTGAGTTATTGTTATGAATATGGGGAAATGGTCGCTGCCGTATATATCGTTGCTTGTTTCCCAATCGATCTGATGTGCTATGCTATTTGAGCATAAGCTTAGGTCTATTGCACTTGTTTTATTGTTATGTACGTTGTAGTGGGTTGGAGAAAGATTGTTTAGTAGTATTAAGTCATTGTTGGCGATGAACTCTTCTATTATTTTTCCTCTGCTGTCTAATTTGTATGAGCTCCATGTTTGGCTGTGGCTATTGAAGTCGCCTGCTAGTATATATGGTGTAGGTAATTGTTCTAATAAGTGATTTAGTGAAGTTAGGTTTAGTTCATATCTATTGCTTAAATAAATGTTGCATATGCATATTGTTTTGTCCCCTATTAGTGTTTAGATGGCTATTGCTTCTAAATCGGTTGTAATTTTTATTTCTTTACTGTATGGTTTGTTATTTACCAGTATTGCTACACCGCCACTGGCTGCTGAGCAGTTGGTACGGTTTTTGTTATTTCAGCTGCAGTTGTTTAATTTGATTTTTCGATCATCTTATAAATTGGTTTCTTGAATGCATATTATATTACTGTTTTGCTGATCTATTAATTTTTCCATGATCTCTTGATTATTTTTTAATCCATTAATATTCCATTGTATTATTTTTTCCATGTTTATTGCTTATTTTGTATTTGCGTGTCTGTTTCTTCTGTATCTGAATTCGTTGGTGCATCTTGCGGAGTTGTTGGTGCTCCGGATATGTTCTTTAGTAGTATGGTGTATCTTCTTTTTATGGAGCTGTCTCTTAAGTTTGGGTATATATCTTGTTTAATGAATCTGATAAAGTCTTCTATATTTGTTGTGTGTTGTTGTACTATCTCTAAAGAGTTTTTTGCTCCAATTAGGTTTTCTAGTAGATTTTTGAATTGTATGTAGTTCATTATTGTGTTTTTTTCATTAAGGTAGGTTCTTAAACTGATTACTTTTCTGTCTAACTCGTCAATTGGTGCTAAGTCTATTTGTTGGTTGCTTGTATTGTCTAGTGTTTTGTTTTTTTCTATATTTTTTGGGATCGTTGAATTCTGCCTTTCTTTTTTTTTGTCTTCTGTTTCTGTTTTACCTTTTTTTTGTTTGTTTTATTGTTTGATCCTCCTTTTTTTCTTTTGGTAAGCTGGGGAAGTTTTGCATATATTCTTCTTTCTGGCTATTTTGTGTTCCAGTTGAACTATATGAATATGTATCTCTTGACTTTCTAATGTGTTGTCAGTGTTATTTGAATTATTTATTATACTATTAGTGTTTATGTCGTTGGCTCCTTGAAGCTCAGAGTCGTTTTGGTTTGGTTTGTTTACACAGTAACGCGCAATGTGACCTTCGATGAGTATCTGTGCTTGTATATATGTAGTAACTTATATCGTTGTAGTTCAATCTAAAAATCTCTGGTACCTTTTTGATGTCTTCTATTTTAACATAAGTTTGTCTTCGTGAGCTGATTACATGTTCGTACCCTTCTTTTTCGATGCTTGCTTTTAGTAGTGTGACAAGTGAATTTTGATTTATTTTTAGATTGTCAAGAATGTTTTCAAATACAAAGTTTGGAATGTTTGGGGAGACGTTTGAGAATATCATGCGTTTATATTTACCTATCAGCGGCCTAATAAATACTTGTTTTCCTTTAATTGTTATGTGTTCATGTTTGTCCGTTAATTTGTCGACTAATTTTTTTGTTGCTAAATATGTACAGATACACCGAAAAAAATCCGTTACGCCAATGGTTCCATACCTCCTACAACTATTATTGTTCGCGAGGTTAAAACTACAGCGGTCTAAAATATGTGACGCACATTATTAGATAGGTATAGTAACAGAGTAGTTCACTGTAAATACTGCAATAGTTCGAGCGCTGAACGTTGGCTGTTGGGGGTAAATGAAATACGATCCGTCAAAACACACGAACGCGCGTGATTCCAGACTCGAATGACATTAGCGTCGATGAGGCTTTAGTAAAACCTCATCGACGCTAATGTCATTCGAGTCTGGAATCACGCGCGTTCGTGTGTTTTGACGGATCGTATTTCATTTACCCCCAACAGCCAACGTTCAGCGCTCGAACTATTGCAGTATTTACAGTGAACTACTCTGTTACTATACCTATCTAATAATGTGCGTCACATATTTTAGACCGCTGTAGTTTTAACCTCGCGAACAATAATAGTTATAGGAGGTATGGAACCATTGGCGTAACGGATTTTTTTTGGTGTACGATTATTTGATGTCTTGGTTGATGCAACAACATTTTTTGGGCCAACTATATCTTCTATCGCACAGGTGTAATCTGTTAAATTGAGGTCATCAACGCACATTAGTATCAATCCCTGGTTTCTTTCTGGAAACAAAAACTTTTGGGCCACATCTGCATAACTGTTGTTTTCTTGTTTCCTGACTTTGAACGTTGGTATATCCTTTTTTACGGGAGGAGGTTCTCCCATGGTAGTGATCTTTAACTGCGCCGAAGCGCAATCAAAGATAAAGTGATTGTTCTTAGAATCAAACTAATTTACACTTATACTATATTGACGCTTAGCACCGTTTAAGATATAAGGAGAGTTGTAAACACGTGTGTTCACTACGAGCTCTCGTAGAAGACTGTTTATAGTCTTATTTTCAGAAAAATGTAATAAAACAGCTCTTAATCAAACTGTATATAATTCAATCTGAAAATGTCTTTGATGAATTTATAATAACTAAAATGAAAGTAGAAAAAGTAAGCTTTAATTTTCTGTCTTCAAAATTGAAAAATAATAACTAGTACTAAGAAAGTACTAAAAATCACCGTCTTTTAGAATTTAGACAATTTTTAGTACTTTCTTGCTGCTCAACTTTAAACTTGGGTTCTAATGATTATTTCTCAATTGTGAAAATAAACAATTAAAGCTTACTTTTTCTACTTTCATTTTAGTTATTGTAAATTTATAAAAGACATTTTTAGATTGAATTATTTACAGTTCAATTAGGAGCTGTTTTATGACATTTTTCTGAAAATAAAACTATAAACGTCCATAACTTCAGTTTTCCGAGGTGTTAGACTATACCGCTGTGGTTTTACCCTTATTTTAGAACTTCAAAACATATTCAGAAGTTTCCTGATTAGTGTGTAAAAAAGGCACTTACATACGTAGAAGTATCAGTTTACAAATTTTATGTGTAATTTTACACACTTGATCTAGTCACCTGAATGATAAGTTACTTGGTGTGAAAAATTATGCACATAAATTTATAAATCCACACATTTAAATGTTTAAAATTTGTAGTGAATGTGTTTTATTTCTGTTATACATCGTTAAGGTAAACACTTTTAACCTCAATTTTACATTACTTTAAGTAATTCATAAACAAATGAGCAAATAAGTAAATTAATTAAGATGTTAGCCTGAATTAATACCTGGAAAAAGAATCAAATTTAAAGGTAATGCTAATTTTTTTTCTTATAATATTAATTAATGAAACTTCTTTTTATCTTGAAAATATACTAAATACAAGACTTTGATCCATTATAAATTTTAAGAATCTCACCCAATGACTGGAATTCTTTCCTTTATTTAAACACTTAATTGTGGTGCTTGCCAACGATTTGTAAAGTTTAATTTGTATTCAAAAATACACGGAGAGAAACGCCCTAATAAATTTTGGTATACTGTATAGGAAAGAACGGACAAACTTGCAGTATCAAAAAAATTAATATACTGAATAGCAAAATTTGCTATATTTATATTTAATTTTACTATAACTATAACAAAAATTACTATAGTTATACCAAATTTTGCTATTCAGAATAGTAATTTTTTTTATTCTGCAAGTTTGTTTCTCATTCTCTATACAGTATACTAAAATTTAATAGGGTATTTTTCTCCGTGTAGTAAATTAAGATGATTAGAAACATATTTAAATAAAAAAGATCTATCTGAAAGTTACATTTTCATTTGAGGTTTTTTAGCCATTATAATAATCAATGAATTAGATAAAATAAATAAAATCCAAATATACACGGAGAAAATTTTTCTATAAAATTTACAATGAAATTCTGTATAAAAATTACATTGATGCACCGTAATCTTGGGTCAACACGTCTTTTTCTTAATTATTACGATGATGTCTCATAAATTTTATGGAACATTACCGTAAAAATTACTCCTAACTTTGCAATTCAGAACTAACGCTCATATGACATGTATATACAATGCACATGCACTAATTTGTGCTAGTATTTTTACTTCTTCTATTATTTGTGACAAAGTTCTACAAAAATTACGGTAACGCTTTGTAAATGTAATGGTGATATTCTAGGACTTTTTGCAGAAAGTACTATAAAATTTACTAGACAATAAAAATTATGGAGCTTTACCGTAAAAATTATGAAACGTATTAAAAAATTTTCTCCGTGTAGTCATTATCCCGAAAAATGAGACCTATTCAGAGAAACGCCAAGACACAGGTCTTTTTATTTTAGCCATAAAAGACACTAAAAAAGTTTCATCAACCCTGGTTGAAAATAGACCATTCAAAAATGGCCATTAGTCATTTGTTAGTGATTTTTTTTTTATTAATTTTTGAATCACAAAATGACCAAAATATGATGAAATTGCTATTATACATAGATATATACTTAAAGCAAATAAATTTATAGATATATATCTTTTCTTCAATGAAGAGAATTTCTTTGCAAAAATTTACTTGACTATAAGGCACAGTTAAAACGGGTCACAAAAAGCCTAAAAATTATGTTACAGTATGGTAAAGTAGCAGAGATTTTAAATAAATATTTTAGAGATTTAAGGTTAGTTCTCAGGCTGCCATGACTTTGTTTTAACCTTACCTTGCAAGTACGCTAAAAGAGAGTGAGAGAGAAAGAGAAAACGAGGAAGAGAGAGAAAAAGCGTTAGTTTTCCTACTGCAAAATCTCATGTAACTTAAAAACGTGTAAAAATGTCAAAATAATATAAACTTTTACTTTTACAGTCATTTGTATGTATTGTAGAGCATATATTTATATTATGTTGACATTTAGTTTATATTATTTTGACATTTTTACACGTTTTTAAGTTACATGAGATTTTTCAGTAGGGTTCCAAAACTTGAGAGAACTGCAAAACAGACACTAATTAATAAAGTAGTTCATTTTTTGAAAAGTATGAAGTCTTCAAATAAGAAAACAAAATTTAGAAAAAAGGAAGAAAATAGACTAATGTATCAAGTCGATAAGTTTAACAAGTCTAATGGAAAAGAGTAGGAAAGTGTAAAATTTGAGATTAGTAAAAACAGTGTAAAAAATGATTGCAGTGAAAATGAATTAACTGTTGAAGAAAGCTGTGATATAGTTCTCAAGACTGTAATTTAGAAAAAATTTGTCAACCTCACTAACTGATGTAATATCGTGAATGGGATACATAAATTTAATTTTTTCATCGAACTCGTTTCTCATTAAAAATAATTGATAAAAGTTATATTTGTGGTTGCAAATTTTATTTAATATTGAGAGGCGGTTGGGGCTATTAGCCGCATGGGGGCGCTACGGTCAGGTGAGAGAAAAATATAAAATATTTTTTACACAGTTATTTACAATTTACTGAAACAATAATATATCTCTAATGTTGTCAATAACTTTAGTCATATGTATGTAGAATAATTATTGATGCTAATTTTGTTTAAAAAGTCTAAAATATTGTTGTAAAGCGAAAAATGCAGCGTAAGATAGAGCCGGCATGAGCATATGTATTCGTCATTCTTTAGTATTACTTTCTCTGTCGCACTAAAGAAAAATACACATGTTTACATCGGCTCTATCACGCGCAGTATTTTTCGCTTTACAAAAATATTTTAGACTTTTCGAACAAGATTAGCGTGCCCTGGTAGCACAACTTTTTCAATTCTTGTGCAATTCTGCTGCAATTTCTCTGTCTGTCAGTCAAACTACAGCAGATCTTAACTAACATGCTTCCCATTTCAACTATATTTCTGCGCTAAGATGATTGCACCCGGCTCTAAGCATCATAATTACGTTAGACTTGCGCAAGCTTTAGTGCACTTACAAGAGGGTTTCCAAATGCACTGGGACTTTCAGCAGGAATGCGATGAAATTGCATTCGAGCACGTACGTCAGACACTGAGCAGCATAATTACATTGTCTTGTGCAATTAAGCGTGCTTAATCTGAATGATTTGATCACGAGCTCGGGCGTCATAATTGCAGCAGCTTTGTGCATGGCATTTTTAGCAGATTAATTGCGACATACTTGCATCAGACTTGCAGCGGCTTTAGTGCACTTACACAAGGATTTTTAACTGCACGGGGACTTTCAGCAGAATTGCGATGAAATTGCATTCGAACACGTACGTCAGACACTGAGCAGCAGAATTTGATTGTCTTGTGCAATTAAGGGTGCTTAATCTGAATGATTTGATCACGAGCTCGGGCGTCATAATTGCAGCAGCTTTGTGCATGGCATCTTTAGCAGATTAATTGCGACATACTTGCATCAGACTTGCAGCAGCTTTAGTGCAGTTACACAAGGATTTTTAACTGCACGGGGACTTTCAGCAGAATTGCGATGAAATTGCATTCGAACACGTACGTCAGACACTGAGCAGCAGAATTAGATTGTCTTGTGCAATTAAGGGTGCTTAATCTGAATGATTTGATCACGAGCTCGGGCGTCATAATTGCAGCAGCTTTGTGCATGGCATCTTTAGCATTACATGAGACTCTTAGGGTGCACTTTATCTGCTGTAAGTATGGCGCACATCTGCTGCAAAGTGTCTACTGCACGTGACCTTTATAAGTATGATGCAAGTCTGCTGCGAAGATCCGTGCATCCCATGACACTCTTAGGGTGCACTTTATCTGCTGCAAGTATGGCGCACATCTGCTGCAAAGTGTCTGCTGCACGTGACCTTTATAAGTATGATGCAAGTCTGCTGCGAAGATCCGTGCATCCCATGAGACACTTAGGGTGCACTTTATCTGCTGTAAGTATGATGCAAATCTGCTGCAAGTATCTGATGCAATGTTCTGACTGCAGAACTCTTATTGATTTGGGAAGCATGTTATATAAGATCTGCGCACTGATACTTGCGTCAGATTGTGCTACCAGGGTGAATAATTAGTCTACATATATATATATATATATATATTTATGTTATAGTATGTCGTATTCGGTAGAATACATAGTATGGAATATTATTGCATACGCCACACTATATTGAAGTGTATTGGCAAATATTCTACAGTCTTGTTGAAGATTGTTCGGAGCGAAACACTAAAATATGTTTTTAGAAGGGTAGTAAAGTCAGCGCGCTGCTACAAGTGAGACAAAGACCGATAAAGAAGAGCGCAGTTAAAAGTAAGCTATAGTTCTCCGTCGGCGTCGTTCGGTCATTTCCGTAATTCGTCGTCGACTCTCTCTGTCGCATATATGCAGAAGTATAGCGGCACCGCTCAGTTCTTTGCTCGCATGAGAATTCTTCAAATAAATAGCCTGAAAATTTATATTTTATCATAATGTTTTTTATTTGTATTTAATCTTTTTCTAGCCCCTCATACGACCTACGATAACATAAAATCATCTACCCAACTTGGGCTAACGAAGGATTCATATGAGCTCGACTAATGTTTTATAACTTGAATAGTAGTCGGTCGAGGGCTTAGCCCGAGAATGTTTTTGGCTCAAGCCAAAAACATTAGTCTCGCTCATATAAATCCTTCGTAAGCCCAAGTTGGATATATAACTTATATATATATATATATATATATATATATATATATATATATATATATATATATATATATATATATGCTAGAGTAATTGACAACATTAGAAGTATATTATTATGTTAGTAAATTGTACATCTGTGTATAAAAAAAATTTTATATTCTTCTCTCACCGGCAGCGTCATCAAGCAGCAAACGGTTCCGACCTCCTCTTAATATTGTTTCATAATTTAGTATAATATTTGAGAATAAAAATAAATTAATGTATCACTTATTATAATAGAACAATAAAATGATTGATCATATTTATAACAGTTTTTGACTATTAACCGTTCTCAATAAATGGATAAATTGGTCATTTTCTGATTAATATTGGTCATTTCTTGATCATTTTTTCTAAAACTGGTCAAAATATTACCAAACACTAGTGAAATTTTCCACCAGGAGAGATCTGTGTCCCATTTTTAAAACACTCTCCTTTTTAGTCAAGTAGATTGGGACAAAATCGTTAATTATTTATTAGTTTTAAAAATAGAGTGGAGGTTTAATCCACCACCAACTTTATAGTGAGGGCGGGAGAGAAAGGGAAAGGCTAACGAGCATTGTTAAATCAATTTTGAAAAAATTACTTGAAAAGGCCCGACTTACAAGGAGAGCGTTTCTCCTTTGGGTCGCCGATTTTGCTAGACACTCTGGCTGTCACTACCGGAGTCGCTCTGGCAACGAGTATACAGCCTTACATTACTGGTAGTCCAGTGATTGGAGGCAAAAATAGGGTATAACCTGGAAATTCTTTCGGTTAGCACCGATTTTCATAACTTTAAGATTAAGCTTATATTACCCTACAGATCAAAAGTTATATATCGGCGAGGTACGCTTTTTGCTTTAAAGGGGTAAAAACTACCCTCAAAGTTGAAAAATAGTAAAAATGCCGATTTACGCTTATAAATAATTAAAATAATCTTGGAATGTCTAAAATAAGAATTGTTTAATATTGTGGAACATAATTGATGATATTAAGCATTTTTACAACCCTTGAAAACCACCCCTTTGACTTAATAAAAAGAGCATATATAGTTTTTAACATTAAAAAATATTTTTATGATACAATTATGGAAAAATAGTAACGTTTTAAGTTTATGATATAATTTTTAATTTATTACATTATGTCAACCCTTAAAAACTACCCCTTATGATGAAAAATAGAAAAAAATAATTTTGAACATGTAAATTATTTAGTAATGACATATTTATATTAAATTAGACATTTTTTTACAGTTTATAGTGATTTTTATTTTATTGTAACATTTCAACCCTTAAAAACAACCCTTGATGATAAAATGCCAAAAAAAGGAGTCTTTAGTACTTTTAATAATTTAATAACTTTTATTCTATTAATAATACATTTTGAATGTCTTATTATAGAATTTAAAATATATTTAAGAGGACGTCACGTATCTCTGTCCTTTTCTAATCAAAGAAATGATTTTTTTACAAAAACTAATAACTTTATCAAAAAATGAAGAGAAAGCCGCATCTTGTATCAAAAAAAGCAATATTTTCTTTGATAAGAAAAAATTAATTTTATTGCTTCGTTCTCAAGAAAACCTTGAAAAACCAAATTGCCCACCCTAACCTCTATGATTTAAGTTTTTCAAGGTTTTCTTGAAAACGAAGCAACAAAATTTATTTTTTCTTATCAAAGAAAATATTGCTTTTTTTATTACGAGATGCGGCTTTCTCTTCATTTTTTGCTAAAGCTATTAGTTTCTGTAAAAAACTCAATTCTTTGATTAGAAAAGGACAGAGATACGTGACCTCTTCTTAAGTATTTTACATTTAAAAATGACTATTTATGGTTAAAATTATAAGACTATCATAACTTAAAAATTATTATTATTATAAGAACAGAATAAAAAAATACAAATATTTCACTTAAATTTTAAACAAATTTTTTTAAATTCTATTCATGATCAATTTCGACTTCTTCTTCTTCACCTGGATCCGTAATCTGAGGACAGCTTAGACAATTGTCACTGAAGCATGTTCCACATGTCGAGTTACAAAATAATCCTAATTTTCTGCAACTGCAATTAGCGCCGCAAGTAGTCTTACAGTTGCAAAAAATCATTCTTAGAACCTGTTCTGGTGCAGGATGGTTTAGCATTCTTGTAGGCTGTAAAAAACCATCTTAATGGATCCATCCCCAATTTGTCGGAAGAATATTTTGATTTCCCAACCATATTTGCGTTTGCAAATATACTCTTTTAAAATGTAAAAACAATCAATCTCAAAAAATTATCTGTTACATTTTGAATGCACTAACACTTTAAAAAAAATTAAAAACATTACAATATTGACTATTTTATTAATATTATCAAAACAGAATGTGTTTACACTTTCAATTTTGGAAAGATACTGACGCTCGGCAAAATAGATTTACGTTACATGTACAATACATTCAAATATAAAAACACACACACACACACAGGCACACACACACACACACACACACACACACACACACACACACACACACACACACACACACGGACGGACTGACGGACAGACAGACAGACAGACAGACAGACAGAAAAAAAAGAGAAAAGGTATAGAACTTTTATTTGTATAGACGTATATATCGCACACGGCAGCTGTTTCAAATCGGCCAGCTACATAGTCTCATTTCTTTTCTTCTGCCTGAGTTTATACTTATATGTATATATATATATATATATATATATATATATATATATATATATATATATATGTCCACTTACAAAATATACATATAGGAACTGAAAAGAATAGAAGCTATCTACCGTACAGTCTTAAAGAAGCTGTAAAATATTTATATGTATGTATCTAAAATACTCGAAAATAAACGAATTTATGCGCTCCGAAAATTTTACCGAAAAAGTACAATTGGTTTTTTTATGATGACTCCGCTAATTTTTAACCCGCTGACTGCAGAGCACATTTCGAAACTTTGAAAAATTCTATTTCTTCTTAAATTCGTCATAATATGTGTCACAATGATGATTAAAAGCTTCATATACAAGTTTAGGTTAGAATAAATATAATAAAACCGATGTCTACTGTAGTGGACAAAAGCTACAGTGGACGTTTTCAACAAAGCATATGAATTATTTTTAAGCGAATTATGATATTTTTAACTAATAAAATATTTAAAGTTAACCTCCAAAAGTATAACAATTAATTAACTTACCTTATACAACTACTTTTAAAGCTTTTATACCATAATATCTTGAAGCAAAATACGAGTTGTCAAATTTTTCAAAAAATAGCGTAACTCAATTAGCTCTTACGAAATGATTTCGCTAGTAAATGTTATATTAGTAGTTGATTTATATTACATTTGTGTTTATTTATAAAAAAAAACAACGCAATCCAAAAAAGATGGCGCAGTGTTTTTTTTATACGGCTTTAAAGCTTTGTCCACCGTAGTGGACAAGAACAGTCAGCGGGTTAAGTTTTTTAATTGCTCCAAAATGGATTTTGTAGGTAATTGTATCATCTTTAAGTCATGTAAATATCAATTTTTAAAAAGTTTTATTTTTTGAAATTTTTTAGTTTGAAGGGCCAAAAATAGGTGGTACTTGGCTCTGATTACAGAATTCCAACACTAATATCTCAGTTGATTTTTATCGGACAAAAATAAAGAAAAAGCCAAATATTCATGAAAAAAAAAGCTATATTTTTTAACTTTAGTACTTTTTACGTACATCTGTTAATTATTGAGATATTTTAAAAAAAGGATGAATTTTTGAAGAATAAAAAAAATTTTTTTTATATAAACTTAATTTTTTTAAAAAATAAGCATCCTAAATTGCTGAAACTTCTAGAACACATAGTTGGTACCGAAATAAGATAAACCCTAAAAGGATTTCTTTATATTTCAAAACCTGTCTTAATGACAGTGGTTTTAATATTGAAATTTTATTGTCAAACTATATAAAATAATTTTATTTTCCTTGTAACTCCTTTAATTTTTATACTATTGAATTCAAACAAAATTGATTTAAAAGGTAATATCAATACCTTAAGAAAATATTATATACGTTTTCCTCAAAAAGTATGCCATTTTTCTGTTATTTAACGTTGAATATTGCTCTTAAAATTTCAAGCGTAACAGTATTAATATTCAATAATTTATAATTCGTTTTGTATTGTATATAAAATCTTTTAATTTTCGAATGAAATAAAATTTCTTCAAAGCTTTTAAATATTATATCTGTTATTTTTTGTTTCAAGTCATTATTCAAACTGATAAATACTATTTTATTATGTTATTATTACTTTCAAAAAAGTATATTTTAGGCGAGTTTAGTTATTAAACAGTATAGTATTTTTTAAAACATTTTTTCTAAATATTTCTTTTTTTTTTACTACATACATCATATTTTTTTTCTAATTTCAGTTCTTGAGAGTACTGAAACGAATTGAGTAATTATTATTAAGTTTATACCTTTTACTAGATTTATCTATAGTTTTTGCTTAAGAAAGTTTTGAAATCAATCAAGCAATCGTCGAGTACTTCTGTATTCAATTCATTCTTTTTAATAATATAAAATTCATGAAATATTTACAGTTTCAACTAAAGAAAGTTTTGTAATCAATGAAGCAATCATCGAGTACTTCTGTATTCAATTCTTACTTTTTAATAATATAAAATCCATAAAAATTTCAATTTATATTTTCTTTAATAGACGAATATTTAGAAAAACTTTGCCAAATAATTTTTGAAAAAAAGGAATTATTGAGATGAAGATAGCGATGATAGTACACATCAAAATTGAAAAAAAAATGATATATCAGATCAACTTATTATTTTATTTATGAGTGAATATTACTACTTAAACATTGATGAACTATACTTGATCTTAGTGATATCTATTTTATTTTATTCCTGATGAAAGATTTACTTAATAAACAATTTCCGAAACGATTAACTTCAAAGTTTCGGAATAATTTTCTATTTAATATGCTACGATTGAAGACCAAAATTGTGCAATTTTATTTCTAAAAACTTGGCAGAAGAGCCATTAGCTTCTAACAACTTATATTTGAGAATTTGCTGCTATCATCTTCAAAATTATTTATGCCTTTTTAAAACTTTCAGAGAAGATACCCATTTTAATTGTAATACTTTTGATAAAATAAAATTATGCATTCTCTATCTCATCACACTATCTTTTTATTTTCAAGTGCTGTAAAATATATTAAATTTTACTAAATATCTACAAAATAACTTGCCGGGCCCGTGGTTTAATATTTTATGGAGTAGTTAAAAATTGAAAGGTTTATATAGTAAAGATAAGTGAGAGAAAACTAAGAATTTTTTTTCGTATTACATCGCATGCATTACAAAAAATAATTTTCGAGGTTAAAATAGAATTTTGTTCATTGTATTAGGATGTATCTTTGTTCTTTATCGTTGGATATTAAATAAAATATTTTCCATCAATATAATACAGAAAAAAGTCACACGCACCGTGATGTAAAAATATATTGTACAATATTTTGAGCGGAATGTTAATGTTCTTAATAATATTCTTTGAATATAGAAAACTACTATCCATCGGATGTAAATAATCATTGAAAGGTATATATATATATATATATATATATATATATATATATATATATATGGGGCATTCTCTGTCAACGCGACACCCCCTCTGCCCAGAACAATTTTGATCCAAATTAGGTCTACCTGGGCTCAAATGAAAGCTCTTGACTTCTACTTTCGAACGCCGTCTGGTGATTCTGAAAATTCAAAATGGCAGATCCAATATGGCGGCTGAAAGTCTTGGAATGATGGAAAAACAAGTTTTTCTTCACTCTAATAGCGAATCTGATACGAAAATTGTTATTTCTTGCCACTAATATGAAGTTAGCGACATATTTTCTTACTACTACTGTTCAAAGCGAGAAGTTAAAATTATATTTCAAGGTCATTTTGAAGGTCAAAAGTTATTTTCTGGATTTTCGAACTAGTATTCCACAAAACTAGTAGAAAACTTGATTAAGATCATAATTAGACTTGACCTTGGATCATTTTTCAAGGTCATGATTTCTGACTCTGCATAATTAATGTTTTGTTGAACGTAATTTCCTATGAGACATTTGTTCCTTTGTGCATATCGTGGGACCAACGATCTAAAAATTTCATGTATAAAATCCTTAGAGAAGATAAAGTTCCACAATAGAACTATCAAGTAGTTTTAGCATAACCCATTCTGAACCACGTGGAGGTACTACTTCTCTCAGAACATAAAAAAAAATTAAAAAAAAAGAGGATAAAAAATAGAAAAACTTGAATATTATAGAAAAAATTCAGTATATTTTCCCATTGAAAATTAAAGTAGAACAGATACAGACTCAGCAGTATTCGAGTACCTTTTCATGATAACTTTTCCGTCACTTGATAATTGAAAAGAATGATGTTTAAGAATCTGTGGGACAGGTAATGCATCTTGAAACCTACGATTGAGTTTCCTTTTGAATTTATCATGTTCAGTCTGCGTAAAATAAAAAATCCTTATATTTTCAAAATGATTTTTAGCCCACTTCACAAGAGATGTGTGCGTCAGAATAGCATCTTTCGGTTTCGCCTTCAAGCTAGCTCTACAAGCTTCTCTTTTAAATATTGCACCAAGACCATCATAACAGCTTTTACCATGAGCAGTGGCGCAAAAATGCCACTCTGCCTCAATACCAAAATCCTTCTCATGATGAATAAGATTTGCTATCTGAAAGCGGTTCTTGAAATGCTGTTTTGCTCCATCTGTTACGTAAATAATCTTTTTAAGTATTTTTACTTTTGTCTTGATTTCTGGAATCAATAAATTCTGAATAGTATAGACAGAAGAAGTGTCATGCTTCAAACTATTCGACAAGAATACACAACTTTCATGCTTCAGCTCTGAATCTTCTTTATAATAGTGAATAGCTGGAAAAACAGTGCACTGGTCATTATTAAAATGGAAGGCTTGAGATGCATTCTGAACTGCAAAAGAGTAATTCTCAGAATAGTCGAACATTACAAGAACTTCTCCATTGCCTAGATTACTTTTTGTTTGAGCAATGAAATTACCTTGTTGTTTGGCAATATATGAGTGGGGTTTGAGTATCGCCAATTTGGCATATAATTCATCAACAAATTTTTCAACTGGTAGAGTTAAATTTTGCAAAGTTGATCTATCCGTTCCTGACCACGCACAGTACTCAATTTGTGAGATATTAGCTTCATCCAATATTTCAAGTAAACGAGACCTAAGATTTTCAGAACCAGGGCACTTCGAACATTCATCCAAGTGACAGTCAGGTGTAGGATTCTTACACATAATTTGCTGTAAACAATCTTTATAACTACAAATGGGTTCTTCTTGATTATTCGTGAGCTTCTGAATATCGATTGCATCCAACATCAATTTACAATTTTGATGAATGGTGCAAACGCAGACGCTATGCGTTCCTCTAGCACCAGCAAGAACACAATGTTTTGGTCGTAATTTCGCGAAAGTACTGAATCCTACTTGCACTGTTGGTTCTGCTATCTTGCATAATTCGTAAAGTTCTCGTAAATCGAAATATAGAAGACGTTTCTGCACCTGAGTCCGCTTTCCATCAATAATAACAGAGACAGTATCTTTTTGACCCGGCATCATCCGACTGTGCACAGCGTTATTATAACATTCAACAATGAGTTCTATTACTGTCTTTGACAAAGTTTTACCATGTTTAGCCGTTGTTGTAGCTAAAATACCTCCATCGGCTTTGAGTTTTTTCGACTTTCTTACTAAATGTCTTGATGTATTGAATTCACTGGAAATTCGACTAATATTCCAAGTTGATGGGGCGATTATAAGTATACTTAGTTTCAAAGGGTCAGAAACTGCTAAACTAGAAAACTTTTCTTTTAATTCTGAAAACATGTCTTCCAATTCGATTTCTCTAGCTGATCGTGTAGCTTCTTGAACAGATTTATCAATACCAGTATTTTCTGATGTCGTCTCTATATCCATGTTTTCATATTCGTTGTTGCCTTCGTTATCTCTTGTACCAATAGATGAAATGGGAGATCCACATAACTTTCTACACTTACTACAAATTTTTGAATTATCTGGCAAATCTGGAAATCTTCGTTTTAAGTTGTTCGACAACAAGCGTAGATCATTACCTATGTGACCCTTACCATTGAGAGGGTTGATACAGCGATCGGACCGTGCTACAGTAGACATATTCAATCCATCTAAGTAAGTGATAATACTCGAATATAATAACGTAGGACTGTTAGAACAGGTGTTGTGAAAAATGTCTTCGAATTAATTTGAATCCTCTCGAAAAATGTGTTCGTATGATTCTCAGAGAATGAATATAAGTAAATAACTACGAATAGTCCAATGAAAAAAGCTGTGGAATAACAGACTCACACGATATAACTCAAATTCACTCTATCACTGAAAAAAGTTTGGAGGAGAAGAGGAACGAAAAATAAGACTTCAAACGTACTAAATTTTTAGAGCAGTAGTAGTACTAAATTTTGATCCGTAGCAGCCGTAAATCGATGGGAACTATATGTACGAAACGTTTAGGAAAGACAATGCACGAAATATAGAACCACAGATACACCAAACAGTTAGAGTAGCAGCCGCACTAAACTTTTAGAGAAGCATCGGTACTTAAGGAGTTTCGAAAGAGGAATAAAAAATGTTAGAGAGATTCCAGAAATGTTCCATTGTAAAGTTTAATTACAGGGTTATCAAAAAGTATGGGACCCCCGTATTTTCCCAGAAACGATATTTTTTCAAAAAACTAAGGTCATACCGTAAGTAATTTTCAACGAGGAATTGTCTGATGACCTCGAATCTGACCTTGTCGTTGACCTTCAAGGTCAATTCAAAAATTGCAAAATTCAAATTTTGCAATTTTAGATCGCATTGTATACGTGTATAGTCACACGGTCTTACACCAACTATAGCATTCACGGCGTCACGTCAGTTTTTTTCTCTCAGTGCGTATACTACACGATTTTTGTGCAGGAGGAGCACCAAATCAAAAAGCAGTAGCAGCACAAATGTGTTGTACCATTGCCACACTTTTTAGTGCTTTTTCTGCCCTAAACTTTTGTACAGGTGAAGAACGATGAAATAGATTAAATGCGGAACAATTTTAGTGCAACATTTGCTCTAAAATGGGAGAGTAAAGGACTTAATATTTAGTTATGAAACAATTCTTGCATTTGGTGCTGATACTCTAGGCTAACCTGTTTCTTCTTCACCAAACTTTTTTCAGTGATTCTGAAATGTTTCAAAGTGTGGATATAACCACAGTTTTTCTGTTACTGTTCCGAATTAGAACCGATTGATAGCATGAATGAAAGAAGTATAACTACGAAAGAATCGGTTTATTAAAATTAAAACTCACCATGAAAATGACCTTGAAAAATGATCCAAGGTCAAGTCTAATTATGATCTTAATCAAGTTTTCTACTAGTTTTGTGGAATACTAGTTCGAAAATCCAGAAAATAACTTTTGACCTTCAAAATGACCTTGAAATATAATTTTAACTTCTCGCTTTGAACAGTAGTAGTAAGAAAATATGTCGCTAACTTCATATTAGTGGCAAGAAATAACAATTTTCGTATCAGATTCGCTATTAGAGTGAAGAAAAACTTGTTTTTCTATCATTCCAAGACTTTCAGCCGCCATATTGGATCCGCCATTTTGAATTTTCAGAATCGCCAGACGGCGTTCGAAAGTAGAAGTCAAGAGCTTTCATTTGAGCCAAGGTAGACCTAATTTGGATCAAAATTGTTCTGGGCAGAGGGGGTGTCGCGTTGACAGAGAATGCCCCATATATATATATATATATATATATATATATATATATATATATATGGAAAATACAAAAATTAGTAGATCATGTTAACCATTACATAATAATAAATACGGATTGATTCTTAACGTTTGAGATTCACTATATACAAGATAGTATTTATCCTCTTTTATTTGAAAAAGTTAGAACATAGAAAATTGGAAAAGCATATTCTATAAGACTAATTTTTTTTACTTCTTCACATTGACAATATATTGTGACAGATAAAAATTGTACATGTACACAATTGGTTTATAGATTCATATTTTTACCTATTATTCAACACACTTGAATTAGGTAACAATTCAATTATAAAGCAGTACTCACATATATTGAACATTTCACCAACTAAATATTAAACCACGGGCCTGGCAAGTTATTTTGTAGATATTTAGTAAAATTTAATATATTTTACAGCACTTGAAAATAAAAAGATAGTGTGATGAGATAGAGAATGCATAATTTTATTTTATCAAAAGTATTACAATTAAAATGGGTATCTTCTCTGAAAGTTTTAAAAAGGCATAAATAATTTTGAAGATGATAGCAGCAAATTCTCAAATATAAGTTGTTAGAAGCTAATGGCTCTTCTGCCAAGTTTTTAGAAATAAAATTGCACAATTTTGGTCTTCAATCGTAGCATATTAAATAGAAAATTATTCCGAAACTTTGAAGTTAATCGTTTCGGAAATTGTTTATTAAGTAAATCTTTCATCAGGAATAAAATAAAATAGATATCACTAAGATCAAGTATAGTTCATCAATGTTTAAGTAGTAATATTCACTCATAAATAAAATAATAAGTTGATCTGATATATCATTTTTTTTCAATTTTGATGTGTACTATCATCGCTATCTTCATCTCAATAATTCCTTTTTTCAAAAATTATTTGGCAAAGTTTTTCTAAATATTCGTCTATTAAAGAAAATATAAATTGAAATTTTTATGGATTTTATATTATTAAAAAGTAAGAATTGAATACAGAAGTACTCGATGATTGCTTCATTGATTACAAAACTTTCTTTAGTTGAAACTGTAAATATTTCATGAATTTTATATTATTAAAAAGAATGAATTGAATACAGAAGTACTCGACGATTGCTTGATTGATTTCAAAACTTTCTTAAGCAAAAACTATAGATAAATCTAGTAAAAGGTATAAACTTAATAATAATTACTCAATTCGTTTCAGTACTCTCAAGAACTGAAATTAGAAAAAAAATATGATGTATGTAGTAAAAAAAAAAGAAATATTTAGAAAAAATGTTTTAAAAAATACTATACTGTTTAATAACTGAACTCGCCTAAAATATACTTTTTTGGAAGTAATAATAACATAATAAAATAGTATTCATCAGTTTGAATAATGACTTAAAACAAAAAATAACAGATATAATATTCAAAAGCTTTGAAGAAATTTTATTACATTCGAAAATTAAAAGATAGTGTAATGGTATTTTTATGAATTTAATATTATTTTAAAAAGAATGAATCGAATACAGAAGTATTTGATGATTGCTTGATTGATTTCAAAACTTTCTTAATAAATATTAATATACATGGGAAAAATTGTCATAAAACGTCCTATATATATATATATATATATATATATATATATATATATATATACCTGTGTGTATGTGGGTGTGCGCGCATGTGAATATACATAAAATATCCCATGTATATGTAGATACATATATTCATAAGCCCGTGTGAGTGCGTGCATGCGCTATGACAGGAACAGTCCCATATATATATATATAAAGAAGAATATATATAAACTCAAGTACGTGTGTCATACGTGTTAATTGACATTAAACGTCCCGTATATATAAATCTGTGTGTGTGTGTGTGCGCGCGCTTGTGAATTAACATTAAATATCTAATGTATATGTGTACACAGATATACACACACGTGTATATACGTATAAATATATATATATATATATATATATATATATATATATATATATATATATATATATATACCTGTGTGTGTGTGTGTGTGTGGGCGCGCATGTGAATTGACATATAATATCCCATGTATATGTATATACATATATTCATAAGCCCATGTGTGTGCATGCATGCGCCTTGACAGAAACAGTCCCATATATATATATATATATATATATATATATATATATATATATGAAGAAAAATATATATAAATTCAAGTACGTCTGTCATGCATGTTAATTGACATGAAACGTCCTGTATATATAAACCTGTGTGTGTGTGCGCGCACGTGTGATTTAAAATTAAATATCCCATGTATATGTGTACACAGATATACACACACGTATATATATATATATATATATATATATATATATATATATATATATATATATATATATATATATATATATATATATATATATATGAATTTTTAAATTTGAAACAAAAAATTAATAACATATCGTTCGGAGAATAATATTGGGCCAAAAATAGAATATTTAGAAAATAATAAAATTTATCATAAACATTTATTAATTTTATCAAATATATTATATGATATATATTCTTGAATGCAAAAAGATTAATAACATATTGTTTAGAGAATAATATTAGGCCAAAAATAGAATATTTAGAAAATAATAAAATTCATCATAAAAATTTATTAGTTTTATCAAATATATGATATATATTCTTGAATATTAATTTTTTTAAATTTTCATGAATTTGAAATTCAGAACATTCGTAAGAATCACTCCTAAGATGAAATTTTTTATTCATTCCAAATTTTAAGAAATAGCAAAAACATCTAATTGAACTAAAAATGGTTTATCTTAAGTGATCTTTAATACCAATGCTTTTGCTGTTTCTTGAATTTTGGAGTTAAGAAATATAATTTATTAATATCTAAATTTTAGTATCATGGATTAGGCCTGATTATTTAATATATCATGGAATATTTTTTTTATTAATTATAATTTATTTAAAAAAATAATTTTTAATGTATTATAATTATTTTTAAAAATATTCTGTTTTATGTTAAAAAATTGGGGACACCATATTAAAAAAAGCGCGCCCTTACTATTTACCTCACGGGTGGTGTGGAAAGAATAGAAATTTAGACTAAAATTTATATATTAAAAATTATATTTGTTAATATTTTTATTTTTATGCTTATATTGTTACTGACACAATATTTTGATTATATAGATAAAAAAAATTTATTTATTTGAGGAGTACGTAGGTATATCTGAGGCGTCTCTAAGGCGATGTATGAGGCGTTCTTGAAGCGTTTCTAAGGCGATGTATAAGGCAGGACAAGAGGCATCCAAAAAAAATGCCTCATCTCTGAGGCGTACCCTGAGGCGTTGTAAGAGGAGGGGATGAGGAAGCACTGAGGCGTCGGTAACTATTTTTACGTTATTTTTGAAAATTTTTTTAAATATCACTCTCACAAACTTGAGGCGTTTCGAGGAATTCCTAAGGCTTACTTGAGGCGTCTCTGAGGAGTCTTTGAGGAGACCTATGAGGTAATATGATTACATATTTATAAACCTGTATGGGCATGGGTTATAATTGACGTGAAAAATCCTATGTATATTAACGTGTGTGCATGCATGCGAATTGATATGAAATGTCCCATACGTATAAACCTGTGTCGATGCGTGCGTTCGAATTGACATGGAAAATTTCATGTTTATTAACGTGTGTGTACATGCATGCGAATTGATATGGAATTTCCAATATATATGAACCTGTGTGTGTATGCGTTTATATCTTCGAGCATATACTACTGGAGGAAGCCTCCGAATGGCAGAAAGCGTTACAAGGCGAAGAGAGAGAAAGCCTCTATTTTGGTACGTGCTGTCTCTCTCTCGCCTGATTTGATTGGCTGCTTCTGTTTCCCACTAAGAAAGTGAGAGAGAGATAGCACGTACCAAAATAGAGGCTTTTTCTCTCTTCGCCTTGTAACGTAGTTAATAGCTGGGAGGCTTCCTCCAGTAGTATATGCTCGAAGGTTTATATTGACATTAAAAATTCCATGTATATTAACGTGTGTGTGCATGCATGCGCAACGACATGGACTGTCCCACATATATAGAAAAGCCTGTGATTATGAGTACGTACGAGTTGACATGAAATGTCCCATGTATGTATGTATGTATGTATGTATATACATATATATAAACCAAAAAATATACGGGTCTACGGGTGCAAGTTGACATGAAACGGACCATGTATATATTAGTTATATACGTAACTTGGGAGTACGAAGGATGAATACAGGCGAGACTAAAGTGTTTGTCGCTTGAGTAGCAGTTGGTCGAGGGCGCACGAAGCGCGCCCGAGACTGACTGCTACTCAAGCGACAAGCACTTTAGTCAAGCCTGGATTCAGAATCCTTCGTACTCCCAAGTTATGTAAATAAGTTTATGTCGTTGGTAGGCCGTATGAGGAACTATAAAAATGATTTTTTAAAATTGATGATATATGTTTTATTAAAAAAAAGTAAATAATGTCATTATTAGTTTTACTCGTATTTTATTTACTTATAATTATTATTCAATTTTTAAATTGTTAATATAAATAAGTTGCAATAATCTACACCTTATAATTATCAATGAAAACTCTATAAAATAATCAAGATATCAAATTATTGCTTATTATAATGACGTTCCTTGTTGATCAAGTGTTAAGGCACATCTAAAATTAGTCTTTCTTTATTGAACCGTATAAAAAAGTTAAAAATTTTTCACAGTTCTTTTTTTTCACTGTTAAAAAATAGGCTATTTTTTCCCCGGGAAAGCGTAGTAAAAGTGCGAATTTATGTCACGCAGTGCTATAAAATACATTATGGAACAGGTGTGTAATGTACTATAATCTAACTCTGAATGTTTTTAATTATTATAAATTCAGTTATTACACGGAGCGAACAAATCGGGAATACTTCCTTGCGCCCTCTACTGCTACAGTTCCGTACGCACGTTTTTGGAAATAGGCCTTGCGTACAAGCAACGATTCCATAAGGCATCGGGAAAAAGTCCGAACGCTCTATAAGCGTTCGGACTTTTTCCTATAAGCGTTCGGACTTTTTCCCGATGGGTTATGGAATCGTTGCTTATACACAAGGTCTATTTCCAAAAACATGTGTACGGAACTATAGCAGTAGAGGGCGCAAGGAAGTATTCCCGATTTGTTCGCTCCGTGTACGTATTTGTTTCCGTACACGTTTGTGAATTTTCATGATAAAAGCGCGATGATGGAAAAAGATATTTCATTTCACTGCCAAGCAAACATTGCTTGGGTTAGTAAGATAATATAGTCTTATACCGCTTTCCTGAGTTGACAAGGGAGGTTATGTTTGGATCTTGGTCAAAAATCGCTTTGTTTTTTTTTCAGTGCATGTAACACAGAGAGACTGTCACCAACGATGTAGGCATAACAGTAAGTAAAATTATTTCGCAATTTAATACATTAATAATATTTCAAATGGAAATCATTTCTGCAAATAACTTATGTTACAATTAAAATTTTAATTTAACCTAAAAAATAATTTTAACGTGAAAATAAATCATAATGTAAACTCAACCTGAAGAATTATTTTGAAAAGTTGCAATTTTTTCTTGGCATAAATAATGTTTTTCACAAATATAAAAAAAATGGTAAATTATGATTTTGAATATAAAATTTTTACATCATTGAATTATATTATAAAAATTTTTTTAATCGATTTGCAATTAAAAAATTTATTTTTTTTTCAAAGCATTTACTATTATCTTTGTCATTTTTATCAAATCATTCAAATAATGTGTATTTGCAATTATAATTTTACAATTTTTTATATTTATTACAAACGTCATTTTAATTATTAGAAAAAATCACTACTTATCAAAATAATATTTCAAGGTGAAGTTTACATTGTGATTTATTTTCATGTTCTAATTATTTTTGAGATTAAATTAACATTATGGTTGTAATAAATAAATTATTTACTAAAATGATTTCTGTTTGGAACATTTTTAATATATTAAATTGATAAATAGTTTCACTAATAGTCATAACTGCATATTTGTTGACTGTTTCTCTGTGTTGCAAGGTAAACACTGCTAGTCTCGACAGTAATATAGGCTGTATACTCGTTGCACACAGTAGTCTAGAGGCCCACTACAAATCCTGTGGCCATTTTCATGTCCCCTCAAACACCAAAGCTTTTCTTATCTATTTTGACCTTCGAGCATATACTACTGGAGGAAGCCTCCAAATGGCAGCAAGCGTTACAAGGCGAAGAGAGAGAAAGCCTCTATTTTGGTACGTGCTGTCTCTCTCTAGCCTGATTTGATTGGCTGCTTCTGTTCCCCACTAAGAAAGTGAGAGAGAGATAGCACGTACCAAAATAGAGGCTTTCTCTCTCTTCGCCTTGTAACGCAGTTAATAGCTGGGAGGCTTCCTCCAGTAGTATATGCTCGAAGATTTTGACCCCCTGAATCCGAATTTCGAGGGCGTTTTGCTCAAAAATGGGGAGAAAAATAGTTATAAACGATTTATTGTTAAATTTTCGAAAATAAGTACTTTAAACCTAATAAAAACTATCCCTGATATTTTTAATGCATATTTTACGTTTAAATAACTTAATTCTAATAAAATAAAGTAATAAATTCAATAATAATCAAAATTTTGTTATTTTTTTGTGCAACCGAGAGAGATCTGTTTTATCGACCGTGCATCTGTCGCGCTCGACGTAGCTACATTTGTTTCCGCGCGAGTATTTAAAATGTTATTGATATTAATTGTGTTGTTTACAATAAAATTGATTTTATTAAAAGTTTTTCAAATAAAAAAAATTACGTGTCGTGCGTCGTGTATATGCCTATGTAAATTAATAATTGAATGAATATAAAAATAATTGCGAATACATTCAAGGTGTATAACAATAATTCAAATAAGGTATTTTAGAAAATGGAAATCTATTTGGTTATAAATATATTTTAATTTTTCAATAATACTATAAAATATTAAAAATAATAAATAAACATATGAGTATACAATGATAATACAAAATATATACAGCACATTTAATCATCAACGTCAGAAAAATTGTTCTCATAGTCTATATAATTTTTCATTATACTTTTTTCGACATTAAATTTATTCTTACATGAGTTATGTTGTTGACAAGAACAAAATGAACAGCATGTTACTTTGTTTGACACACAAAAACATGCTTTATTGGAACAAACGTTACATCGACAACTGGGAATTAAATCAGTAATAGGTGGTATTAAAATAGTTACTCTTTCGGGTATTAATAAGTCATCTTCAATTATGTATCCAAATGATAAAGGGTTTAAGGCTGTTTGGTTCACATAAAAACATTTAGTTTGTAGATTCACAATGTAAAATGCGCGCAGAATGTGCAGCCTAATAGATGCGCTTGTGGGTGGTAAGTCATCAAGTGAAAAATTTTTTGAATAACGGTAACACCAAACACGTGATTCGTTGAAATTTGTACAGTTTAAATTTTTTTTCATTACTTTAATCAAATATTGTTCAGCAAGATCTAAATATTTTCCGATATTCATTTCAGAAGAATCTGCAATAAAATTATAATATAAAAAACGTTGCTAAGTACTTTGGAACAATACTTTCTCATTGAGCTAATTGAATTATAAAATTTATTAATTCCTTGTACTCTTTTCTTATTTATTGTACACTCCTTACCAAAAGCAATTAATAAATTTAATATATTAAAATTATTTTCTAATTTATAATCAAACAAATTCTCTGAAAAAAAACAATGATCGTTTCATATCAAATATATAATATTCATTATTTACAGTACTTAAATAAGGAATATACTTTTTCAAATATTCGCAAACTTCATGAAAGCACAAAATTATATAAATTTTTACACAAAACTTTTATATAGAATATTAAATTTTTAATAAATAACCCAATTTCGGATAGTTTAAGGTTACATGTAACATATATGGTAATGAAAAAATTAATTTTATCATGCAATTTTAATTAAAATTGATTAGAATTATTATAAAACTTATAAATTATCAAACGATTACAATATTATAATATTCTTTAATAATTAATTACTTATTATCGTTATTAATGTATTATGCTAAAAAGACCCCAAATCCTACCAGTCAAAAAGCAGAAAACCTCAATTTCGGTTAGGTACTTACCCCAATTTCTGATAGCCACATAAATGCATTATTTAAATGTTTCAAATAAATAAAATGATACATGATACTTGAATAGATAAAATAGTTATTTCGACAACGTGGTAAATAAATAATTTTTATTATTTTAATTAAATAAATACATAATTTATCATAAATTTCAAGAATATAAAATACATGAACATCAAAAACACAAAGTAAAAAATTAGCATGTAGAAGACTAACATTTTAGATTTTATTAGCTGTATTAATCTTTTTCAAGTTTTTTCATTTCTAATTTTAATTTCTCTAAATGTAACTGCTTTTTTTTAGCTAACATTATCTTTTTGCTTCGTCTTTTTCTTGTTTTATTTTTACTTTTTCTAGCCTCTGTAACGTCCCCCCTATTCTGATTCTTATTTTTTTTAAAAAAAACATTTTTTCTATAAACATTAATATTTTATTTATTTAAGATGAATGAGTTTATTAAATTTATTGATGAACTCTTCTTTAAAGTTTGAATTTAAATGAAACATTTTAAAATGTAATAATAAGTATTAATTTAACTAAATTCTATACAATTTTAATTAAATACAAAAATAGCAATGATTATTAAAAGTATGAATATGTCCATGTATATAAGCGAGTATGTTTCTGTCCAATCGATAAAGATTACTTTGCAGCAAGAATCGAATTCGATCTTAATGCAAAAATGTAACAATTGAAAATATTATTAACTTTCTTTTTAATTGTATTGACCGTTCTTAAGAATGAGAGAGAAAGAAACCGAAATAAAATCAATAAAATCCCCACTAATTAATAATAGATGATACAATAAAGAGGGGCAGCTTTCGTTCAAGCTTGGGCCTTCTGATATAAAAAGCGTAGTCCTTATATGACAGTCAGTCACTACTTTTTGCAAGTTCAAACAATTATTCAAATATACAATTCATTTTTGCTTTACAATTTATAAATATTACCGTTCAACAATTTTGTTTAAAAAGTTTAAATCATTGTTTTGTTACACTCATCTCATCATACAGAAAATAAAAGTAAGTCAAAATATTATAATATAAAGTTTATTTTGTTTCCTTAATCCTTTTCATTTTTACTAACAAATTAATGCGTATCGTTTACCAACTGTAATCAGTTTGTGTAAACGATAATTGTAAACAGTTGCCGATTAAGAGCAGTTGTTTGCATAGCATTTCATTATTTTCTAACTCTGGCATTCCGTCAAATTTCCACAAAAGAGAGATTTGACAGAAAATTCTCTTTGAGAATTTTCAAGTGCTTTCCTTAAATTTATTTTTATTTTTTTTGTTTATACTCTCAAAAAGATTGCTAACCAAGAAAGTATAATTTATTAAAACACCACGAGCTATTAGATAGAAATATCTAGGCTCATTAAAGAATTTCTCGCCACTAAGCAGACGTCACACCTCATTCTTTTCTTTTCAATTTTTACCTCTTCTGCTTGTTTTTTTAAAGCTCTTTTTTTTGTTCACATTCTCTCCAAGCAACTGATGTTGCTACAGGATTTTTTATCTCTTTGCATCGTTTTTTACTATTCCCCTTAGATAATGATTCTTCTGGCCAAAAAAAGTAGTTTTAAGAACATCTGATATCGAACCAATGTTAGCTAAAATATAATATTTTATTTTTATAACATTTAAAAATGATTGATGTGATTAATATTAACAAAAAATAATTATACCGTTATTTGGCGAAGTGTTCTCATCCGATTGCGAATAATCATTTGTCAAATCTTTCAGAACTGATGTACTTTGAGTTGATGTAAGATCTAAAGGTTCAATAGCTTCTTCGTTAGATTTTTCAATAATTATATCGATTGATTTTTCTGTACATTCTTCAAAAGGTTCACTTTTTTTTTCTGCAGACTCTCCAATCAATGTTTGGACAAAATCTGTTACCGATAGTGAATTGAAAATCTAAATTTTCAGCTAAAGCTTTCTCTTCCATTTTCGTACATTCAATACTATCTTTTAAGGTAGTTGTCGACACCTCACATCATAAAAACCTGTTTATTATAAAATCCTTTGAAATTTAGTTCACAACTTTAATATAATTTAAGAAATAAGTATTTAAAATTTTATAACGTCCAGCGGTTTCAAAAGTAAGATATAAAACTTTGAAATTTTCATTTTATATAATAAATATCATTAAAAGTACAAATTTCAAATAATATATTATAATTATGGAACCGTTAATCGTTCCAAAAATTTAATTATTTATTTATAAAGTTATATTAAAGTTGTAAACCAAATTTTAACGCATTTTATAATAAATAATTTTTTTTATGATGAAATGGGTCGACAACTACCTTAATATAATATTATCTAAATTACTTAAATCTAAATTATTAATGTTTACAGGAGAACGTATACTAGGTTCCTGAACTATTGAATTATTGTCTGTAGATAACTTAACAAAACTAACATCATTGGAACTGAAGTTACAATTAAAGGTTTCTTTATTAGACATAACTTCAACCTACAATTTATAAATATAAAAATATATTATGATTCATAATTTAATACAATTGTGTATCTATGAATTTTAAGGAAAATAAAATATTATTATCATTATTGAGATATTAAAATAATTTACAAATGCTTATTATTATAACGTTTAAAAGAGTTTATAAATCATTGTAAATAATTAGATTACTTTTAATCAAGAAGTTTAAAATCCTTTACAGATATTAAATAGTATAAAATTACTTATGAATTAAATAATTATTACAAATATTACAAAGCACTTATAAATAAATATGCTTAATACTGTAAAATATAAGAATTTTTTATACGCCTTTTATAATAATTTTACCAATGGATGCTGCTCCGATGAATTCAGATTTGGATTAACTGATTTATTAAATTTCAACCAAACTTTGAAGAGTTCTCTATATTTTTCTTCGCCAAACCATTGCTCATTATTTTTTGCAGCTGTTTCAAAATCATTGAGAGTTTGAGAGCACAAAGAACTTTCAATACCTCTTAATATAGAATTGGAATCCTCATTTGAATGGTTATTTACAATAACATTTGACTCGATTGACTCACTTGATTTTGTGTTATCACAATTATTTAATAATTTTAAGTAGTCGACTGATTCAGTTGAGAATGAAAAAAGCCCACAGCATGAAAATCTACTGCGTAAAGTTTTTTTTATATCTGTCAATTGAACAACAGTATTTAATACTTGTGTAAAGTCACTTTTTTGTAATGATGCGCCATTATGATCCATCCTCCACTGAGAAACTGCTTTTTTCCAATTACTTTTCAATGGTCTGAAAGAAGCTACATCCATCGGCTGAGTTATGTGAGTAGAGTTCGGGTATAAAGGAATAAGTTCTATATTATGTTCTGTGCAAGAATCACTGAGTGCTAATGTTGCGTGCGAACTGTGTCCATCCATGTACATAATAACAGGAAATTCAATATTATTTTTTATGCACCAAGGATAAAAAATATTAGCCATATATTCGTAAAAGGTTTTCCCTGTCATCCAACCATTATCTGAACAACCTATGGCCCAGTCATTGGGACATTTTTCAGATATTATAGCAGGCAGTCTTTTATAAGAATATACTGTCATGGGTGTTACCATTTGACCAGCTGCGTTACCTGTAATTAATTATAATATCATTAAAATAATTAATATAATTGTTGATAATCATGAAAAATCATTACTTGTGAATAAAGTTGTTAAACACTCCTTCTCATTACTGCCAACTAAGTTGTATACTGCTTTGCTCTTCTTTTAAACAAGCACTTTATTTCCTTTTGAATTTAATAAAAATGCAGATTTATCGCAATTGAAAATTCTGGAACCATCAATATTTAATAGATTTTTTTATTGTAAATAATCTTTTACTGTTTTAAACCATTTACGCAGATCGTTTTCATTAACCTCAGAGAGATTGAGAAAACTTTCCAGTCAATGCTTTCCTGGTATGTTATTGGTAAATGGATTATCTCTTGGCATTTGTTTTAAAATTTGAGCAGTACTATTTAAAAGCATTTCTTTTGTTAAAGGAAATCCTGCTTTACTCATAAATGTCATCCATGACACCAGCTCTTTCTCTTCTTTTTCTGTGAAAATTGTACTTGGGCCACATTTTTTTCCTATCTTATAAATTCCTAGATGTTTAGCTCTCAGTGTAGTATAAGGGATCTTATATTTAACACTAGCAGAACTATATGATAAACCCCTGGATACATTTTTCAAAGCTTCAGAAAGAGTATTTTGAGAATGATTACAATTTTTCTTTTTGGGTATTTTTTTTTGACTTATGACCAGGCATTTCTAATTATAAATATTAAAATGTATTAATTGAATCATATTCAATAAAATCAATAAAATCCTTGATGTGATTCAAGGGAACATTATATGTTCATATAAACATAAATATTTCTTAGGTTATATTTTTTAAAAGTTAATTGCATGAAAAATTTAATATACAGTCGACGATCTGAGTCCCGCCACCTTCTCCTCCATCGACTCGCTCGTGCGTTACCCCCACTCGCTGACTAAAAGAATTTGTTTCCAAACATTCTGAGTCCCGCCGCTGCTCTGTGCGACTTTTTCACTTGTAAAAATGGGTTTATTAATTTAATTTTTTTGTTTAGGATACAACAAATGTTTATTGAAATAAAAAGTAACAAAGAAATAATACAATATTGCATAATTCTCATTTATATCTATTGAAAAAAATATAAAAATTAAACTAGATATATTTAATCAATCAATAAAATGTTATTTATTTGAAAATTTAAGTGATTGCTTTATAAATAAAAGATAAAATGAATCTTATTTCATTTCATTTTCATAATAACAATGAGTATTTAGTTCATCGATAAATAATATATTCTTTAATTTTTAAATTTATTTATCAATAGAGATTAACGACAGTATAAATGATTTATTTAATAAAGAAATATTTAACAACTTTTAACTGTCATGATAATTCTTTTATTATTACTTCATAAGACTACGTTTCAGTCATATTTTTGATGACCCTTTTCAAGTACAAAATTTTCTTAAATTACATAACAATGTATAAACATTTACATTGTTATGTAATTTAAGAAAATTTTGTACTTGAAAAGGGTCATCAAAAATATGACTGAAACGTAGTCTTATGAAGTATAGTAATAAAAGAATTATCATGGCAGTTAAAAGTTGTTAAATATTTCTTTATTTTTAAATTTATGTTACCTATAAATAAAAAAATTTAATTTTTATATTTTTTATAGTAAATATAAATGAGAATTATGCAATATTACAATATTTTTTGTTACCTTTTATTTCAATAAACGTTTATTGTATTCTAAACAAAAAAATTAAACTAATCAATCCATTTTTACAAGTTAAAAAGTCGCATAGAGCAGCGGCGGGACTCAGAATGTTTGGAAACAAATTCTTTTAGTCAGCGAGTGGGGGTAACGCATGAGCTAGTCGATGGAGAAGAAGGCGGCGGGACTCAGATCGTCGACTGTATGTACTCAAATATAACCAAAAATAATTCATAATTATACTCAATAAAAAAATAAAAATTTAAAAAGAAACATACAAAACTTTAAATTTATTATTAGCTAAAATAGGAGCAATTGCTATTTTCGTTACCTGATTACTGATAACCTTTTTTCCAGCAAAATATTCATAAAAAAATTTCAAATAATGATCACTGTCCTCGTAAAACACGTTTGTAATATTAATATTGAAACACTTTGAAAAAAAGCAATTTTTTATTTGATTACACGTGGTTAATGAATACACGTTTGTTTAACTAGCGTGTTAACGCGAGCTCCGACATAACAGATCGAATCGAGGAACCAACATTAAATATTTTTTTTCTCAATTCCTGCTGCTCTAAACAATCGATAAAAGAGTGCAATACGCGCGGGAATATTTAAATTTATTAAAAACAATTTTTTTTCTATATTATACATATATATATTATTTTACATAATATAATTGTTACAAATTTTGCAGCAATTGGGTTGCTATCCGAAATTGGGTATTTGACCTTATATTTAAATAAGTGTACTTAAATATATACTTCTTGAAAGTGTCGGAAAGTTATTGAAAGCACGAGATTAAATTAATTTTTACTTAATTTCATAAAAATTATAAATAAAATGTTTAAGAGGCGGTCGGAACCAAATCGGTGGCTTGCGGTATATATCAAGTCAGCATTTTTCGCTTAACGATAATATTTTGTATATTTTTATGGCTTAAACTATTTCAAATTATTCTTTATATACATGACTAGAGGAAATGACTATATTTTTACCATATGAATAAGTAAATAAATTATTATAAGCATTTATTACCAATATCAAACTGACTTGACATATACCGCATGCAAAAAACTGTCGTGTCGATTGTTAGGTGGCATTTTTCGCCTTATAACAATATTTTGTATATTTTTGTGGCTTTAACTATTTTAAATTATTCTTTATATAAATGACTAGAGGAAATGACTATATTTTTACCATATTAATAAATGAATAAATTATTATAAGCATTTATTACAAGCACCGAACTAAGTCACCGATTTGGTTCCGACCGCCTCTTAAAAATGTTTTTATCTTAGAGAAGTTACACTTTTCTCAGTTTAAATATATACAAATGAATGAAAAAAATAAAAAATTTCTATAAAACATTACTTTTTCTATGAAAAAGCAATTGTTTAAATTAACTGTTTTATCAAACCTTAATATCAAATAAGGAATATTTACCTTGACCAAAATTGATCAAATGATCTTGAGGATTCGCTTGCAATGCTGACAATTTTGTACCTATTTTGCTCATGTAGTCTGAGCCCGTCAAATGGTGAGCAGGTAAGACTAAGCATAATTTTTCTCCAAGTTGAGCAGCTAATTTATGCAATGGAATATTACGTACACTATTTTCAGTACCAGCTCCAATCCAAAGTGTCTAAAATTATTTTTCATAAATGTTATTATTAATTTTCAAAATAAAAAATACATTATTTATTATTTACCTGTAACCCGTGTTCTTTAAAAATTTTCCAGAAATATAATGCTAAAACAATTACATCAGTGTCTGATGAAATAATATTAACGTTTTTAAATCCTTATATAATAGTCTTTGATATATACCATAATTTTCACATCAGCCTTCTCTATGTCATTTAACTTTAAATTTTTAGCGAATATTCGGAATCATAAGTTAAACATGGATCTTCATTTATTGTACTAAATATTACTTTTTGTCCTGAGAAAACTCCATGATTTTTTATTATATAGATTTCCAAAAATTTTTGTAATAAAATTTTGTTATCCGATGACACCCAAAATTTATCCATTTCTTGTAATATTTTGAGAATTGCTTTAATCTTTAATGAATTTACAAAAAATTTTTGCAATATCTTCAAAAGTACTTGCATTTTTCCAAGGTAACATATGCATAACGAGCATCACGTCAACAACTAAACACGTTTGTAGATCATTTTGTATATATTCTACAGCTTCAGTCTTAATATTCTTCTCCAATTCTCTGATCAATGAATTTTTATTTAGTTCTTTTTTAAATAAACCATCAATGTCAAATAAAGAATTTTCTGTTGTTAATTCAAATTCTAATAATTTTTCAAGCGAATAATTTCTTTCATTAGCTAAAGCTATGATAAGATTAGCACTATTATTTGGTTTATTTTTCTTAGTAGTCTTTGGTTTGGTAGTGAATGGCACACTCTTAAAAGATCGTAAATTATTTTTGGCAGAAAGTGGTTTTTCTTTTTCGACGAACCTTTCATTTCTGAATTTCGTCAGGTGGGAGGAAGAAGGTTACGATTCGAAATTGGCCACAAAAAAGTAACGATTCGGATAAAGCCACAAAAAGGTTCAGATTCGAAATTGGCCACAAAAAAGTTACGATTCGGATAAAGTCACAAAAAGGTTCAGATTCGGGTTTAGCCACAAAAAGGTTACGATTCGGCTGCTTATTTTTTCCTTCGATGTTTTGGATGAGAACCGCTGTTGAAAACATAAGAGTTTGTCTCCTATATCTTAAGTACTCATAAATATTATAATTATGTTTTCATTTTTTTTATGAAGAGGCAATTTTATAAGCCTATAGTTTTCAATTTAGTGAGTATAAATCGTATATTGAAATATATTATTACTTTTTATAATCTTATTAAATAAAAATTAATTGATTTATTTCATAAATTAAAAATCTCTATACTTTAACGTTATCAATGTAAGAATAAAAAATTCACAAATTTTATAATTTAATAAAAATTCGCAAACATTAGTTAAATTGACGTGAAATTGTTTATATATATATATATATATATATATATATATATGTGTGTGTGTGTGTGTGTGTGTGTGTGTGTGTGTGTGTGTGTGTGTGTGTGTATTGGAAGGCTTTATATAGTGAAAATATTCATCAACAAATACAATTTAAATTATGAGTCTCTAAGTAAAAAATCAATCATTAAATTTGACAATAAAAACATATTAAATAGATGTTACGATTGATTATTAGCTATCGATGCTGATAAAGCGAAAGATTCACGTATCCTCATGGAAAAAGATTTAATTCCTGCCAAATACCATAAATTCTATAAAAATTTATTACGATGAAATATATATATGATTATTAATTTAATAAATATATTTATATTTATATAAAAAATACTGTTAAGAATCGTTCATTTTGTTGGCATTGCCTCACAGTGTCAATCAATTTTAAATTAATTTTTAATAATTTTATGTCACTTTTTAATAAGTATGTTTAAATCATTTTTATAATATTTTCATGAAATATTTTAAAAGTAATTTTTGTTTTCTTTAACAATTATTTTTAAATTAATTCAGTAAATAATTTAAAACAATTATTACAGTATTCTTTTAAATTCATCAAAAAAGCGAAGATAACATTATTATAGAAGGAATTTTACAATTGATTGCTTTTTTATGGAAAATATGAAAAAATAATTCTAATATTTATGAGTGCTTAGATATCGGAGATAAATTCTTATGTTTTCAACAGCGGTTCTCATCCAAAACATCGGAGGAAAAAAAAAGCAGCCGAATCGTAACCTTTTTGTGGCTAAACCCGAATCTGAACCTTTTTGTGGCTTTATTCGAATCGTAACTTTTTTGTGGCCAATTTCGAATCTGAACCTTTTTGTGGCTTTATCCGAATCGTTACTTTTTGTGGCCAATTTCGAATCGTAACTTTCTTCCTCCCACCTGACGATTTATTATATAAATTAATTCCATTCTTGAATATGTTTAAAATGTCTTTGGCAATATCAGGATGCAATAGTCCACTAACTACATTTATTAAACGTTGAGATCCAGGCATAAAAGGATTAATTTTTTTACTTTCCAAAAATGTTAAAATTTTCTTAACAGAATTTTCGTCATTATTTGTAACTGCTTTGGAATATTCATGATGAATTTGTAATTCATGATTATCTTTATCAACCAACATAATTTGTTTAAATAAATTTGATACAGCTGAAAATTCATGATAGGTAATATTCCAAGCAGCTACAGTTTCTTTTATTTTCGTAAAACCAATGATTCCACCAATATCTTTAGCAGATCGATTGATGCTCTGCTCAAGCGCTTGATCTGAACTAAAAGACGAAAAGGGAACTTTGCATCGTTTTACAGTGGAACGTCCTTTTAAGGACTGTGCGAATACTTCTGGCGCTTTGCTCTCTAACATCATCATGTCCTCTAAATATAAAGATGACCAACGTACATAGTTCGTCCTATCCATTATGTGAAATATTGGTTGTAACTTGCGTATAGTTTCTACATGTAAGGTCCAATTTCCAATTTTATCAGCTCGTATTAAATCATTCATAAAAGATGTTAATATTAAGAAATTATTTCAGTATTTGAATAATTCTGATTCTTCACTTCTAGATATAACGAAGTTATGGAAATCTGAAAGTAAGATTGAGAATTTATTTCTCATTTCTGTTACTAAATGCGCACAGGCATCAAATTCCTCGACTTGAAAACTTTCTTGTAGCAAAATAATTGAAATGATTTCTTGCTTATATTTCTGAATTTTTTCTTACGAAAAAATTGTTGTAGTTGCAATCGCCGCAAAGTTTCTGCCAACAAATTCCATTAAGTATTTGATCCGTCACACAAACTCCAAATAATTCTGTTTCTATAAATATATTTTCTACTCCACTATCTTTTAGGTATTTACCAATACAACTAAGTAATATTTTAATTATGTGAAACCCACCTAAAAAAAAGTACAATGCCAACAAATTCGTGCTCATGTTCTAAAATAATTTGTCTCGCGATTTTATAAACTCCTTCATCACATGCTACTGCCAGATTTTTTTGTTTTAGTTGACTCAAAAGATCCATAAAATTTTTCAAACTGGTATATACAGTTGATGGATCAGTTACGGGAAAGGGTAACACTGGTAAATATCCAACGATTTGTTGACATCGATTATCTGTGGTTACTACCGAATTAAACGAGCTCCATGATGGAATAAATTGTTCTGTTGTACGGCAAGAAATTTCATTTTCATCCTTTTTAATCGCTATTCTTGATAGAAACCATATAAAATCGTCTACTTGTAAATCTAACTCAAAACATTCGACTGTTAACAATGTACTACTACTTACAACATAGTTAGAAGGTAAATTGATAGTTTTTTATAATTTTTTTTAAATTATGGAGCTCTTGGCATTTCAAATTAGTTTTAAATGATCTTATTCGGTCATCAGTAATTATACTCGAAACATTTGGTTTTGTTTTTAAATTATTTTGGTCTAAATCTTGAAATATAACAGCTACTGTGTCATGAGTAGCTCCTAATCTAGAAATAGTTGCTTCGCTATCGTCAAAGTTGTCGAATGCAACTGTAACATAACCTTCTGAATTAAAATGACTTGGCAATGGGATGTTCGTTTTAGAAATAAGTTTAGCGTATGTAGCTAATCGAGTACGTATTCTTAATATGTCTTCGTAACAAATCGATATGCCCAATCTGTTTAAAATTAGTATTGTACTTTTACTTCTTGTCGTATTAAATATATATAATCCCGTGAGAGTCTGTAGAGGCGCCTTAATTTTTATGAAGTTCATGTTTTCCTCTAGTTCATATGAACATCTCCAATCAGACTTTCCCGAACTTGAGATTTTTTTATTTGAATAAGAAATGTTTATCAAAAGTTTATCAGAAGTTCATGGAAGATTTTCACATAGTATTTGTAAATTTTAGTAATAAAAATGAAATTTTGATTAAATTTAATAAATCTTTATATTAACTTCAGATAAAATCTAGCTAATGTTTTATAGACTTTAGCCTTACTTGATCAGAAGTTTATCTAAACTTGACATGTTTTCTGAATTTTTTGTTTCGAATGATATTAAGTTCAGATAAAGTAAGGCTAAGTATCTTTATAAAAACTTCAATCTTACTTGATTAGAAGTTCATCTAAAATTAGTAATTTCTCTAAATACTTTATGCAGAGTGATATTAGGTTAAGATGAAGTAAGGACAATCTTTCTATAAACTTTAGCTTTACTTGATATAAAGTTTATCTATTCTTGCACTCAAAGAAATCGGCTCTAAAAGCAAATGGAATCCACTTGCCTAAAAAATTCTTCTTGTTTTACGTCCTAATAGTGATCTGTTTGAATCAAGCATAAAATCTATTTGCTGCAATCTATGAACCGAAAGTGGATATATATTTTATTCAAATAAATTTATCCACTAATCGCAAGTGGATATAAAAAAAGGAAAATCCGTTTGCAGTTAGTGGATTTCAGTTGAATGCAAATGGATTTCATGAGCATTCAAGCAGATATTCTACGTGTAGGAAAAAGCACCCATTTTCTGAAATAATAGATTTCCACTTTCATAAAGTGGATTTCATGTTGATTCAAACAAATCGCACTCGAATAGAATGTTCTTTTTGATTCTAGAGCGTATTTCTCTCAGTGTGAAGATACGTGAAGTGTTTAGCTAAACTTTTTGGTAGATCGAAATATTTTGGATAAATTACATATATTTTTAATCTTGACTTCACTAAAGGTAAGTTTTTTTTTTTTTAAATATTATAATATTAAATTATAATAGTTTAGAGAAGTAATAATAGTAAACACATAACAATAATTAGTTTTATTGCAGTTATTTTAAATATAACCAATTTCTAACTATCTAATACTAGAATTACTAACATATATTAAAAATATTTATAATTTTTTAAAAATATTTACGTTTAACAATCAATATTTTGCTAAATTTGCAGAGTGACAATAATTCTTGTATTACAAATAATTAAAAGGTAATTAACTTTTAAACTTTTTTATAATTCACCATTTTTTTAATTAAATTTTTGAATAAGCTCAATTAGAAATATTTTATCGTCTACATGCACATAATAATACACACTCAAAATACTATTAACATCGATTAATTTTAAATTTTCAGTTTTTTTACATAAATAAATACTAGGAATAAAATCATCAGTTACATCACACCTAAAGATTTTTTCTGTTGAACATTGTGATACAATTGCATAATTTTTACATCCTAAATTACAATTTTCACATGAATGCAAACATGAACATTCGCATAATCTTATGAATATTTCGACGATGCCTGCAAGAATACAATTGTTATGTATTAATTGAATACATGAAGAATTGCTTTTCTTTCTTTGAGCGTAAGCACTTGTTTCATAGTATATGGAACTCTTAAGAAGTCTAGAAAAATATGACATTTGTTTTCATCCACTGTTAAATTATTGACTCCAAAAACATCGTATACATAATCAATGACTGCTGTAGTCTTCTTAAATGAACCTACTGCGAAAGTATCATCATCTATACTTTTTATTTTCCGTCTATGAGTTCCCGATTTCTCAATATTTTTACAAAAATAATAAGCAGGACTATTATTTCTAATCATTTTATCTTTAATTCCAGGCATAGATAAAAACATATTCAGAGCTGAATATATCTGTAAATCGGGGCTCTTTGACCCATTAACGTAACTTTTAAGAATTCCATTATGATTTTCGAATGGAAAACACGATAACAACCATAGTGGGCCAAATTTTTTTGCATCATCTGATAAGTGCAGTAATAAATGTATATTACATGTCACATATTTTTGATCATACAAATAATCAAATCTCGATACGTATTCAGTTAAAATATGTATTGAAGTTTCGATGATTGCATCACTTATGCTGGATAAACTTAGTAAAGTAATACCATACACTAAAAGAATGTGATGATTTAAATATATTTCCTTCATATAATTCTTTAAGACAGGTAAACTATAAACCAATAGAAAAACTTGAAGTTCCGAAGCTTTCCAGTACGAATAGTCGGATACTTTTCGAGGTAATCGATTAACAGATGTTGGAGGAGTTATACATTTAATTTTTTCATCAATTATGTCGATATAAGCTAATAAAGATGCAGAATGAGTGCGATATTCAATGTCAAACCACAGAGCCATTAATTTTTTCATGACTCCTTGATAAACACAGTGCATTATGTCAATAGCTGAAGAATTTATGTGGTCGTAAACTATTAGTCTTAAAACAGTCGGTCCTTTAACGCCGAAAACGGGTTTTTTTTCTTTCACTGCTTGTTGTGCATGTTGTTTTGTTGACTCTGTCGTTCTCAAAGTTGCATTCAAATCCATAGGATAAATTTGAACGTTTTCTACTCGTTGTGTTTTGATTTCGCAATTCGGGCAACCATATTTCGCATTATACTGTTGAGTATTTTGAAAAACCACTTTTGCTGGTAAATCACAAGTCCCGCTCACGATCATAGCACGAACTTTTACAGGATTTATTTCATTAGGGCATTCTAAATCTACTCCTCTGAACAATTGTTCCAACGGTTTTTCGAAATCAGATAAAAAAACATTAGCAATGGTTTCTTTGGACCGAACCATAAGCCTGCTACAATGGTATTTTCTTTTTTTATGCGTAATTTATATGGAAGCTCTTTTATCATCAGATAAAGTGGCCAAATATTGAATTTAGAAGACTTAAACATTGCTACTCCATCAGAGTTCCAAGTAAAAGTAACATTATTTGGATTGTTTTGAAAATCATCAGGTAAGGATTGATAAATTGATCCATCATAAATATCTTCTTTATTATTTTGATACTTTTTTACCCTCGTAAAACGATAATTTAAATTATTCTTAAAGCCAATACGTTTAAACATTGATGATAATTGATCTATTATAGGAATTTCTATGAAGAAACTGATTTGATCGCCTTGATTACATTTATTACAAAAATTTTCTTTTACTTTTGATGAGCACAGATCACAATAGAAATGTTTGTTTAGAGAAGTGTCAACAGCTGAGAAAAATTTTTTAAACTTATACAAAGTATTTACACAATTATTCGGCTTAATACAATGCAATTCTATCAGCGATAAAATACTTGATAATTGAACACCAGTGAAATTTAATCTATTGGATGCTTGGAAAATTGTAAATAGACTTTCAGCTACAGTTAGAGGTGCTCCTGGATACAATGGCTCATGAGCATTTGCCATTAGTAAGTTATCGTCTGGCAAATCATCACTATTACTATCGTCATCACTATCATCTGATAAATTTTCTGAATCTGAGGAATCAAAATCTGTACCATTTTGACTTTGGTCAGAAACATCAGAAGAGTCCATGTTTTCAAATTCGGTTTCTTGATCGGAATTAGTATCTATATTATCATTACTGTTTTCTTCATAATTTGCTTCATTCGTTTCAAAATCAGAGTTTGACAAACTGCTTCGTCTTTCATTTCTAATATCTAAATTATATTTTATATTATTATGATGCAAAAATAGTTTTTCAAAGTTTAAAATTTAGAAAAACTACATATAAATGAATTTTAAAAATTAAATAGCCATATGACATGCAATTTTGAATATATTTCCAGGTTTTGACGTATTTATTAGTTTCATATCCTGGTAGAAAAAAGTTTGAATGTGTTGGCATAATATTGCATATTTTATAGTTTGAAACCATAATATGGCCAATATTATGGCCACAAACCCAGTGTCATTTTGACGGAATATGGCCAGTTTATAGTCTTGACTTATAATAAAAAACTATATTTTAGAAACACATTTGAAAATTATTTATTTTTATAATTAACAATAACATGTTTAAATTTTATTTATAAAGTTATTCATCGGAAATTATTTACAATTGATAACAATTACTTGTTAGTACATCAGTCAAATAAAAAAGTTATAATGAACAATACAAACTTTATAGTTTATTATTTGTAAAAAATAAATTTTGTATTAGTATAAAACAATGAGAGATTAATATTGTTTGATATTAATTGTAGTATAAAAAATATCAATCAATTAATACCTTAAGGTATCAGGACTGAATTAAAACTTAGAACAAAAATCAAATTTAAATGTCATGATTATTTTTTAAATATAATATTAATGAAGAAAACTTATATTTACCCATAAGTAATATATCATAATTTTAGGTAATCTCATCCGATGAGTGAAATCCTTTCCTTTATTTGAACACTTGATTTTGGTGGTTACCACAAGCTTTCTTATTGGGAGAGGACTTTTTGTTTGGGTCACGGATCTTGCTGTAACTTGCAGCTATGTTTTTATACATAAAATCATGAAAAAAGCCGCGAGCATTCGGTCTAACGCTCGATCATTCCAAGATTATGAGCTATTTTGTTCAATTTCTTTAAAAAATCATTGTTTATAATATTGGATATTACTCCCCAATGGGAGCTTCTAGGTTCATTCTGCAAAATTCTAGTAAAAGTTGATATTAAATATTTTTGATTATAAAAAAACGTGTTCAAAAAGCTGAACCCGTTTAAAAGTTATGGAAAAATAAAAATTTTCTCGAAAATTGTTATAAAAATTAGCATAAAATTAAACTTGAATTTCTATAAAATTATTGTGCTGATTTTTTTCATGTTTTTCATTTTGCTTTAACTTTTGAACCGGTAGAGCTTTTTGAAGATTTTTTTTCTAATCAAAAGAATTTAATCTCAACTTTTACTAGAATTTTGCAGAATGAACCTAGAAGCTCCCGTTGGGGAGTAATATTCAATATTATAAACATTGATTTTTTAAAGAAATTGAACACAATAGCTCATAATCTTGGAATGATCGTGCGTTAGACCGAATGTTCGTGGCTTTTTTCATCATTTTATGTAAAAAAACATAGCCGCAAGTTACAGCAAGATCCGTGACGCAAACAAAGAGTCCTCTACTAGTTAGTCAATTTTTGTCACGAATTGACTTCAAATTGCCAGAGATCTTCAATTTTTATATATATATATATATATATATATATATATATATATATATATATATTTATCTTCATAAAATAACACTTTTAATTTAAAAAAAACAATTTAAAAGTTTGATTTAAAAAAAAAGTTGAAAATTTTGGAAAAATAGATGTTTTTTTGAATTTGATATATGTAATTTAATTCAACATTCACTTAGGTGAATGAGTTTAAACTCATCTTATAAAAATTCCTGTACTTTTATTTTGTGAAGATGTATAAACAAATCTTTAGAAATTTTGAAGTCAATTTGTTGAAAATTAACTAAGAAAGCTTACAGCAACCATCAAAGTAGAAAAAATCAAATCTTCGACTAATCGAAAGGATAATCGGATAAGATATTTTTAAATTATTCATGAACCAAAGTCTTGGATTTAATATCTATTTAAGGTAAAATAAAACTTGATATTACAAGGAAAATTATTTCTCATCACATTTAAATTGGATTTTTTTTTCAAGCTTGAAATCAGTCCTGATACCATAAGAAAGAGAACTAATAGAACTTAAGAACCTCATTCGCGCATTTATTTTCAAAGTTTATGGTTAGGTTAAGATGTCGAATATAAAGTCATATCAGAAAATTAGGTTATAATAAATAAAGTTTATTTTTAATTAAAATCGGAAGAATAGTGAATAAATAAATAATAAAGAGTAGAGAAAATTCACAATTAAAGTTAAACTTGTCATACTATAAGCACAAGTATATTGTAGTAGTACGCACTAATTATACATACACATTTACAAACATATATACATAACGAACACTTAGTGGTATTCCTGAAAAAATTGTTTAGTATAATTTACTATATTCGATTTATTTATCTTTGAATAGCTATTTACATATAAAAGATATATTACATAAAAAATTTAATAAATATATAATTATAAATACGATTAATAATATTTATTTTAAAATACTTTATTTTAAATTATTAGAATATAGCCAACTCATGGTGAAATTTGTCAATGTAATTACACTGTACAAATATGGCCATATGTTGGTAGACTGGCCATATTTTGTTAAACTTTCTACCAGGGTACTCAGTCTAATAAGTCCAAACACTAACTTATAATAGCTATTAGAGGAATATCTGATTAAATTGTGGTAAGTACGATGAGTAAAAACCTATAGTGTTTCAAACAACATAGCGAAAGATTATTTAATTTGGAAATCAGGCGGTTTTGTATTTCCAGGTTTCTATTTTAATTATTAATTAAGTCTATTTAGTTTATTTTATCCATAACAATGAGAGGTAGGATGTTTGCCCCTTAAAATATCACTATGACATTCTCTTAAGGGGGTGTGAAATGGACACTACACCTGTACTGATAAATATTGGCTATTTTTCCATTTTATTGCAATATTTTCAATTAAGAAATGCTTTAGCTTATAGTATGTACCATAAAGATAATTCAGTCCAATTCTTGAATGAATTCATTAGCTATTAAGAATTTTGGGTTCTAATATTATTTAATAAAATTTTTCGATTTTGAACCAGGAATCCAAACATCTTAAAAACTAATGAATAAATTCATTTTAAAATTCAATTAAATAATCATCATGGCGCATACTACGAGTTAATGCATTTCTTTTCTAGAAATTCAGTAATAAAATGGAAAGAAAGTCAATATTTATGAGTACAGGTGTAGTGTCCTTTTTACATCTCCTTAATAATCTTTATAATAATGACTGTTTTATTAACATACGAATCTATTAAGCTTTTGTTAATGTTAAAAAAATTGAAAGAAATAGTGCATGTAATTAAAAATTTAGGAGTTGAAAGGGAAATAATAATTATTTTTATCATTACTGTTAAAATTGAAAAGGTCATCTGTTGCTGTGCTACTTGTATTATCGGAATAATTTTCACTGTCGTTGCTGCTTATATTCGACGAAGTATCGCTATCATCACTAGAGCTATGTAGTGATGATAAAATCGCATATTTCTGAGATCGAGAGTACTCATTGAAGGTAAGTTTACGTTTTGACATTTTTATAGACGAATAATTAAAAGTATAATCTCCTGCTAATTGACTTTAGTTATTGAGTCATCATGTAAATAATTACGTCACCTGCAACTTCAAAAACTTTCGATTAATAATTAAAAAATTAAGAGTTTGAAATAAAACTTGAAAAAATAGAGACGATAAGCAGCATATTTAATTATTAAGAAAAATATTATTTTATTGATACTAATTGAAGGCCCGGATGCAATAAGGGCATTTACGCTCGGAGTACGCAAAACTGAAGTCACTTGGTAGTAGAAATTTCATTTTCTTCAAATAAATTTCAAAAAATTTGACGTTGTAAAACTCATCATGCCGCATCTTTTTTATATTAACAGTTTTTTTATAAAAGTTTTATTTTTCAAGAAAAAAATTAAAAACAAGAAAATTTTTTACATTAAATTTCAATACTTTTTTAAACTTAAATCGTTGTAATTCGAGTAAATATTAACCGATTTCGCTGAAATTTGAAATATATTTTCTAAATATCATAGCGAAACTTATGATAGTTATGAAAAATGTTAATTCTCAAATTCTTAGTCGCAATTGTTTATTAATTAATACAAATTACAAATTGTGCGTTTATAATGTACTCGAGAAAAAAGTATCGAGGGAACTTTCAAGTACAAGAAACTTGTAGCGAGAGAGTTTTTGGTTTTTGTATAAAGAAGATTTGTGGAAAGTTTCAAATCGATTGATAAATAATTAAAAAAGATATAACATTTACAAGTAGCGCGTATGCGGTCGAGCGCTGCAGTTTTCTTATAAGTTAGATTCTCAGTGAATATTACGTCAACTGAATGATTCTTGGTAATATTATTTGGAAAAAGTAATAATACAAATATAACAATATGATATTTATTAAAAGTAAATAAACATATAAATAAACAAACAAATAAATAAATAAACAAAAATCTGTAATGTAATTATTTAATAATTAAATAATTACATTACAGATTTTTGTTTAATACTGATTTTTTGATTGTTTCAAAGGATTTCTTTTTTATTTTGTCTCTTAAAATCTTTTTTCCTTTCGCATTAGTAATATGAGTTTTCTGAAAACATAAAGTGTAATATTTTTAAACAATATAATGTTGGGATTTATATTTATAAAAGTAAACATATATGCGTGTGTACGTTCACTCTTCTTCTATATAAACATTATTATGAATTTTGTTCGTATATATATTTATATATATATATATATATATACGATTTAGGCAAGTGCTGTGGTCTTAACATATAGGAATATTTTGCTACCAGTCTTCTTTTGTTTAACGTTTAGACTTGTGAAATGGTATACCATGGGGAATAATGGAATCAAAAAATAGTCAAAAAAGAACAAGAAATGATACATCGTTCTTTTCCGACCGTTTTTTGATTCCATTATAAGTATAAAATAATTTTCATTCCTCGTGATAAACAATTTTACAAGTCTAATCGTTATACAAAAGAAGACTAATAGTAAAATATTCCTAAAAGTGAACGTACATACGCATATATGTTTACTTTTATAAGTATAAATTCCAACATTATATTGTTTAAAAATATTACACTTTATGTTTTCAGAAAACTCATATTACTAATGCGAAAGGAAAAAAGATTTTAAGAGACAAAATAAAAAAGAAATCCTTTGAAACAATCAAAAAATCAGTATTAAACAAAAATCTGTAATGTAATTATTTAATTATTAAATAATTACATTACAGATTTTTATTTATTTATTTATTTGTTTGTTTATTTATATGTTTATTTACTTTTAATAAATATCATATTGTTATATTTGTATTATTACTTTTTCCAAATAATATTACCAAGAGTCATTCAGTTGACGTAATATTCACTGAGAATCTAACTTATAAGAAAACTGCAGCGCTCGACCGCATGCGCGCTACTTGTAAATGTTATATCTTTTTTAATTATTTATCAATCCATTTGAAACTTTCCACAAATCTTCTTTATACAAAAACCAAAAACTTTCTCGCTACAAGTTTCTTGTACTTGAAAGTTCCCTCGATACTTTTTTCTCGAGTACATTATAAACGCACAATTTGTAATTTGTATTAATTAATAAGCAATTGCGACTAAGAATTTAAGAATTAACATTTTTTATAATTATCATAAGTTTCGCTATGATATTTAGAAAATATATTTCAAATTTCAGCGAAATCGGTTAATATTTACTCGAATTACAACGATTTAAGTTTAAAAAAGTATTGAAATTTAATGTAAAAAATTTTCTTGTTTTTAATTTTTTTCTTGAAAAATAAAACTTTTATAAAAAAACTGTTAATATAAAAAAGATGCGGCATGATGAGTTTTACAACGTCAAATTTTTTGAAATTTATTTGAAGAAAATAAAATTTCTACTACCAAGTGACTTCAGTTTTGCGTACTCCGAGCGTAAATGCCCTTATTGCATCCGGGCCTTCAATTGTGAACTTTTTTGTAAATTAAGTTTGTAGTTAAAGATCAGATCGATGTAGATGATTTAAAATAAAAAAAATAACGAAAATAATAATGAAAAGTTACCTTAATAAACATCCAATAATAAACTTGTCAATTTGTACCGAAAAAATTAACAAACATGTAAAATATTTTACATTTTTTTACGACAAACGATGTTAATCTTTTGAACGTACATGTATGCTTTGCGAATAATTATATTAAGAGAGCTTTAAAATTAAATATTTTAGTTTACACAAAAATAATATTATTATAAATTAGTTTTAGAATTAAATAAAAATTCTAAATACTACGCATTATGTTAAATATAAATGTAACTATATTAACAATTTATATTAAGTTACTTTACTTCGATAAATGAATGCTTTTAATTTAAATATTATTTAAAAGCTTTAAATGTGGTAATTATCAAATAAAATATAGGATAAAATACAATTTAAAAAAATTTTTTTGCTGCTTTTACTGGTGGTTATATTTAAACTATATTAAATATAAAATAGTATCTTGTTTTTAATTGTAAATAATTTATTTATCTATAAACATACCTAAAAATAAATTTTCAAGTAGCGACTAAGAAAAGAATTCAATTTATATCAAAATATATCTAAATTATTTTTTATTTTTTACTAAGTTATTATTTTTAGCAATTACTGATGACTGTAACTTTATTAAAATGTAGCATACTGATTTAATGTATTTATTCACAAAAACTAGTTCGATTAGCATTTACTTATTTTAAATGTTTCTTACTAAAACTTATACTTTGTATTTACATTAGATTTGTAGAGATAAAAATTTACTATCTAAAGCTTTCTAATTAATTAATTTAATTAATTATTAAATATGTTAATGAATAATTTTAATTATTCACAACATATAATTCAATGTTTTAAAATATTATAAAAGTAAATTTTATCAAATACTTGCATGTAGTGAATTAATCGTTCTAAATTTTCCGATTTTGACTGTGCTTTCGATTCGCGTATCTTTGAAAATACTATTATATTTAAAGGAATGTATACCGATATATAAAAAAGAGAAAAAAGCAAGTATAAGAAATCATAACTAACAACATACTTGTTGAGATATGTGTGCTAATCATCGTCGATCGCATAATTGAGAAAGCTTTTATAACCGTTTTTAATTACGATGCGTTCAATATTATCAAATGCAAAGATCCCAATACTTCATACTTAGTGGTTTTGTAGCGATGCTTGTCTATGGCCTCGTTGAATTGCCGTTTCTGTTTTTACTCTTTCGGTCGTAAATGCGAAAACCTTCCCCTGTGATCACGCAAAAATTTTATAAAATATTAGAAAGAAAGAGAAATATAAAAAAATTAATTGATACAAAAATTTATAGAAAAAAAGAGGTGATATATAGAAAGAAAAATATTTTAAAAATCGCAAATTAACCTTCTCAAAAGTCTTAAAAAAGGCGGCACTGTTTTCTTTCAGTCTTCAGACACTTTGTGACATACACTTTCACATACGTTTTTTTTTGAAAAATCTCGCTGAAACCCTTAAAAAATCAATTAACGGAGAAAGCTATATTTGCAGTTATTTTTTCCAGATAGGTTACAAAATAATTCGAATGCACTGAAGCCATCGACTATAGTTTGATTTTTTAAACCCTATGAAACTTGCAGCATAGAACAAAATAAAGCCTAAACGCGTAAATAACTTCGGTGCATTTAAGTTTTTTTCAGGTCGAAAGAATATTCGGTCAGAGAGCTTACTATATTAAATATTCCTTTAAGTATTCAGACGAGCTTTTTTCTAGATAAAGCGTAAGAAAAAATTGCAGTCGGCCTAGGTGCCCGAAAAACGGAAAGGATCGAATAAAAATTTGTTTAAACAGGTTAATTTACAATACATATTTTCTATAAATTTTCATTCTTTCTTTTTCTTCCATTCTTTGTTTTTTTTTTATAATTGTTTATGTTCATTAAAATTCTTATTTCATTCTTTTTTTAATATCCTTAAAATTCTCATAATAGAGTGCTACAAGATACCAGTGGGACGTTTAAGATTAGTTACAGCGGAAAACGAACGGACACCGAGTAAGGTAAAATAGCCTATTATGAGACGATTTTCGACCATTTTTTTTTCAACACAAAATATAAATAAATAAATTACATGAAATAGAATACTATCATAGCTCATTGGATGCGCTTTTTTCTGTAGAATAAGTACTTTTTTTTAATTTTTAATTAATGTTATATTCAATAATTTATTTAAAAAATAGTGAAAAGGTTTCTGGAGCCTATTATTAAACGCAATTTTCTTGATGGCACCCCTGTTTCATTCCCTATTATGAAACACTTTTCATTTTATAATTTACAAATCATTATTAATATTTAAATTAAAAATTGTTTAAAAACGTTAAAAATCGTTTAAAATTTATATTGGGAGGTTTTTTATGTCGGATTAAACCTATTTTAGTCATTTTTAAAATTTTAGATAATTGTAAAAAGTATTACTATTTTTAGGTTAGAATTTAGATTATGATTCCATGTTTTAAAATACATAGGATTTCCTATATACCATAAATAGGAGTCTATTTTAATTTTGAATCCTATTAAGAAACACACGTTTATTTTAAGATTATTGTTTTCAAAACCAATGATTAACGATATCAATCAATTCTATGGTCTTTTATCTACAAAAATAACTGTTTAGGTCAAATTATGATAAAATAGCAATTAAATTAATAAAATAGTTACGAGCTTTATTCGTCCATGATTAGTCAATCAGTCAGTATTATTTAGTGCTTATCTTAAACAGTCTCATTATATTAATTTTTTTAATTTGTATAGTTTATATATGACTTTTATTTTGATTGTATCAAAAAGAGGAGGTGTAGACGAAAACGCGTATATTTTACTGTAGCTTTAAAAACATTCAAATTTTATATAAAATTACATATTACACGCGTGTTTCATAATCGGAGCCACTTTTCTTACTGTTCCATAATAGGCTACTTTACCTTATAGCACAAAGAGCAACAAAAACAAAGGTCACCACACGACACACAGCAACATCCCACGAGTGCGAAATAGGTAGTGCCAAGCTCACATACACCGATAAGTATTTGACCTCTTTTAACATTTTTTTTCTCACGTGCCAGTGTGTCTCCCTTATTAATTATTTATTTAAGTTAGTTTTGATATATTTTGAATAACAATTATTAAATTATTTATTATTTATTTTGGTCTATTTCGATATATTAAAATATATTTGTATAACATTTATCAATATTCGTTTTCTCAATTATATCAGTTAAGTCAATGATAACGATTATATTTACTTATTTTTTCATTTAGTAGAATAATTTTTTTCATTATCTCTAAAAAAAATTAATTTTAATTACGTAAATCTGAAAATCACGAAGCATAAAAATGGCGGAAAACTCACTTCGATAATTTTTTATGTTGTAAACTGTACAATGTGCAGTTATTATCAATTAAATTGATTCAGTTTACATTGGTTATTATTATAACAACGAATCATATCAAAATTTAGCTATCAGTATTAATTTGAGAATAGTAAATTTTAATAAAAATTAAATAAAGTAATTAAAATTCTGAACTTCTGTTTTAAGAGTCCGCTGTATCTCTGTCCTTTTCTAATTAAAAAATTGACTTTTTTCCCAAAATTAGCAACAAGAGGCAAAAATAAAGAGATGGTTTCGATGTGTTTAATAAAATGTAATATTTTCTTTGATTAGTATGAATTAATTTTATTGCTTCGTTTTTAAGAAAAGTTGGAATAACTTAAAAAATTAGAAATTAGTGTCAAATAATGGGATTTTCAAGTTATTCCAACTTTTCTTGAAAATAAAGCGGTGGAATTAAATTATTCTTATCAGAGAAAATATTGCTTTTTATTACACGAATCGAAACCATCTCTTTATTTCTGCCTGAAGCTATTAGTTTTTATAAAAAATAAATTTTAAATAGATTCGGTAAAACAGGTAACTGTGTCGGTATACAGCTGACTCTTAAGAAATTAATTTTAATTTAAATGCTGCAATTCAACGTTGGTTTCTATTTGATATTTCAATATATTATTAAAGGAAACATGGAAATTAGTTATAAAATTTTCTGGAAAAATGAACTTTATCTCTTTTTTTTTTAATTTTATTAACATAGAAACAAATGCCAATCAATCTTTTAAAGTTAAATAAAAAGTTTTTGTATAATACAATTTCTGTATATTATAAAAAGTTTTTTCTTAATGTTCATAAATTAATTTTTTCATTTTATTAACCTTCTTATAATAAAGATATGTCCAAAACGAGTTAAGCATTTATTTAAGATAAAATTTTTTCCGTTTTTTAACAAGATTCAGAAACGAAGAGAATCAATATCTGTGCAATGTAATGATATTGATAAATAATTATGAGATTTCGCAAAAATTATTTCTCCACTTTAAAGAGGAAAGTTTGATACTTCACATAATTTTAAATGTTTCATTTTTATTTTTATTTATATGCAACTAATTATTCATTTAATTTTGTATTAATATAATTATTTTCAAAATAATATGTCAACATTTTAATTAAACGGAAGTTAACTTTTTATTTATGTTTATTTACAATTTTTTTCAATACACATTTTCGTTTCAAAAATTTTATTATTTATCTTACTTTTAATTTATAAATAATTATTTCTTTTCGTTTTCAGTACATTACATTTAACTTTTTCAAACTTAGATTATAAATTTTATAATTGATATTCAATCATGCATAATTATATTGTTTAAATTAAAAACAAATTTTTTCTATTGTTTTTACGAAAAGTTGATAAATATTAATATTAAATGCTATTTATATTTTGATAAATTAAAACAGTTAAACAATTGCATTAAATATTTCTTAAAATTAGTTAATTAGATAATTTTTATAATTAAATAACATTCTTTTTAGTAAAGTTTAGAAAAGATATAGAAAATTTTACTTTCATATAAATATTTTATAAAAATATAATGTGCCTCAATTTTTAATATTTTAAAGTATGTCTCTGCGATTCAATTTTAAAGTTATCTTTTTATGTAAATACACAACTTCTTCTGTGTGAGAACAGACAAGAAAAATTTAATGATTTTTATTTAGATTATTAAATTTTTATATAGATTAATAAAAAGAATTATTTTTTATATCCTTTTTAAAAGCACTTTAATCCATATTTTAAAAATCTTTTTAATTTTAACTTGAAATTTATTGTTTTTCAAAGCACAGTCTGTGATTTAAGATGTTAGCTTTGGTTTTTTGGAAGGATACTAATGAAGTCAGCGTAGTTCCTTTAGAAGAAATAAAAAATACACATGGAAAAGAGCCTGGCAAAATTGCAAAATGGGGGAAATCGTGGTATCCAGTTAAAGTTTTGAAAACAAGTGGTAATTTTATTTTTATTTGCTACAATATTCAACAATTATTTTATTCATCCCTTTTATTTTTCATTTTTAGAAAATAAATCTTTTTTGGATATGCTTAAAGTCACAATTGATGGAAAAATCATTACGCCAGAAAGGCGATCTACGGTCTCTCCTGATTTAATTGCTAAAAAGCGGTTTGAAAAGCAAAAAAAAAACAGAAACAGTAACTAAACGGAACGTTAAATTGGAAATAAACAAAGAAATTTTAAAAAAATCAACCATTTTTGAAAAGAATTTAAATTTAAATTCAATAGAAGATGAGGACAACGATCAGTAAATTTTAAAAATATATTTCATCTTTCTCTTCTTTTAACTTATATTTTAAAAAATAATTGCATTATTCAGATTCTAATGAAATTATTGTTTATTATTATACAGAAATGGAGATGATGAAGTAACTGAACAATCAAAGTCAGATGTAGAAAGTAAGATAAATCTCTCTACATTCATTTTTATAAAAACTAATATGGTGAATTTATTGTTAATTATGTTAATAATTAAACTTTTATAGTGACGATGGATGATGATGATGATAGGTTGAAGCAGCTACTTCAAAACAAAGTAAATAATTATACCTTTTGATATTTCATTAATTGTATTTTTTATTAATATTATATAATTTTATGATTAATTCAAATTGTGCTTTCTTCAACAGGAAAAGTTAAATGCGGTAGAAAAATTTATTCAAATGAAGAAAACCACTTTTGAAAAAAATAAGACAACCAAAGAATTATATTTCTTAATATATTTTTAAAACAAAATATGTTACTTAAAAATTTTTTGTTTATAGGTAGAGATTGCTGAAGGTTCCGGAGTTTTTGTATCTAGATTCAAATTAGAGAATCCAAAGATGATTTACGCAAAAAAACCAGAGGAACTGGTGCGCAGTTGATAAAATTGATCTTGACAGTTGATGTACTAAGAGAAAGTTCTCCAACTGGAAAAAATTATTGGAGGCCCATTCCAGAAAATGTTTTTTACGCAGTTGAAAGTAATTTATAATTCCTTTCCTTCTCTTTCTACTTCTGATTCTTCATCTAATATTGTACATTTTCCGTAGAATATGTCAATGAAAATGCTCCAAGAAAAAAATATACCATAGAACATTCTACATATAGGAGGGTATTAACAGCTATGTGTGCCACACTCCGACAGGACCAAAACAAAAATAAAAAACAAAATAAGAAAATGGATACAAAGATGGACCAAAAGGCTGCTTATGAAAAAAAATGGATTTTGACAATATTATGATTCAAAATGAAGAAGAAAATGAAGAAAAAAATAATGATCAAACTATGGAAAAAAATGTGGATCTCACTGATACTATGGTTGGCATAAAAGAACAAAAAAAAGGAAAAAAAAAATTAAAGGAAAAAAAGAGGTTTAGTATGCGCATAAAGAAATCTTCTTCTGAAGAAACTGGATCGGAGGATAACGTTGAAAATGAAAATAAAGACCAGAATAAAATAAAAAGAAAATTTCATCAAACAAAGAATTTAAAAAAATAAAAATTATAGATATTTTCATTAAATGCTATTAATATTATTATATTATTATTAAATGTTAATAAATCAAGTATTAGATAGTTAATAAATAGTAAAAAAAAGTGTAAAATTTTTTTAAATTGATTAAGCCCAATAAAATAATAACTACAATATTAGAGTTCAAAAACTTAAAATTAAAGGCAAATACAAATTTTTTCAAGAAGTTTTAAAATTTGAATGAAACATATTTTTGAAAAAATATAACTTTATTATAAATTATGCAATTATCGAGTTTCTGTTTATAATTTTATTATTTTCACAAGATTACTGTATTTTTACATAAAATTATTTAAAATTCATATAAGATATAATTATTAAAAATTGTTTCAACTATAATGTTTCTAATAAAAATATTGAAAGATTTATTGTTTTTAATACCACATTTTTAGATATGGATAAATAAGAAAAAGAAAAATATGAAAAAATATTAATTATGATATATAAATTGAAAAAAATTACCTTTAGTGATGTCATTATTATATCAGCTCTATAGAAAAAAAAAATATTAGAGTGCGATCTATTTGAATCAACATGAAATCCACTTTATGAAAGTAGAAATCTATTATTTCAGAAAATGGGTGCTTTTTCCTACACGTAGAATATCTGCTTGAATGCACATGAAATCCATTTGTATTCAGTGGATGTATATTTACATCAAACTGAAATCCACTAACTGCAAACAGATTTTCCTTTTTTTACATCCACTTGCGATTAGTGGATAAATTTATTTGAATAAAATATATATCTACTTGCGATTCGTGGATTACAGCAAATAGATTTTATGTTTGATTCAAACAGATCACTATTAGGACGTAAAACAAGAAGAATTTTTGTTAAAGGCAAGTGGATTCCATTTTCTTTTAGAGCCGATTTCTTTGAGTGCAAGAATAGATAAACTTTATATCAAGTAAATCTAAAGTTTATAAAAAGATTGTCCTTACTTTATCTTAACTTCATATCATTTTGCATTAACTATTTAGAAAACTTAGTAAGTTTAGATGCACTTCTAATCAGGTAATACTGAATTTATATAAAGATTGTCTTTACTTCATCTTAACCTAATATCACTCTGCATAAAGTATTTAGAAAAATTACTAATTTTAGATGAACTTCTAATCAAGTAAGATTGAAGTTTTTATAAAGATACTTAGCCTTACTTTATCTGAACTTAATATCATTCGAAACAAAAAATTCAGAAAACATGTCAAGTTTAGATAAACTTCTGATCAAGTAAGGCTAAAGTCTATAAAACATTAGCTAGATTTTATCTGAAGTTAATATAAAGATTTATTAAATTTAATCAAAATTTCATTTTTATTACTAAAATTTACAAATACTATGTGAAAATCTTTCATGAACTTCTGATAAACTTTTGATGAACATTTCTTATTCAAATAAAAAAATCTCAAGTTCGGGAAAGTCTGGTTGGAGATGTTCATATGAACTAGAGGAAAACATGAACTTCATATAAAGTTAATATGCTATTATTTTTTTACGCGGGAAATGCATAATTTGAAATAGACTTTTGATTCTAAGTAATTTCACATCGTTAGCGATTAGTAACGAACTGTCTATTAAATCATATTCCAATTTGTTATTCGCAAGTTTATTTTTATCAACATCAAAAAGTTTAGAAAAAAAAACTAAAAATGTCTTTGGAATATTAGCATTTCCCCATGATAACCTTAAATCTGTGTCATCGCAAAATTTATCGTGTAAATTAAAATGGGTGTCTTGTAATGATTTTTTAAAAATATTGGCGCATTCAGTGATAGAGTCTTTACTATAAGAATCTTCTACTATTTTTTTTTACTTTTGAACCATAAAATAATTGAGACTTATTTTTTTGTTTTCTATAAATAAATGAAATTTTTTCACCATAATAATTGATTAAGCATTGTTTTATTTTAGATTTTTCAACCGTAAAATGTGGACCATATTCATCTTGAAGGAATTTTAATACATCAGATATTGAAAAAACTTCACCTTCTTCTATTCTTGTTTTTAAAGTTTTTATAACATTGATAATGGAATTAAACTTTGATGATTTCTCTGTCTTTTCAATTTGAGCTTTAGAATTTGAACTTTGTGATTCTATAATACGATTGTACTGAAGTTCATAAGTTCGCAAACACGATTTGTGATATTTGAATTTTGAATTTAAAAAATCGTGAACATTATCTATTTCATTCGTTTTCAGAAAAACTTTATCTTTTAAATCACGACTGGTAAAAAATAACCGTTCACTTCTTTGTTTTCAATTTGAAATAATTTCGGATCTTTTTTTTTGTCACTCTACAAATAATACAGAAATCATTTGTTTCATCATTTACAGAGTTATTAATAGAATTTATCTCATCACCCTTTTCATTAGCTGTTGGAGTCTCTACTGAAACATGATGAAAAATCTCGACATTTGGCACAGGATATCTAATTGAATTTCGGAATTTTTTAATGAAATTTCATAATTTTCTAATGAATTTTCCGAATGTTGTAATGAATTTTCAGAATTTTCTGTTATACTATTGCTAGTTGTAACTGATTCAACATAAGATTCAATCTTTGGCAAATTTCGTTTGTATGTATACTTTTGTAACAACTATTGTCAACGTGATAATAAAATACCTCTGAAAAGAATACAAATTTTCCATTAATATTTTTATATTAAAATCTAATCAAATTGAACTTGAAGAAAAAATTTGAAAGATCTTATCAGCTATAATATGTATAATGTATAAAATAGTTTGCAATAATGAAAGACAAACAGTTAAAAAGTAATGTTTAATTTATAGTTATAGATTTTTAATTATTATAAACTTAAAATATATTTACCGTCTGTATTAGACAATAGTTGTAAACGCTTTAAAATGATATCGGTTTTTAAGTTTGCCACGCGTCGAATTTGATCTCGTCCATGCTTAGTTGATGATAGTTTCACGCTTGCCTTCTTTGTTTGACAAATGATACACTTATATTTTTGAAATTCTATTAATTCTGAAATTTTTAATAAATTTAATATTACTTTATACTTTTTATTTAAAACTAATCTATATTTTATTAAAATCTTCATAACTTCGATCACTCAACGTGGATGTTCAAACAAGAATGCGCTTAGTCAACAGTAAGTAGCGAGTTTGTTATAAACAAGTTTAAACAAGCATGCTTCATAGGTATATACACGATGCGCGACGCGTAAATTTTTGAATTTGAAAAACTTTTAATTAAATAAATTCTATTGTAAACAACAATTATTAATAATCACAAGATTTCATAATTAATATTAAAAAATTCAAATATACTTACGAATGCATAAATTTCAATGCATCAAATGACTTTATTCATTTTATATTATATTTTTTAGATGTCATCACAATTATATAAAATATAAAACTACAACCTTTCAAAAATATATAAAGGTTCTTATAAACAACAAAACTCATGTAAGAATAAATTTAATATCGAAAAAAGTATTATGAAAAATTATATAGATTATGAGAACAATTTTTCTGACGTTGATGATTAAATGTGCTGTATATATTTTGTATTATCATTGTATACTCATATGTTTATTTATTATTTTTAATATTTTATAGTATTATTGAAAAATTAAAATATATTTATAACCAAATAGATTTCCATTTTCTAAAATACCTTATTTGAATTATTGTTATACACCTTGAATGTATTCGCAATTATTTTTATATTCATTCAATTATTAATTCACATAGGTATATACGCAACGCACGACACGTTAATTTTTTTATTTGAAAAACTTTTAATAAAATCAATTTTATTGTAAACAACACAATTAATATCAATAATATTTTAAATACTCGCGCGGAAACAATTGTAGCTATACGTCGCGCGCGACAGATGCGCGGTCGATAAAATAAATCGCTCTCGGTTGCACAAAAAAATAACAAAATTTTGATTATTATTGAATTTATTACTTTATTTTATTAGAATTAAGTTATTTAAACGTAAAATATGCATTAAAAATATCAGGAATAGTTTTTATTAGGTTTAGTTTTTATTAGGTTTTTTAGTACTTATTTTCGAAAATTTAACAATAAATCGTTTATAACTATTTTTCTCCCCATTTTTGAGCAAAACACCCTCAAAATTCGGAATTAGGGGGTCAAAATACATAAGAAAAGCTTTGGTGTTTGAGGGGACATGAAAATGGCCACGGGATTTGTAGTGGGCCCCTAGACTACAGCGACTCCAGTAATAAAGGCTGATTTTTTTTCAGTGTCATAAAGATTGAACCTAAATGTTCCTTTTTGAAAATTGATTAAAAATAGAGGCTGAAATTCTTATACAATCTTTATTAGGATACAAATTGAGAAAAAATAAGATTTTAATACCCTGTAACTGATATTTTGAAAGGATTTGAGCTCAGCTTTCATTCAAAAAAAGTTTTAAGCTTCTAGATATCAATACTGAAGAACTATAAACCTTTGAAAAATTAGTAACTTTTTACTGACTTTCATTCATTGTCTATAACAAGGAAAATATTAAGCATCAGGGTCTAAAATTTTGGCTTTATTCATATTTCAACATCTAGAAACATTTCCCAAAATTTGAGCAAAATCGGCGATCCAAAGGAGAAACACTCTCCTTGTTAGTTTTGAGTGTATAACGACAGTTTTATGCGATACAGAAGCGATTGTAAATTCGCGTCCGCCAACGTATACCACACAGCATGAAAGATATCATTGGAATATTCCGAAATATTCCAATGGAATATTTCATTGAAATATGTATGGAAGCTTTATGGAAGAAAACAGAAATATTTCTGGAATATTGCAAAGACAACTTTCTGCAAAGAACCCCTGGAAGCCTCCGTAAACCTTCCAAGGAAGAGTCCGTTGAAAGATTGATGAATCATTGCACCGAAAGATTTCATGGAAGCGTTATAGAAGACTCCGTTTTCCTTTCGGGGAAATGTTGGGAATTTTCACTGGAATGTTCCGACATAAGTCTCCTGGAAGATTCCGTAAACCTTCCAAGGAAGATTCCGTTGGAAGATTGATGAATCATTGCACCGAAAGATTTTAAGGAAGCTTGAATGGAAAACTCCGTTTACCTTTCAGCGAAATATTGAAAATTGTCATTAAAACATTCCAGTGGAAGGCTCCTAAAAGCTTCTGTAAACCTTCCAAGGAAGATTCCGTTGGAAGATTGATGAATCATCGCACCGCAAGATTTCATGGAAGCTTGAATGAAAGACTTCGTTTACCTTCCAACGGAATATTGGAAATGGTCATTGAAACATTCCAGTGGAAGGCTGCTGGAAGCTTCCGTAAATCTTCCAAGAAAGATTCCGTTGGAAGATTGATGAATCATTGCACTGAAAGATTTCATGGAAGCTTTATAGAAGACTTCGTTTTCCTTTCGGAGAAATCTTGGGAATTTTTACTGGAATATTCCGACTTAAGTCTCCTGGAAGATTCCGTAAACCTTCCAAGGAAGATTCCGTTGGAAGATTGATGAATCATTGCACCGAAAGATTTCATGGAAGCTTGAATGAAAGACTCCGTTTACCTTTCAGCGAAATATTGAAAATTGTCATTAAAACATTCCAGTGAAAGGCTCCTAAAAGCTTCTGTAAACCTTCCAAGGAAGATTCCGTTGGAAGATTGATGAATCATCGCACCGCAAGATTTCATGGAAGCTTGAATGAAAGACTTCGTTTACCTTCCAACGGAATATTGGAAATGGTCATTGAAACATTCCAGTGGAAGGCTCCTGGAAGCTTCCGTAAATCTTCCAAGAAAGATTATGTTGGAAGATTGATGAATCATTGCACTGAAAGATTTCATGGAAGCTTTATAGAAGACTTCGTTTTCCTTTCGGGGAAATCTTGGGAATTTTTACTGGAATATTCCGACTTAAGTCTCCTGGAAGATTTCGTAAACCTTCCAAGGAAGATTCCGTTGGAAGATTGATGAATCATTGCACCGAAAGATTTCATGGAAGCTTGAATGAAAGACTCCGTTTACCTTTCAGCGAAATATTGAAAATTGTCATTAAAACATTCCAGTAAAAGGCTCCTGAAAGCTTCCGTAAACCTTCCAAAGAAGATTCCGTTGGAAGATTGATGAATCATTGCACTGAAAGATTTCATGGAAGCTCGAATGGAAGACTTCGATTACCTTTCAGCGAAATATTGGAAATTGTCATTGAAACATTGCGAGAGTTTGTCAACTGCATTTATGATCACATGAAAATATAATCAAGTAGCCACCTGCTGGCAAGATGAAAGAATGGCTGCGCACGCAAGATAACTACAAATATTTAAACAATATTCCTCTAATATTTTACAGTTATATTTATAAATTTTTTTAAATACTTCATGAAATATTTCTGGAATATTACTAAAATATTTTATGAAAGATTTCTTGAAAAATTTGCGCATTATTGATTTAAAATATTTTAAGAAATGGTGCAGTAATATTTCTTCAATATTTCAGGGTTATGTTCAAACATTTTTTCAAATACTTTATGAAATATTTTTTAAATATAATAGGAATATTTCATGACATGTTTTTTGAAAGATTTAAGAAATATTAATTTGGAACATTTCAAGAAATAATGTAACAACTTACTTAAATATTTCAGTGTCGGATTCAAAAATTTTTTGAAATAAAACATGAAATGTTCCAGCAATATTATAGAAATATTTCAATAAATTATTTAATATTCATAAACTGAAATATTTCAAAGAAATATTAGTTCATCACTTATTTAATATTCATAAACTGAAATATTTCAAAGAAATATTAGTTCATCACTTATTTAATATTCATAAACTGAAATATTTCAAAGAAATATTAGTTTATCACTTATTTAATATTTCATGAATAATTTAAGAAAGCTTTCAGTAAGCTCGCAATGAAGTATTTTATGAAAAATTTACAGAAGCTTCCAGTAAGCTTTCACTGAAATATTTCATGAATAATTTACGGAAGCTTCCAGTACGTTTCCACTGGAATATTTCATGAAAAATTTACGGAAGCTTCGGTAACCTTACAATGAAGTATTTCATGAAAAACTTACGGAGGCTTCCAGTAAGCTTCCACTCAAATATTTCATTAATAATTTACGGAGGCTTCCAGTAAGCTTCCACTGAAATATTTTTTTAATAATTTACGGGGGCTTCCAGTAAGCTTCCACTGAAATATCTCATAAAAAGTTTACGGAAGCTTCCGGTAAACTTCCGCTGAAATATTTCATGAACGACTTGCGGAAGACTCCTGATCGAGGACATATCCATCTTCCGGGAACTTTTCACTGAATCTTCCTGGAAGCTTCCAATGTTTTTTCTGCAGTGAATTAATTCTTCCACGTTTTCTTCTAGGAAGCTTCCGGTAATATTCCACTGAAATATCCAACGAAAAACTTACCAAAGCTTCCTGGAAGCTTCCACTAAAATATTTCAGAAATGATGTACGGAAGCTTCGAGTAAGCTTTCACTGAAATATTCCATGAAAGATTTACGGAGGCTTCCAGTGAGCTTTCACTGAAATATTCTATGAAAGACTTACGGAAGACTCCTGATCGAGGACATATCCATCTTCCGGGAAGTTTCCACTGGAAACTTTCCGAAAGCTTCCAACCTTTCTTCCACATCTTCCGGGAAACTTCCAGGAAGCTTCCAGGAAGCTTACATGCTGTGTGGGATATTACAGATGATGTCAATGATGATTTGAAACCACAGTTACCCTCCCATTTCTTACAAGAAATGGATGAAATCGAGTTACCGTATTTCGATATGCTTGCTTTAGATAAATAGAATAAAAAATTAAATTTTTAACAAAAGATTTTTAAAGACTTAAGGAAGTGTTTCCATTGCGAATATCTAAGCCGATTATTATTAAAAAATGATTTAGTCAGAGCACGAAAGGAAATTAAACAAGGCGGTGTAGTACTTACAGGCGATGATATGCACAAACTCATTGATCGACCACTCGCAAGAGTTCTTAAAGATATTCATGGTATCGACGGAAAAATCAGAGTCTGTGAATTAAAAACTCAAAAAGGTATACTTTTGAGACCTGTATAAAGATCGTACCTCTTAGAAATAACTTCAAATAGTGATTTTACACAAGATTCAAATAAAAAAAATGTTATGGAAAATAAAATAAAATTAATAGCACATTTTTCGTATAGATTGCATTTAACTTTTGTCCTTCTGATGTAATTTTAGCGCAAAACTGCTGCATGATTCTCACATAAAACTGCTTCAATTCTGCTGTACATTTGCGTGTTTATTCTCATCATTAAATTACACTTAACTTCTGTCATATTTATGTGATTCGGGGGTAAAGTGTTGCTGCAAGATTCTTACGGAAGATTGCTTCGATTCTGCTGCAAGTTTACGTGTTTATTTTCGTAATATAATTGCGCTTAACTTGTGTCATTCTTATGTAATTCTGGGGTAAAGTACTGCTGCAAGATTCTGACGGAAGACTGCTTCGATTCTGCTGCAAGTTTGCGTGTTTATTCTCGTCATATGATTGCGCTTAACTTATGTAATTCTTATATAAATCTGAGGTAAAGTGCTACTGCAAGTTTCTGATGCAAGACTGTTTCGATTCTGTTATATGCTTATGTACTTATTACGATTCGCAGAACCGCACTTGACAATTTGCAATCCTTACGTAATTGTGCTGCAAAACTTTGTCGGGAATTATTTACTCAATTTTGTTGCTCGTGTCTGTAATAAGTTTTTTCCGCAAGTTTACTGCAAAATATCTTCAAGATTCTGCGCATTCTTTCCGTTCCGTACATTGCATTTTCTCTCTGCCAGAAACGTGCAATTCTGTTGCACTTATCTACTGTAATTTCTTTTCATAAAAAACCCTATGAAATGCGGAAACAGACAGCACATGTTCTGCTGCAAGTTTTTGATTTTCAAGAAAATTGCAGCAAAATTGCAGCAAAATTGCATTGACCATGTTACCGGGCAGTTGCGTAGACGTATAAACTATATTCCTTTTCCTCACGATGTTTAAATTATCTAAAGTTTATATAAATAATTTTTTTACATAAATCGATTAATTTTAATTAATTTTTTTACCATATCCAACCCGAAAGTTTCTACTTTCATTCCCAGTACTTCCACCGAAAGTCTCACTTTCTTGTCGGGGCAGGAAGCAAAAAGAACGTTCTGCGCAGGCGCTAACGACAGAGTATAGCATACGTTATATCTCTCCGTCTCTTTCTTTTCCTCATATAATGTCTAATATACCTAGCCTTTTTGCTCTTCATCAAAAGTCATAGTAAGAACAAAACAAAGGCAGATATCAAAATCTTTTTCTGTTTCTTTTTAAAAATCTCTTAAATTTGAAACAAAAAAAAAACAAAATGTATACATTATCATGTATATGTATACATTGTATTATATTATTATTCAGTTAAAAATGTGTGTGATGAAAAATGTGCATTGAAACAGAGTGTATCGAAGAATAACTCTATCAGAAGGACGCTGGATCCCTTTATCCTTTTTTACTTAAAAATTGTAGGGTTTTGGAAAAACTAGTGATTATTGATAGAAATTAAGAGTTGTCCGCAACTTGTACAGTAAAAAGCAATTTTTTTTCTTATGAGGACAAATTAATTTTGAATATTTGTTTTCAAGAAAAGTTTGACATACTTAAACATCATAATCTCTAGCTTAACTTATGATTTTTAAGTATGTCAAACTTTTCTTGAAAACAAAGCATCAAAATTAATTTGTCCTCATAAGAAAAAATATTGTTTTTTACTGTACAAGTTGCGGACAACTCTTAATTTCTACTAATAATTACTAGTTTTTCCAATATCCTACATTTTTCGATTAGAAAAGGATAGAAAGATCCAACGTCCTCTTAAATAATAAATTTTTTTTTATTAATGAACTATCATTACGAGTGTTACTGCGTAGTGTATTATCGTGTAGTGTATATAGTAGAACAAAGCATAGAATCTTTAAAAATGTTTGTGATGAAAAATTAGAATAATTCATAACATCTTTTTTTATTAATGAATTATCATTACGAGTGCTACCGTGTAGTGTATCTAGTAGAACAATATAGCATAACGTTTACGTTATACGTAATTTTAGTTGACAACTTTCGGCTTGGCTATGGTAAAAAATGTTATCACCCGAGCCGAAGGCGAGGGCGATAGACGCGCGTGTTAGAATGTCCCCCTTCCCTCCCGCGGTGCGTAATATACTATTATTAAATTTTGTATTTATTTTTATAAACTTTGCAAACTAAGATATTGAAAAATGTTTCTAATAACAAAAATGCTTTGATCCCAAATTTTTCTCTATTTTATTTCCCAATCACCCTTTGACATCCTGGTTAGTATATATGTAGCTTCATATTTCTCAATAACCTGTTTCCTATTTTTCATAATTAATAAGAATTTACTCAAAATAATCTTTTACGCCTACTGTGTACAATAGAACTCTTAATATACTTATTCAAGTACATCAACAGAAAAAATATACAAATTTTTCGTAGCGCTGTAATCAACTAAAGGTTATGCGGAAAGCAAACACTAAAAAAAATAACCGTCTCTATTAGAGATCCCAGTAGTCATTACTGGAGTCACTTTCGCAACGAATGTACAACATTTTGTACTAGTGAGACTAGCAATTTTCATATTAAAAAAGAACAACTGTACGTGTTAAGGGCACAAAACACCTTTTTTCTGGTCCCACCATCAAATTTGGGTTTATTTTTTCTTATAGGAAATTTACTGTAGAATAAGCTCCAACAAGTTTTTTTACCCTATCTCATTTAGTTTCGTTTTTATTAAGAAATTAGTAGGATAAACTTTTAATTGATTTTTTTGTTAATTTTGCTATTTTGAGATTTTTCTCAAATTTTTAGCTAATCTTATTAAAACACTATAAGAAATTATTTTTTTATTACTTGATTCAATAATTCATAAATCATAAATTAATCTCCAAAAAGTTTTTTTTAAGAGATTTAATTTTGTTTTTATTTATTAAGTATATAATGATATAATTTTTACAAATTTAAAAAATTTTAAGAATTATTTTAAATTAAATTTTTTAATTTTTATTGATTTTTTTTTAGGTTTAATTAAAAAAAAAAGAGTTTATTTTTTTAATTTTAACAAAATATTTATCTTGATTAGATATTTCATTTATTAAAAAATAAAAAAGTTAAATATAATGAATATTGAATATTTGTATTTGCAGGTTATAAAAGTGTTTTGTCTCCTTAAGATGCATAGCTATAGCTGCTAGAATCAGCCCAGCAACAAGTAAGCAGTTGACGTTACTATGAGAGCAATATTAATCATACACTGCGAATGATAAACAGCAGAGGGGTTATTCAAGTAGCGATACATATGTATGTATCGCGACGATATGTATGGAGAAGAGAATAAAAAGTATGCGCGCGCATACATACAACGTGATACATACATATGTATCACTGCTTGAATAGCCCCTCAGGATTTGCTATAGGTGCCACCGTAGGTACTGACCGGAGTCAGTCTAACAACGAGTAACAAGCAGATATTAATGCTCTCTAACACGGGAAAAAAATTTTGATTCAAGGTAAACATTGTTGGTGAAAAAAATTCTTACGGCAGCTTATTTGGAAGCATTAATATAATCGATATCGATTCGAATCCAAATCCAAGTCGTTCCTTTTCTCAAGATATTACTCAAAAAATCTTAAAAAATAATACAAATTGGAAAAGACCCTACTAAAAAATCTCAGGTGAGAAATCACCTGATTTCTCAGGTGATTAATCGTGCCAAAATCTCATGTGATGATTTTTTTGGTTTTTACGTTTCAAACCATGCTTAATCAATTGCGAACTATTTTTGAAAATTTTTTAAAAATTGAACTTAGAAGATTTTTTGTAAAATAAGTCAAAATATTTTCTAAGACCAAATTTTTAAAATTTTCCAAGTTCAAATTTTTCAAAAATTTTCAAAAATAGTTCGCAATTGACTAAGTATGCTTTGAAACGTGTAAAAACCAAAAAAATCGACACATGAGATTTTGGCATGATTAATCACCTGAGAAATCAGGTGATTTCTCACCTGAGATTTTTTAGTAGGGGAGTCTTATATGATTACTATAAAAACATATATTACAAGCAAATATATATACATAACAAAAATACATAATGATTATGTCCCTACAAATGTTAGATAGACATATAAATATTTAAAGTGTGAAAGTACTTAAAAATGAGAAATATATTCCGGAACTATATGCATTGTTCATTTGTATTATCGGGATATATAGGAAAACTAAATATATTCAAATAGTTTTATTATTCTTTTATTAATTAATTAATCTTTTCATGCCAATCACTTATTATACAATAGATAGTCTGAAAAAAAAATATTTTTTTGGAGCGAAAAAACTTAAGTCATATTTATTATCGATTATACTAAACATAACAATTCATACTTTAAATTTTCTTATCATTCGAAAAAACACCTTAGTAGAAAATTGAGCATATTTTGTGCAGAATTCCTGGTCAACGAAAGTTAAAACGACATTTATTTAACGATTCTAGAAATTCTTTGGACAAAATTTTTTAGATAAATATCATTTCAAATTACAGTTAATCAAAAATTGTGCCCAAAATATGGTCAATTTTCTACTAGAGCAAACATTTTGTTTAATCGGATCTGACACGACTGTCAAATCCTCGATTTACTATATTTTATGCATTATGAACGTCAAATTCCCATATTAGAGAAAACAAAACTTATCAAATCTCCAATATAACTACCGACTAATTTGGTAAAGGAAATTTTCATATTTTGAATTATGCAAAATAAATATTGTATTGGAATTTGATATTAATATTTTCAAAGTAGTTAAATTCAATTATATAAATGATAAAAAAATAAGTCTTTCAAATTTTTTTAATCAAACAATCTTGGTATTTTCAAAGGTCCAAATTTCTGTTCGTGTATATCCAACATTTATAGCGAGGGGCTACGCACTTCATGTCCTCTCAAAAAATCCTCTGAATTGAAAGTGTGTACTCTCATGTCCTCTCATGTCCTCCGATGTCCTCTGAATTTTTTTTCGATGTACTCGCGATTATTTTGAAAAGTAAAAAAATTGCAGAGGACAGCAAGAGTACAGAAGAGAATGAAGAGGACAATGTGAGTACATAAGAGAATGAAGAGGACAATGTGAGTACATAAGAGAATGAAGAGGACAATGTAAGTACATAAGAGAACTATGGAGGACAGTGAGAGTACAAAAGAGGACTCCTCAGTTCTCTTGAGTTCTCTTTTATGTCCTTTTATATCCTCTTAAGTTTTCTTTCTTGTCCTCTCAAGTTCTCCCGAGTCCTCTCAAGTCCTCCCGAGTCCTCTCAACTTCGCCCATGTACTCTAAAAAATTAAAGAGTTTATTTGTGATCTTGTCCTCTTTAAAGTCCTCTTTAGTCTCTCAATGTACTCTTTTTTGTCCTCCCGAGAGGACAAGAAGTGTGTAGCCCCTCGATTTATAGGGACATTATCATTATCCATTTCTGATATATATATATATATATATATATATATTTAAATATACATATATTTTCTTCTAATATGTTCTTATAGTAATCATTTTTTTTAATTCGTATGCATTTTTACAATTTTTTAGGTATATCTTGAGAAAAGGAACGAGTTGGATTTAGATTAAAGTCGATATCGATTATATTAATGCTTCTGGATAAGCTGATGTAGGAATTTTTTTTCACCAATAATCGTCATCTATAATCGCAATTTTTTACCCGTGCTAAATATAATGCAGTAGAATTTCATTGAAGTCCAGTGAAATTGTCACTGGGTGGGTGAGTGAAAGCTCCACTAGATTTTACTAAAATTTCGCTGAATAAAATAGTAAAATATTCACTATTTGAATTTAAGTTAAAATATCACTTTATTTCAGTCAGAAAATTATTGAATGTCAGTAAAATTGTCACCTTATTTCAGTGAAAACGTTACCGGATTTCAGTGAATTAATAACAGGACAAAAGAATAATTGAAAGAGAGAATCTTAATTTTTTCTTTTTAAGTGAAATACAATATTTTAATAATACTTATTTGGTGAATTGAATATTACAATAATTTAAGGTTTATTTATGGCCGATTCTATTCAGATTTATGCAGGCCGTAACATATCGAATTATTTTTTTTGGATGAAAACTATGTGAATATGCTCTGATACTCAAAAAAAGACGTGAAGACCCTAAAATTTGGTTTAAAAATATTTTTCACGATGCTGTAGCCTATTATGTATTAAATGTTAAAATAAAAGACGAATGAAAATGGACCTCCATATTCAAAATGTTCTATCTTCGTCAAGTTTTGATTTTTCGAGGCGAATTTTGTTTTTTTAATATGAGGAATATAGCCTACTTTTACATCGCGTTCTTATTTTGTGAATTCAAATTAATTCCGTCAAGTTATTAATGAATAACCAAAAAAAACGATTTTTCTAACATAATTTTCTCAAAAACTATATTTTATTTTCTTCAAACTTCAAATGTTTTTGTACATGAAGAAACTAGCTTTTAAATTGTGTCAGGATATGTTATTTTTCGTTATTATTTTATAATGCATTTTTAAAATTTGATTCAATTTTTTTCAATTATAAAATATTAAAACCATATCCTCTTCTAATAATTACGTTCTTTCACTATTTGTTTACTATTTAATTTTCGTCCATCGGCCAACTTTTTTGGTCAATCAGAACAAAAGTTATAGCAATTTTCAGTTCAAAAAAAAGGTATGAAAAGAGAAAATATATAATCATTTATTCAGTTTGAATTTTGCACCTGCAATTAAATTTCAGTTTGAAAGTAGTTGATGCATGCCGCCGCCAGGGAGTGAAGTCATGTTCCAAGCGTACTCATTACCAATATAGCTTATCGCAGTACATAAGAAGTTAACGAATCACAAAACAAATCATCCAACTTTTATAATCTTTTTTTCGCTCTACGAAAAGATTTTGAGTTACTTACAATGCCATTTTCACTGGCCAAGATAAAGGGCAAGAACTTGAAAAAAAGCACACGATAGCTATGTATCATTTCTCTAAATGATGGTGCAACTGAGAATTGTATGCAAGAAAAACCGAAGTCTTTCTCATTCATTATAACATTTAAGTCTCATATCGTTATAGATTTTGTTTTGAAGACAAAGCGTGAGCATGAATAGATAAAGTATTCGGATTCGTACCAAGGAAGTGACAATAGTGCTATTAAATTGTTTTAAATGTTGCCATCAGTATGTATAATTCATTTTTCTTAAGAAAAGAGACAACAAAAGCTTTTAATTATAGTATGTATGGATTCGTGAAGATAATATTTTCGTCTGGGAAGATGGTAAGCCAGTTAAAATAAGTATTGTCACTAAGGTTGATTTAAAGAAGGTTTTATGACTTTTTTCTTCGCAGAATCTACAGAGTAAACGTATTGAACAGGTCCTTCTAGTGGCCCAAGTTAACGCTAATTCTGTCAGAGATCACCTAAATGAATTTGAAAAATTCGCTGAGAAAAATATTATTGATGTGCTGTCGATTTCTGAATCATGCCTAAGCTCTGTGATCCAGCATTTGGGTCACTGAAGTATAGTATAGTCTATAATGATCAAGGTTTACTGTCAGTTGGTGACAAACGTGAATAAATGCAAGATGGAGGGATAGCCTGCTTTATTCGTGTTGGTATAAAATGTAAAATACTTGCCGCGCTCCAGATTTCGAATATAAATAAAACCGAGTATTTGTTTATATAGTTGCACCCAACAGATGCCCAGCGAATCCTTTTTTGCTCTTTCTACCTAAGACCCAATGGAAATATTTTGAGTGAATTCTTAACTGAACTACAAAAATATGCCTCTTTAAATCATAGCCACTGATTTAAAGAGATTTTGGAAGTACCATTGGTAAAGCAAATGGATGCCTTTGATTTCAGGTCAATAAGTTGAATAGAGGTTAATCAGACTATTTTGGCATGCTTTCTTAGGGCAAAGGGTCGCTGTTGTGATTGTCTGTCTTTGATGTATTTTAAGGGTGTTCTTTCGATTGTTGTACCATTCTTCACAATTGTTTAATCAATCAATTAAAATATCAGTGTATCCCACTACATGAAAAAGGTCTTTGGTTATTCCAATCACTAGGAGACTGTCACATCTCCGGATCACGGATTGTACTCAATCTTTGGTATAAGTTTTCAGATGACAAAATATGGAAAAAGCTAAAGTTATAGTCACAAACGCTCAATATTTTACTAGTTACAGGCAATTAAAGAAAATCACTAAAAAAGTTACTAGATTTGCAAACACTTATGGCTTTTAAGCATTGATAGCTAGAAGCTTGAAACTTTTTTTAAATGAACACTGAGCTCAAATCCTTTCAAAATAGTAGTTATAGCATATCAAAACTTTATTGTTTCATAAAGTTATTGGACCAGAATTTTCTTTTTAAAACATTAATTAATAATAAATGCTAAAATTAAGTCCAATCTTTATTACGCTATAACTTTGGGGAAAATAATATTTTTATATGCTATAACTACTATTTCGGAAGGGTTTTAGCTCAGCCTTAATTTAAAAAAAGTTTTAAGCTTCTAGCTATCAATGCTAAAGAACTATATTCGTTTAAAAATCTCGTAACTTTTTTAGTGATTTTTTTAAATTCACTGTAACTAGGGAAATATTGAGCGTTTATGACTATAACTTTTTGCTGACTAGCTTTTTTCATATTTTATCATCTGAAAACTTATACCGATGTTTGAGCAAATTCCGTGATCTGGAGATGTGACACTCTCCTAGTTAGTAAGATTTCTTCTCCAGTATCACCGGTGGATACTAGACTGGTGGCAAATTTGTCTAATTTTGCAAAAGTGTTTGATACGCTTCTGGCTCAACAGATGATTTATTACCTTGAAAGAAATTAACTGTTATCAGAATTTTAGTCTGGATTTAGACATGGCTTTAGCACTAAGACGGCGCTTTCGAAAATTAAAGAAGAGTTGAAGAAGGTATTGTTACGCCATTTGATTATAAAAGAGCTTTTGACACCATAGACCATGCACTTCTTCTAAGAAAACTGAGAACCGATATGAACTTTTTCAATTCGGCCATAAAATCGCTTCACTCACTGGTTGAGCTCAGGCAGTGGTTGGTCTTGACTCTTCTTTAACGGAGTTCATGCCAAATACATCAGGTGTACCACAAGGTTTAACACCTGGCCTAGTAATTTTTCTTATGTATCTAAATTTAATTTTGTCGGTCTTGAGACACTGTGAGAAATCGTGCATGTCGTTTGCTGATGATTTACAAATTTATTTACAGTGTAGGCCATGTGATCTCGCGCAGACAATTTTCAGGTTGAATGAAGATGCAGCAGCCATTGTTAATTTGGTGCGTGCTACCGGACTGATGCCTAATGGGAGTAAGACAAAATGTATATTGATAACATCTACTCAATACCATATGCGTATAAATGAGTATATTCTTCCAACAGTAATTTTCGATGAATCGGTAATTCCTTTTTCAAACACATGTAAAAATCTTGGTGTTATATTTTCTGATGACCTAACTTGGAACACTCATGTATCCCAAATATCATCGCGGGTACATGGCGTGTTGCATAGGCTTAGATATAGAGGTTACAGATTACCTTAGAATGTCGAAAAACTTATTATTAGTACGCTTGTGATCCCATACTTCGATTATGAATGCTTGATATTCAATGATCTCACACAATATCTGAATGTTAAGCTGCAGCGCCTATGTAATACAGCTATTTAAAGTTTATTTTTAATTTAAGGTAAGATGCAATGTTAGAGCCTTATTATGAGCAGCTGCACTAGTTGAAGCTGGAGAATCATCGCAAGTCTTTTATGGGAGTCATGCTATATACCACATTAACTTCTACAAGAATATTTGCATGACTTCTTTCCAAAAATTACCGAGAATCTTTGTCAGTCTCAGAGAAGGTAATTATCTAGTTTTATGCTACTACCATCCAAGCAATGAAACTCGAGGATTCCATTCCTTACGAGATCAGATTGAAGGCTTCAAAACCAGCGTTTAATTTAGCACTGTATGAATATTTGATTGTTGCGTATGTGATATATATACTTCTTAGTTAGCTTAGGTTTAATTAAAATAAAAGATATGTTTTATATGTATGTAAATTCTGAAATTTATTGTTAGAGAGAGTAAAATTTAGACCATTGGGTTGTAATTGGAATAGTAATGTATTGCTCGAAAAGTTATGCTATTATATAATATTGAATTTCATTGTATTATTTTGGCAATACGGTCGAGTAAGACCTTGGTATGATAAAATTTTTAACAAAAAAAAAACCGACTTCAAAAAATGCACTGAAAAGTAACAAATAATTTATTATCTTTAGAAATCATACAAATAATTGGTAAAATACAATTTTAGAAGTCGGCGTCTAATTCCTCAATGAATGTAAACGTTATTTTTTAACAATAAATGTAAACGTTATTTTCGAACAATGAATGTGAACGTTATTTTTGAAAAAATGGACTAAGTCGTTCTGCTTACGTACCACAGATTTAGAATTAGACGCCGACTTCTAAAATTGTATTTTACCAATTATTTGTATGATTTCTAAAGATAATAAATTATTTGTTACTTTTCAGTGCATTTTTTGAAGTCGGTTTTTTTTTGTTAAAAATTTTTTATTTGTCATTTTTTAGTGCAATGTTTTTAAAATCTTATTTTTTGTAAAAAATTTTGTTTTTATTCGATACTTTTAAAGTCGGTTTTTATTTATTAAAAATTTTTTAAATTGTTTGTTTTTGTTAAAAAATTTTTATTTTCTATCTTCTAGTGAATCCCCTTACTAAAAACGCAAATATAGGTAGACCCACTAATTACATTAAACTTTCATTATTAATTCATAACGCATGCATTAGTACACCACCAAGCAATATATAGCAGGAAAGAAAGAAGGATCAACAGCACAGTATCGTTATGTGTGCATGTATACATATTCAAACTCAGGTAAGAGAGAGAGAGAGAGAGAGAGAGAGAGAGAGAGAGAGAGAGAGAGAGAGAGAGAGAGAGAGAGAGAGAGAGAGAGAGAGAGAGAGAGAGAGAGAGAGAGAGAGAGAGAGAGAGAGAGAGAGAGAGAGAGAGAGAGAGAGAGAGAGAGAGAGAGAGAGAGAGAGAGAGAGAGAGAGAGAGAGAGAGAGAGAGAGAGAGAGAGAGAGAGAGAGAGAGAGAGAGAGAGAGAGAGAGAGAGAGAGAGAGAGAGAGAGAGAGAGAGAGAGAGAGAGAGAGAGAGAGAGAGAGAGAGAGAGAGAGAGAGAGAGAGAGAGAGAGAGAGAGAGAGAGAGAGAGAGAGAGAGAGAGAGAGAGAGAGAGAGAGAGAGAGAGAGAGAGAGAGAGAGAGAGAGAGAGAGAGAGAGAGAGAGAGAGAGAGAGAGAGAGAGAGAGAGAGAGAGAGAGAGAGAGAGAGAGAGAGAGAGAGAGAGAGAGAGAGAGAGAGAGAGAGAGAGAGAGAGAGAGAGAGAGAGAGAGAGAGAGAGAGAGAGAGAGAGAGAGAGAGAGAGAGAGAGAGAGAGAGAGAGAGAGAGAGAGAGAGAGAGAGAGAGAGAGAGAGAGAGAGAGAGAGAGAGAGAGAGAGAGAGAGAGAGAGAGAGAGAGAGAGAGAGAGAGAGAGAGAGAGAGAGAGAGAGAGAGAGAGAGAGAGAGAGAGAGAGAGAGAGAGAGAGAGAGAGAGAGAGAGAGAGAGAGAGAGAGAGAGAGAGAGAGAGAGAGAGAGAGAGAGAGAGAGAGAGAGAGAGAGAGAGAGAGAGAGAGAGAGAGAGAGAGAGAGAGAGAGAGAGAGAGAGAGAGAGAGAGAGAGAGAGAGAGAGAGAGAGAGAGAGAGAGAGAGAGAGAGAGAGAGAGAGAGAGAGAGAGAGAGAGAGAGAGAGAGAGAGAGAGAGAGAGAGAGAGAGAGAGAGAGAGAGAGAGAGAGAGAGAGAGAGAGAGAGAGAGAGAGAGAGAGAGAGAGAGAGAGAGAGAGAGAGAGAGAGAGAGAGAGAGAGAGAGAGAGAGAGAGAGAGAGAGAGAGAGAGAGAGAGAGAGAGAGAGAGAGAGAGAGAGAGAGAGAGAGAGAGAGAGAGAGAGAGAGAGAGAGAGAGAGAGAGAGAGAGAGAGAGAGAGAGAGAGAGAGAGAGAGAGAGAGAGAGAGAGAGAGAGAGAGAGAGAGAGAGAGAGAGAGAGAGAGAGAGAGAGAGAGAGAGAGAGAGAGAGAGAGAGAGAGAGAGAGAGAGAGAGAGAGAGAGAGAGAGAGAGAGAGAGAGAGAGAGAGAGAGAGAGGCGGCGAAGTATAAGGGAGGTAAATGAGAAAACAAAACACCCGGTTTTTTTCTTAATTTGATAATTGGGTCATACAAACCGAATGTTGGCCCAATAATTATAGGATACGTATGGGACCTTCCTGCAGACATTCTCTATCAGATAAGAAAAAGTTTTTTCGAATCGGTTAAGAAATGACGGAGTTATAAGGTAACAGACATAGAAAAAAAAAAAAAAAAATTCAGTCGAATTGAGAACCTCCTCCTTTTTGAAGTCGGTTAAAAATTAGTTATCAATCAATCAATCTCTCTCTGTCCCTTCTATATAAATAAATATAGAATATATTGCTTTTTCACAAAGAAAGCTTTGTATAAAAAAAAAAACATTATTTTCTATTTTTTCATTAATTTGTACAAATTTGGTTTCAGGGAATCGAAAAAAGTGATTTTTAGAAAATGTCTGTATGTATGTGGGTATGTGTGTGTATGTACGGATGTGTATTCAGTAAGCCAACTTAATCTCGAAAACTACCCGATGGATTTGCTTCAAATTTCGCATAGAACTTATTTTTTTGTCTAATTTAAGGAAAAACCGTTGAGAATTGGTTTTCTTAGCGTAGTTTTAATTTCAGAGTCATTTATAAGAAAAAAAAGATTTCAATTTTTATTTTTTTGGTATTTTTCATAAACTTACTGATGAATCTGTTTAAAAATTTGCATGGAAATAATTTTCGATCCCCGAAATGAAATAAACTTCTGAAAATTGATTTTCTTAGTGTATTTTTAATTTTAGAGCATTTTAAAATTTTTGAAAAAAAGTTTTGTATTTACTTCGTTAATTAGATCTTGAAAAGTACTCCATGGATTTGCTTCAAATTTTCCATACGATTTATTATTTTGATTAACTTTTGCGGAAGCTATTGAAAATTGGGTTTCTTAGCGTAGTTTCAATAAAATAGCCGTTTAAAAATTTTTTTTTAATTATAGATTTTTTATTTTTTTGATATCTTATGTAAACCACTCAATGAATTTGCTTAAAAATTTTCATGGAAATTATTTTTAATTGTTAAAATAAAAAGAACTTATAAAAACTGATTTTCTTAGCGCAGTTTTAATTTTAGAACATTTTGAATTTGTGAAAAAAATGTTTCAATTGGATCTTGAAAACTACTCGATAGATCTGCTTCAAATTTTGCATAGAAATCATTTTTTTGTCTAATTTAATGGGAAGTTATTGAGAATTAGTTTTCTTAGCGTAGTTTTAATTTTGGAGATTTAATAAAAAAAAAATTTTGATTTTTCATTTTTTTGGTATTTTGTAAACTACTCTATGAATTTTCTTGAAATTTTCATGGAAATTATTTTTGATTGCTAAATTAAAATAAATTTTTGAAAACTGATTTTCTTAGCGCAGTTTTAATTTTAGAACATTTTGAATTTTTGAGAAAAATGTTTGTATTTATTTTGTTACTTAGATCTCGAAAAGTACTGGATGGATTTGCATCCAATATTCCATATCATTTATTTTTTCTATTGACCAGTACAGAAGCTATTGAAAATTAGTTTTCTTAGTGTAGTTTTAATTTTAGAGCTTTAAGAAAACATAAACTGAACATAAATAATCCAGGTTCCTGGTTAGAAATGTAAATACGGGAAACATCCGTCTCGGATCCGTATCCTGAAGATAATGTTCTGGTTCCGATCCGGAATCGAATAATTACCTTATTTGGGTGTGTCACCATGGAAAGTTGTGTACTCTGTTAGGTACTGATACCTGATTTCAGTTTTGCTATTCAGGACTATGACAGGAACGGAGTAGGACAGTCTGAAGTACAAAGAAGTACAATAGACTAAATACAAATCCAGTCCAGATGCGGTGCCAATCCGGTGCGGATAAGGTTCACATTTGGTTTTAATATAGGTTTTTATTCTAAGATATATAATATAAAAGTTATGTATGGATAAATTCATTCAGAACAGATTGCTATACATTTTTAGTAGCTGTTAAGTTAGCTATCACTATCGATACAACTATTTTGATAACCATCATATTTTTGATATTTAACCTCTCTCTGTTACACAACTTATATCTATCCATTTTCTAAATATGAACTTTATTCAAGATATTTTTAATAAATAAAAAATGAAAATGAAGTTAATTTAATGTTACACTTCAATTCAATTAATTAGGATTCATTAAAGTTACGGTTGGCCGTTTTATGTTTCTACTCGGGTTACAGCATATGATCCTACATTTTTTATCACTAATGGAGGATTAAAATCTTACTATTATATAAAAGGACAGCGTTTGTTTGAATGTTCTCAATTATCTTAAAAACTACTGAACCGATCGTTTTCAAATATTAAATTTAAATTCTTTATAATGTGACGAGTGTCATAGGCTATATAAATAATTACTTTTTTAATCAATAATTGCAATAAAATAATTATAGACCTAGATCTTAACGCGTAGGGAATAGGGACTACTTTTTTTTGGCGTTCTGTGGTCAACATGCTCTATCCTTGCTACTTTCCTTGGTTGCCCAATAGGCGGCGACCGATTTTGTCTTTCACTTTATTAAACTGGTACGGTAGAAATACTTATACACCTATGATATTCCGTAACTTCAGCACAATAAATTTTTATTGCATATTCTCTAATCACAGAGTAATATTACCTCGGATTATTTAATGAAATATTTTCCTATTCCATTTGGCAGAATAAAAAATTAGACAGTTTTTTTAACTTTAGAAAAAATTTTATATCTTATTCAAGGAAATTTTTTATTCCTTTTAGATTATATAATTTATTAATTTTTAGATTAGCTCGGTATAGGTACTTATATCGCGAGGATAATGCGAACAGCTTATCGGCAATAAATTTTTATTGCACTTATTCCCTATCATTGTTGAACATTCATATTTATTAATGAATATCTCTTTAACGATTTTGATTTGCTAAAAAAATTTTCTATCGACAATTTAAATATATTTTTTGACTTATTGGTACAATATTGAACATATATCGAAAAATAAAAAAAAAAATTCAATGCCTATTTTTTCTACAAAATAAAATTATTTTAAATGAAAATTCATTCTATTAGCATATGGTTCACAAACAAAAAATGTTGTGTATTCCGAAGTTTTGTAGGAGTACGATTTAATAAATAATAGTTTTTGAGATTCAATTTCTATACCTGCCGATTTCTGCCCAACTATTGCGCGGGCGAAGCCGAGACGGGGGATGCTAGTGTTGAATAATCTAAAATTTATGTTAAGTATAGACCGGATTCGCTTTCATTGTTCAATTGATTTTTGTGTTATTCATTCAAATACTATACTCAATTCTCGCTGTTACGAGCGACTCGGGAATAATTTCTCTCACTATTACGAGCGTGAGAGGGGCCCCCACCACTCAAAAAATGCTATGCTTAGAATAATGAGCGAAACAATACCGAACGAATATAAAAAACTATATCGATTGTGCGTTTGTAGCCGTTTAATTTTCATTGAAATAAGATAATTTACTCGATTTATTTATTTTTAATTTCATTCTCCTGAAAACGTTCTTTGTATGGCACAAACCATGCTTGATTGGAGTCAAGATGTAAATCAAATTGCATGTGCGGAAAGAGCAACGCTGATAAAAGCTGGAGATATTGCTCTTGACATTTTTTTTAAAAGCAATGAGAATAGCATTTAATTTTGTTTTATAATTGTTGAATTAACTTTTTGTTTTTTTTTCGAAGTTAGTTTTTTATTGTAATTATGTTTTGTTTTTCCATGTTGATACGGTCAATTTACTAATAATCATCTGAAAATAAAATTTTTTTTTTAAAGCACATTAATTTGATGGTATGTGTACATGAAAAAATAATATAAATAAATAATTATAAATATACATATATAATAATAAAAATATAGAGATAGTAAAAAATTATATATCATGGGGCGCGGTAGCGCCCCGAAAGGCAAGTTTGCGAAGCCGCATCGTGCGCGACGAGACCTATTTACTTTAAGTTTCAAATTTTAAAAATTGAAACTCGCAAAATATATATTAAATATATGTATTAACTTGTTAATTACTTGTAAATATATATAATATAATGCTAATAAACATTTCATACCAAAAACAGCTAAAAAATGACGTATTTATTATTTTTTGTATGATATATAGGCTAGACCCGCGATTTCTTGTTTTTAATAATTTTCTCATTCAGTGAAACGTATGAGACGGAAGTTGCGCGCGCAGTCGCCTGAGCAGGCGTACGTATATAGAAAAAAAGAGAGAGAGAGAGAGAGAAGATGACATGTGGCATATGCATAGAGTGAATAAGAGAGAACGAGTAACAGCAAACAGCAGTGTCTTGAAAGTGACGAACTTAAAAAAAAGAGAGTCCATTCATATATATTAGAATGAATACGAAAGAGACAGCAAGAATAATAGTAGTATATATGATGTACATACACATACACATATATTAAATCTGATTGCTTTGATGCTATCGTATATTTGATGATTAATCAGCTGTTGCGTTGCTCCACATTTGCTTCAATTTTTGAAAATACAGTACAATTCTTAGTGTGATTATTATTATTTATTTACTTAGTTTTTACAAAAATAATAATTAATAAATGAATTTATATTTAAATAAACTAAATTGATTGTGATTTATAAAGAGACAGTTTTTTAGGTTATATATGTGAAAAATGTATTATATAAATTTATTATTAATAAGCAGACAATTTTTTAGGTTAGATTTGTGAAAATGTTATTTGATAAATGACAATTTTTCATTAACTCTGTCTCAAGATTTAGCAATTGTATACTAAAATGGTGTACATAAATATTGTACATTAATTGAGATTAAAAATAATATTTTGATTGTATATAATAATATGTGAAAAACATGTATGTACATGTTTGGTATTACACATTTTGTAACATCATTAATAATTTTTTATAAAATCTACTAACATAATTATTAATACAAATCATTAACTTTATTTTTAGTTTTAAATTTAATACATTAAATCTATTAGGGGAATCCTCATACCGACATAGAGTTCTTACCTTATCTACATTTAAATTATGAATTTTAATAAAAATTTAACTATTTATGACTGAAATTCGTAGGAGAGGCACATTCTTAACATGCCCAAGAATTTATTGCAACGTCAAAAGACAATATAAAGGTAAAAATAAAGGCGAAAACTGCTTAATACGATTAACTTTTCAATGTAGTAATGAATAATCGTATTATGCACTTTTTGTCTTCATTTTCATTTTTATTTTGTCTTTTGACGTTGCAATAAATTCTTTAGGATGTTAAGAATGTGCCTTTTCTATTAATTTTAGTCAAAAATAGTTAAATTTTTATTAAAATGCATAATTCAAATGTAGATAAGGTAGATCTCTGTACCGGTATGAGGACACCCCTTAAATTATAGTTTTGAGAAATTAGCTTTTCGTTTTAACTTTTAATGTATTAAATAATAAGTAAAAAAATACTACATTGAGCACTTTATTAAAAAAAAATACTAAAAAAATATTACATAATACACTTGGCAAACTGAAATCTTGAAGTAAGTAGAAAATTCCAGTGACGCAAAAGGAATAATAAGGCTGATTCCATTTCAAATCGAACAGTCAGTATACACTCAAGTCACCAATTACTGCGCTAATGGAGTATGTTATTCTACCCTAAAAATAAGGGTATACGTATTTTTTTATTTTGCTGAAATATCAAAATTGCATCAGATATGCACTTTTGAAAATTGCATACAAAAACTAAATGTTAAAACTGAAAATGTTGAGAATAACTTTAGAGAGCTATCGTTTTACCAATTTCCAATGAATTTTGATAAACCTTTTTTTATTTTATTTCGTTTTGAGCCCTCTTCAACTCCGTGCAAGAAATTTAAAAAAAAAACTAAAAAATGACTGAGATATATGCATTTTACCAAAAAATGCACTTTTTATGCACATGCATTTTTCTCGAAAAGGCCATTTTTTTTTTGCTGAAATTTTTTTTTGCTGATAGAGGACCAAAATACCTATCTAATAGTACTTGTTTGATCCCGGCTTTTTTGGTTTGGAGCGAGAAAAAAATTCACAAATTTTGTTGGTGAAAAATGCTTGTATATACACTGAAAAGACGTAGGGACCGCTACAGTCACCCACCTGACCGTAGTTACGCCGAATCCTACAGCCTGTATAGTTTGTGAAATCGGGACCGTAGCGGCGCCGGCCCGCGCCTTGAGAGCGCCGCAAACGACCTCTTGCGGCGCTAGTTACCGCGTCTATCACACGGCTTATTAGGAGCTGCTACAAAACGGGACCACTCGAGCGCCGGTCTTGCTCCGTAATGGATTGAAAGAGGGAGCGCCGTTACGGATATACCAGTGTGGCGGGGAGAGCACCGATGTCTTTTCAGTGTACGTTCGGAAGTCTTAAGCAGTCGACATTTAAATATTATCCTTCGTTTAGCATTATCCAGGAACAACGACGTGGACGTAGAAGGATTCTGTTCCCTTCGGGGTGCTTTTTTAGAGTGAGTTCCCCTTGCCTCTCACTGTTGGGATGCGTCAAAAAAATAACTATAGATAATTATTTTTTTTTATTTTTGCGCTTATTATTTTTAGTTTTAAATGTAGTCTCACGACGCTTGGTTTTTTTTTCTTGTTTTTCATTTCATTTAGTGCATGTATAGCTGTCCTGCCAATAAATATATGTGATTTTAATTCCCCAAGTTTTTTTAACCACATATGACTTTTTTGAATTCCATTATATTTAGAAACCCCACTCCATTCAATATTTTTCTTTTTTCTAAATCTTTCAATCTCATTTATTGGTAGTAAAATGATTTTTATTGCATTGGTGTAACTTTGAACCCAATTTATAAAATCGTCAGCATTTTGTATCGATTCTTCATGAAAATATTCCATAACGATATTTTTTGTGCTTTCATCAATAGGATGACCAGTATATAAATCTGGCTCCGAATAAACTCCTTTATTTTTCACGAGATTTCTTGATTTATTTATCATATACTCGCTTATATTTGGGAATAGTGAGCAAACTTTTATTTTGCTTAATTTTGAAGGTAGTAGAGTTAGAAGTTTTATTTTCTCCGAAATAGAAGAGCATTTTTCTAAAGCCAATTTAAAATTTTCTAAAAATTCATTCCAATAGTTTTCAGTGGAATTTTCGTCCGATTCTATTGATTCAACTGAAATGCCATACGCATCTTCTAATTTACTTCCAAAAGTAGCAGAAAAAGCTGAAATTAAAAATTTTTTCTTTTTAGATACGTAATTTCCTCTAAAATTTTCAGGTATTGCAGTTTTTCTTTTTAGGGGTGAGATGCATTCAGGTAAAACTGAATTAATACTCTCGTTTAATTCCTCTATTCGTTCGGGTGTCTTCGGAATAAAATCATCATCTCTTCCGCTAAAAAGTTCAGTGATTTCATTTTCAGATATAGACTCAAGATCACTTAAAATCATTTTTGATATGCGTTTATGGCAATTTTTACATACATTAGTAGATGGCAATATATTTAAATCTGGATGAAGCTGTGCCAAATTAATGGCTAAATCTTCCAACGGTCTAAAACGTGAATTACTGCTCATATAAACTACCTTTTTATGCATTTGAAAAAAATCGGGACATGAAATTCTTTTAGAAGAGTAAATTTCGGACATTGTTATTTCACAATTTTGTTGAATTTTTCACAAGCCCGAGAAGCACCTTTCAAAGCAGCCGTAAAAATAACTAGCTTCTATATAACAGTTCTAATATGCTGTTTTGGTTACGCGATGTATTTGTCCGCGAGTTAGCCTCCTATTGTTTGTACATCGAAACATACATAATATAGATATACACGAATAGAATTCTTTTTTTTCATGTTTAAATATTTATTTTTATATTACGAATTTACACACACACACACACATATATATATATATATATATATATATATCACTATTGATGCTATATACATGCATACAAATGTAAACAAATGATGAGCCAAGCATACGACAGTGTTTGAATGCAGACTGCTTAAGACTTCCGAACGTATATACAAGCATTTTTCACCAACAAAATTTGTGAATTTTTTTCTCGCTCCAAACCAAAAAAGCCGGGATCAAACAAGTACTATTAGATAGGTATTTTGGTCCTCTATCAGCAAAAAAAATTTCAGCAAAAAAAAAAAATGGCCTTTTCGAGAAAAATGCATGTGCATAAAAAGTGCATTTTTTGGTAAAATGCATATATCTCAGTCATTTTTTAGTTTTTTTTTAAATTTCTTGCACGGAGTTGAAGAGGGCTCAAAACGAAATAAAATAAAAAAAGGTTTATCAAAATTCATTGGAAATTGGTAAAACGATAGCTCTCTAAAGTTATTCTCAACATTTTCAGTTTTAACATTTAGTTTTTGTATGCAATTTTCAAAAGTGCATATCTGATGCAATTTTGATATTTCAGCAAAATAAAAAAATACGTATACCCTTATTTTTAGGGTAGAATAACATACTCCATTAGCGTAGTAATTGGTGACTTGAGTGTATACTGACTGTTCGATTTGAAATGGAATCAGCCATAAGTAACATTTTATTTTTTTCAATTAAAAATTGAAAATTTGGCAAGCATTTTGTTAATTGAAATTGTTATGTGAGTGTTCAAATAAAAATATACACTATGACATTAAAAATGTGTATTAAGGTATCCGGACTAATAAGTGAGTTTAAGCTCGAAGGAATGTCTAAGAATTTGAATGTGATAAAATCTGATCTGATGCTTAAGATTCATTTTATTGATCAAAGAGATTATTCGAAAAAATCAAAGAAATTATTGATGACACTTTCTAAGTTAATTTTAAACTAATTGACTTCATAATTTTCAGAGATCTTCAATATATGTATCTTTACAAAATAATAATGCTAGAATCATGGTAATATATGTTTAAGTGAATGTTGAACTGAATCACATACATGAAATTCACAAAAATATCTATTTTTTCCCATATTTTAAGGTTTTTCTAAACTAAACTTTTAAATTCTTTTTTATAATCAGAACTATTATTTTATGAAGATATAAAAATTGAAAATATATGGAAACATTTAAGTTATTTTGTTAAAAATTGACTAAGAAAGCTTACGATAACCACCACAATCAAGTGTTTGAATAAAAAAAAGATTTTGATCAGTGGATGAGATTTTTTAAAATTATTCATGGACCAAAGTCTTGTATTTAAGATAAATTTAAGGTAAAAAGAAATTTTATTAATTGATATAAAAAAAATGTATCGTTACATTTAAATTTAATTTTTTTTCCAGGCCTACCTTAAGAGCTTAATTAATAAGTATATATCTTTGACATTTTAGTGTATGCTTATTAAATCTGAATATGCACAAAATATAATATTACATAACTACATTCTACTTTACTTAAGTGGATTGTAATAAACTTTCAACCTATTAAATAATAAGTAAGAAAATACTTCATAGAATATTGACAATAATAAAGTACTGGGAAATACTGCATAATTCACTGACAAAAATGAAATCTTAAAGTAGAATTCGAATAAGTGAAGTAAGTAGAACCCAACAGATCCATGTGATTTAAGTTCTGAAATTCACATAGATAGATAGATAGATATGTATTTATTTGTAAAAGTTTACAAAAAGTGTGTAACAAAAAATATAATATATAATATACATGATAAAATACAGAAATGAGATAATACTGTAAATGTTACATGTAATTATGGCACTCATGATAGATCATACAAGGCAATTACAAAATCAAGCTTTTAGAGTTAATAAAGGTCATGATGATCTTACAGAACTTTGGAATATTGTATTTATTCAATATGAAAAGTAGAAGAATTTTAGACTTTGAAAAATTTATGAAATCTCCTCTAAAAAAATCTTTAAGAGGCGGTCGGAACCAAATCGGTGACTTGCGGTATATATCAAGTCAGCATTTTTCGCTTTACGATAATATTGTGTATATTTTTATGGCTTTTAATATTTCAAATTATTCTTTATATACATGACTAGAGGAAATGACTATATTTTTACCATATGAATAAGTAAATAAATTATTATAAGCATTTATTACAAATATCAAACTGACTTGACATATACTGCATGCAAAAAACTGTCGTGTCAATTGTTAGGTGGCATTTTTCGCTTTATAACAATATTTTGTATATTTTTGTGGCTTTAACTATTTTTAATTATTCTTTATATACATGACTAGAGGGAATGACTATATTTTTACCATATTAATAAATGAATAAATTATTATAAGCATTTATTACAAACACCAAAATAAGTCACCGATTTGGTTCCGAACGCTCTTAAAAAGGTAAAAGTGCGGCAAGTTTGCTTTTTTCTCTTGAATAATATTTTAATTCTATCTTCATAAACAATTCTTTAAATTATAAATAATTTTAATTACATTCTCCAAATATACCTTTTAATTTTATTACAGAACTTTATTAACATTAAAACAATGTTCATATATACAATATTAATAACAAAAATACGCCATAGAAAGTTCTGAAATCAATATGAGTAAGTCAAGTTTTTATTGTCACGTATATATGAAATACAACAATTTCATAAAGATTTATTATTTATCAGAAACATTTACCATTTACTAAAATATGCTTTACAAAATTTATCTTAACCCTTAAATGGTAGCTTCATTTTTGGAAACCTTAAATGATAACGATGGATTACTTCTTTCTAAAGCTTTAAGTATATTATATATTATCAGAAATTGATAATAGCTTTATTTTTATGTTAAGATTTCATGTGAATTAATAAATTAATAAAGTTAATCAAAAAATTTTGTGAAAAATGCAGTCATATTAGAAATAAAGATGACGAAATTACTTGTTATTTAAACATCTAATGCAAAACTAAAAATTAAAGAGAGTGATGTTATAGTTATAAACACACTTGCCTGGCCCATACTCCCATAACTATAGATGAAACATTATCACTCCTTATCTTTTTGACTGTTTCAACAACTATATACTATTTTACTCAACTTAAATCTTACATATCTTACAACAATGTTCAGCGAGCGACCACTGTCATATTAAAAGCTCTTTTAAACCTTAAATTTTTATGATATAATTCATAGAATGTCTATTAAATTATTTTTATTTTTATTTGAAAAATTACTTTGTATAAAAACTTTAACCTTTTATAAATAATGGTTACTAAACATTTTAGTGTCAAAACACTGAAAACATCTATAGCTATGGGAGTATGGGCCTGGCAAGTGTGTTTATAACTATAACATCACTCTCTTTAATTTTTAGTTTTGCATTAGATGTTTAAATAACAAGTAATTTCGTCATCTTTATTTCTATTATGACTGCATTTTTCACAAAATTTTAAATATATAATATACTTAAAGCTTTAGAAAGAAGTAATCCATCGTTATCATTTAAGGTTTCCAAAAATGAAGCTACCATTTAAGGGTTAAGATAAATTTTGTAAAGCATATTTTAGTAAATGGTAAATGTTTCTGATAAATAATAAATCTTTATGAAATTGTTGTATTTCATATATACGTGACAATAAAAACTTGACTTACTCATATTGATTTCAGAACTTTCTATGGCGTATTTTTGTTATTAATATTGTATATATGAACATTGTTTTAATGTTAATAAAGTTCTGTAATAAAATTAAAAGGTATATTTGGAGAATGTAATTAAAATTATTTATAATTTAAAGAATTGTTTATGAAGATAGAATTAAAATATTATTTAAGAGGAAAAAGCAAACTTGCCGCACTTTTACCTTTTTAAAGTTTATTTAAACAGTACATTACACGAAATCATATATTATTTAAATAGTACATTACACGAAATCATATATTATTTAAATAGTACATTAATGCGCGTCGATAGGGAGGCAACATCGACTCTCGTTGCGCGTATGTAAGGAGGGAGGTCGAATTTTCGAGCAGGACATGAAGAAAAATAGATTGAGTAGGTGGGGGAAGAAGGGGAAGCATTTTGCTCGCTTTAGCGAAACAAAAATGCTCGTTGTATCGAACGCTCGTTATAGCGAGAATTGAGTGTATAACGACTGCGTAAGCGCTACTTTGAGATCAAAATGATAACTTGACAGTCTCTATTGCTCATGAATAGAAATTATGTTTTTTACGTTGAGAACTCAAATTAAAAAAAATTAAATCAAATAACACTAACTCAATGAGCTCTATGAAAAAGTATTACGCCAAAGCAATTGGCAGCGTTTTTTTTTATTTTATTACAATTAATTCATAGCATTTTTCATAATTTTTTATGTTTTAGCTTTTAAAAGTGAAAATATAGTAAATTAAATTACTCAATACAAAATCTAAATATAAATTAAATATAAATTACTTAATATAAATTTTGAGTGACAAACAAGTAATTATTATTAATTTTAAATAATGTCAGAAAATTAAATATAACTTTATGAATGAAACTCAAATTTGTTATTGTTAATTACAAAACAAAATAGTTTATAACAAATAGTTAATAAAAAATAGGTTATAAAATAAATAATTTATAAAAAATAAATAATATATCAGGATGATTCATTAAAATGAATCATTCTTTAATAATCCTAAATCATAACTGCCTTTATCATCGTTCCAAAATTTTAACTATAGTTTCAAAATTATAATCTTGTATTTCTTGTCATCTCCATAAGCTGGCATATTCTGTCGAAATAAGACGAGGTTTGTGGCCATATTATGGTTGCAAATCATAAAATATACCATATTAACACTGTGAACATAGGCTCTTTCCACCAGGGTTGTTAGCTCTTTTTAGCGACAGTTACTGAAAATCGTCTGATCTTATTAGCGACAGTCATTAAAATTTGTCTGCTCTTTTTAGTGACAGTTTAGAAAATCTCGTTCACTTAAGCGTCAATTAAGAAAAATTTATCTGCTGATTATAGACATAATTAGAATAGTTTGTCAGTTCTTATTTAGGTTTAGAAATATCTGTCTGCCATCGTTATCGACAGTTTAAAATATCTGTCCGCTCTCTTTAGCGTTATTCGGGAAACTTGTCTGTTTTCTTAATCTACAATTTAAATAATTGGTTTGCATTTTTCAGCAACAGTGAATAAAGTTGGTCCACCAGCAGCGACTGTTACGAATATTTGTCTGTTTTTTTAGGACAGTTTACAAACCTATCTTCTTGTTATAGTGACAGTCACAAAAATTTGTCAGCTCATTTTAGTGACAGTTACAATAATTTGTCTGTTTTTCTGATGTACGTTCAGTAACGTGTCTGCTTTCTATAGCAACAAATCAAAATATATGCCGGTTTTACAGTCAAAATATATGCCTCTTTTCTTTAGCGACAGCTAAATATTAAATATTTGTTTGCATTTTAAGTAAATAAAATTGGTCTGTTAGCAGTGACTATTACGAAAATTCTTCTGTTCTTCTTAGCAACAGTTAAAAAAATCTGTCTGCTCACTATAGCAACAATAAAAAAAAATTGTCTGCTCATTTTAGCAGCACTAAAAAAAATTTATCTGCTCATTATAACATTAGTTACACTGATTGGTCTGTTTTTATAATATAAATTCGAATTATCTGTCTGCTTTCTTTAACAACAGTTGAGAAAATAGGTCTGCTACCAGCAGCACCGAATTCAATCAGCTTTCTTTTGCGACAGTTTGAAATATCTGTCAGCTCTTTTTAGTGACAGTCAGAAAATCTATCTGTTTTCTTTAGCGACAGTTAAATTAATTTATTTCTCTTTTTAGCGACAGTAAATAAAATGGGTGTAATAGCAGCGACCGTACTAAAAATTTGATATTTTAGCGACAGTTACCTAAATTTGTCGGATCTTCTAAAGTTGGTCTGCTCTTTTTAGCAACAATTGAAAAATTGGTCTGACATCAGTGAGAACTACGAAAATTTATCTGCTCTTCTTAGCGGCAGTTATTAAAATTTGTCTGCTCGTTTTAGCAACAATTACTGAAATTTATCTGCTTTCTTTTAGTGACAATTGATAAAATCTGTCTGCTTTTTCTAGCGTTTTTTAAAAATATATTATAAAAACTTTTAATCCGACCATATATTTTTATGCTGGACTCAAGCCCAGAAGCTTCCAGTTTGAAAAAATTAAATAAATTGGAAATAGGTATCAAAACCATTTGCAATCAGTAAATAGTACATTACGATACACGTGCTCTAAGTGGTCCTTTTTTAGACGGCGTGCAGTTAGCGCCCGAGCGCAGCGAGGGTGCTATGCACGTGGTGTAAGAGGACCACTTCGAGCACACGTATCGTATATTATTTTATAGCACGTGTGAGATAAATTCGCCACACGTAATTAATACCCCAGAAAATCAATATTATCAAAAACTATACACACCACGAATGATAATTCGTAAATAAAAACGAATTCTATATATCAGCAAAACTATGCACACCACGAATGATAATTCGTAAATAAAAACGAATTCTATATATCAGCAAAACTATGCACACTACGAATGATAATTCGTAAATAAAAACGAATTCTATATATCAGCAAAACTATGCACACCACGAATGATAAATCGAAAAAAAGTAAAACTATTTATTATCAATGATAGACCCATCGCAAACAAAAAAAAGCAAAAACGATATCAAAAATATTCTTAGATTGAGAAATTATATCAAATAAGTATTGATGTCAGTGATATTTTATTAATTAAATACAATATGATAAAAAGAGAACTTGCCGATTATTTAGATTTATGTATACACAGGTCAGACAAAGCAAAGCATCTAGTTTATTGTTCGTACAGCTATCTCTTTCTTTCTCATTCTTAGGCCATACACACTGTACACGCATGCGCGCCGCTCACAGATGTTTTGTTTTGACAACTCACAGCACAACAGTAATTTATAAACTATAGTTTTGATTTTCTTGATGTTTTCAATTCTTTATTGAAGTATTTATATTTTTTGATTGATTTTCTACGTATTATCATGTGTGAAAAGACATTTCTACGTATTAATATATATACAAAGAGTGATTGTGATGCATGATTTCGATATTACTTTTTTGAACAGTATAATAAAGTGCGAAATTTCTGACGGTAGTACTTTTTTACACAGTTCAAAAAAGTTGTATTTAGCTCCCGCTAAATGGTGTAGAAAACGCGAATTTAGCTCACGCAGTGCTATAAAAAATATTGAAAATTATGCTATACAAAATTTATTTCTGAACAAGGCGTGATTTCCTTTATTTTTGGATGAATCGTTTTTCGACAAAATTTTATTTTTCCTTATTTAAAAATTGTAACATTTATTTTTGAACAATTGTGATGCAGAGGAAGTTTTCAATGTATATATATATATCACCCATTCTTTGTCAAATCAAAGGAAGACAAATTTTTTTCGCTAAAAATTAGTAAAATGGTCCTTTTCCATATTATGGACAACTCAGAATATTTTTAGGTTTCTTTAGTACATATTTTTAGAGCTGAAAAGTTTCAAAGTTGGACCAAAACCGTATTTTCGATATTTTTGACTAATTTTAGGCTTAAATTACTCAGTTAGGTTGCGTTTTATGAATTTACTACTGAAAAACTATTTCCTACAAAATATTCTAAATTTTGAGAAAAAATTAATTCATAACTGCTAATGTAGCTATTCGCTGAGCTAAAGTCATTTAAAACAATGAAATACCACTTTTCAAAGTTTCGAACCATGATCCCACGTCCAAAATATTCGTTGAAAAAGGTTATGTATGAATAAAAAAAGCCTACAAATTTCAGAGTTGTGCAGGAAGTTTATCCCTTTTAAAAAAATTAAAATGTAATAAAAAGAATGAAAAATATGATTGTTAGCTAAATTTCTTTAGTTTTAAACTTGAAATTATTTCAAAATAATTCGCAAAATGATACTACATAAGTTGTATTGAAATTGGTTAATTCACTTTTTTTTTTTATAAAATTAATCACATATTTTCAGATATATCAAAAGTTGTGTCACTGCCAAGTGGGATAAAAGTTGAAAATAAATAAATGGACTCATATGTGTTAATTTATCAGATCGTCGCATCAATTGAAGGCCCGGATGCAATAAGGGCATTTACGCTCGGAGAACACAAAACTGAAGTCACTTGGTAGTAAAAATTTCATTTTCTTCAAATAAATTTCAAAAAATTTGACGTTGTAAAAGTCATCATGCCGCATCTTTTTTATATTAACAATTTTTTTTATAAAATTTTTATTTTTCAAGAAAAAAATTAAAAACAAGAAAATTTTTCACATTAAATTTCAATACTTTTTTAAACTTAATCGTTGTAATTCGAGTAAATATTAACCGATTACGCTGAAATTTGAAATATATTTTCTAAATATCATAGCGAAACTTATGATGATTATAAAAAATGTTAATTCTCAAATTGTTAGTCGCAATTGTTTATTAATTAATACAAATTACAAATTGTGCGTTTATAATGTACTCGAGAAAAAAGTATCGAGGGAACTTTCAAGTACAAGAAACTTGTAGCGAGAAAGTTTTTGGTTTTTGTATAAAGAAGATTTGTAGAAAGTTTCAAATCGATTGATAAATAATTAAAAAAGATATAACGACATTTACAAGTAGAGCGCATGCGGTCGAGCGCTGCAGTTTTCTTATAAGTTAGATTCTCAGTGAATATTACGTCAACTGAATGACTCTTGGTAATATTATTTGGAAAAAGCAATAATACAAATATAACAATATGATATAAATTATAAAAATCTAATAAATGTTCAAGAAAGTGCGTTTCCAAGTTTTTAGTATACATTTATTGTAATTAAAGTGAAAATGATTTTGAATATTGTTATGGATGCACGTAGAAGTGATAAATACGTTTTATGGGGACTTCGACTCATACCCTAGTGAAAATCAGTTTCGCTAATAATTAAAAATAATTGCTAATAACTGTAAATAACTGCAAACAACTGCTAAAAGCTGCTAATAACTGTTACAAATAGTTTGGTTTGAGACAGAACTAGCGGTTATTTGCAGTTAATAGCAGTTATTATCAGTTATTAGCAATTATTAGCATTCATAAGCAGTTATTTGCTATTTCATTAATTTATAATTTAAAATAGAAGTACTAATAACAGTTATTAGCAGTTGTTTGCATTTATTTATAGTTATTTGCAATTTCTTGCAATTATTTACAGTTATTAATAACTATACGCTCTTTAAAAAATTTTTTAATCTTTTATATTTAGGAAAAAATTTCCAAGACAATAAATTTTTATGAATAACTATTATTAACTATAAATAACTGCAAGTTTCTGCAAATAACTACAAAAATCAGAAAATAATTGCAAATAACTGCAAGAATCCGCAAATAACGGTAAATAACTGTAAAAATAAAAAAATAACTGCAAATAACTGTTACTATTATCTTTATTTTTTAAAATTGTATTGTAAAAAATTGTTGTGCTTATAAATGTTTATAATTGTTAATAACTGCAAATAACTACTATTAACTGCAAATAACCGCTACTTCTGTCTCAAACCAAACTATTTATAACAGTTATTAGCAGTTGCTTGTAGTTATTAGCAAAACTAATTTCCACTAGGGTATAAGCTGAAAAAATATGGTATATGAATATCTAAAAAACTATTGAACGTAAGGGTCTAAAACTGCACAAAGTTTCATTTAGTATGAAAAGGAAAAAATCCGTGCAGTTTCATCAAAATCCATCACCTGGAGTCATGGACCTCTTCTAGTGAGATGCAAAGAGACATGAGTTTAGTCATACTGAGAATGAGAACAAACAAATTTAATATTAATATATACTAATGTCTATAATACGCTGATTTTTATTATTTGTTTAAATTGCTCCCAAGTTTCTATACATGATTACATTTAATTATTGCTGTCACATCATTCAATAAATTAAAATTAAAATGAATGTCAATTAATTACATTTAAACCTTTTAAAAGGGATGGACTTCCTGCACAACTCTGAAATTTGTAGGCTTTTTTATACATATATAACCTTCTTCAACGAATTTTTTGGACGTGGGATCATGGTTCGAAACTTTGAAAAGTGGTATTTCATTGTTTTTAATGACTTTAGCTCAGCGAATAGCTACATTAGCAGTTATGAATTACTTTGTTTTCAAAATTTTGGATTATTTTGAAGAAAATAGTTTTTCAGTAATAAATTTCAGCTTAGCTAAGTAACTTAAGCCTAAAATAAGTCAAAAATGTCAAAAATATGGTTTTGGCCCAACTTTGAAGCTTTGCAGCTCTAAAAATATGTACTAAAGAAATCTAAAAAAATTCTGAATTGTCCATAACATGAAAAAGAACTATTTTACTAATTTTTAGCAAAAAAAAACTGTTATCCTTAGATTTGACAGAGAATGGGCGATATATATATATATATATATATATATATATATATATATATATATATATATATATATTTATGTCGTGGTAGGCCGTATTAGATGGAATACCTATAGACCACGCTCAATTTGTATAGGCATTGCATACGTTCATGCTAATATCTCGACGATATTCTCTCTATCAATACTCCCTAAGAGAGTATTGACAGATCGAGATATCGTTCAGCATGGCCGTATATGATGCGAGTGACATCGGTTCGTAGGTTAGTGGAAACAAAAGAATGTCGTCAGATTTTTCAATGCTCATACAAATTCATATAAAATCTTAACTTTAAAGAATGTTTTGTTTAAACAAATTTTCAAAGTTAAACAGTTGATAAGTAAAAAAAATAAGAAAATAATGACATTATTTACTTATTTTCAATAAAATATATATCATTAATTTAAAAAAATCATTTTTAATGTTCCTCATACGGCCTACAACGACATAAACTTATCTGCGTAACTTGGGAGCACGAAGGATTCTGAATCCAGGCATGACTAAAGTACTTGTTGCTTCAGCAGGAGTCAGTCTCGCCTGTATTCATCCTTCGTACTTCCAAGTTACCTATATAACTAATATATACTAGGGGGCAAGCGCGCCAATCCCCTTCTTGCTTTTATAACTTTCAAAAAATATCCATGAATTTGTAATTTTTTTAATAACTTTTATTTAAAATACTAAACAATTCTAACTATTCAAAAGTTTTCTTCAGGTAAATCTTCAATGACCTTTTAATGAATCTAATCATCTACATAAATTTCTAAAAATGTATTTGTAGAAAAAATAACTATTATTTTTATATGTTGATTATTAAATAAAAAGAATGCCTATGCTGCCTGTAACATAATGCATTAAAAAATAGTTCTATTAGTCTATAGATCTATCAATTAACTGTATTTTACGTAAATTACTTGATGAATTTGCTTTGAGATAAGCATGGGAATTATTCGCAACTGCCAAAAAAAGGATAACTTTTAAAAACCGATTTCCTTAACGTAGTTTTGTAAAATTTTTAAACATTTCTTAAAAAATGTTCCTTCTGCTTCAATTTTCTCTAAGATTGTTTCTTTTATCAGTTATTTAGATAAAAGTAGAAAGAAATAAAAAAACAAGGGAAAATAACTATTTTCGTTAGATAAATATAAGTGATTTGACTTTAGTTTTAATATAAAGAATTGGACCTTCAAACTGAACTTTGACAGTTTGAAGGTTCAAAAAAAAAAAAAATGATAGAATAAAAAAAAATGTTAAAAAATAAATAAATACGAATTGATAAAATAGAACATTATACACATTATGTTTTAACAATCAATTATATGTAAATATTAATAAAAAAAACGCTGCCAAGTGCTTTGGCGGAATGCTTTCTCATAGAGTTCTTTGAGTTTCATTAATTTTTTTATATTTATTTATATGTGATTTTAATATTAAAAAATTGTCTAACATTAATATTTACTCATATTGTGCTTTATAAATTTCGAACACATATGCTAGCTGTTTGCTTTTTCAACATTTATAATTTATTTTAAATCATCAAGTAATACAAAAAAATTTGTTCTATTGAAAAATGATATAATGTAGTAATAAAAAGAATGATGACAACAAAATTTCTAATCTTTATAAAATGCAATCATATTTATATATAAATACAGTTCATGTTTATGGCTCTATAAAAAAAACTACTCTATGAATACCAATTTTCAATAGCTTCCCGTCTAGTTATACAAAAACATAGATGGTATACAAAATTTGAAGCAAATCCATCGAGTAATTTTCGAGATCTAACTGGTTAAATAAATAACATTTTCTTTTCAAAATTTCTTTTTCAAAATTTTAAAAATTCTCTAAAATTAAAACTACGCTATGAAAATCAATTTTTGAAAATTTCCCTTCTTTTGGCAGTCGCAAATAATTTCCCTGCAATTTTTAGAACAAATCTATCGAGTACTTTACGTAGAATAAAAAAAAATAAGAAAAGAAGAATCGAATTTTTTTTTAAATCTTTAAAATTCTCTAAAATTGCAACCACGCTAAGAAAATTAGTTTTCAAAAGCTTATGTTTTTCAGACAACAGCGAATTAATTGTATAAAAATTTTGGAGAAAATTTATAGTATGGTTTACGCAAAATAGAAAATAAATGAAAAATAAAAATTTTTTTGAAAATTTTCAAAGTGCTCTAAAATTAAAACTGCACTGAGAAAATTAATTTTCCAAAGCTTGTTTTCTTCAGACAGTAGCGAATAAATTGCATACAAATTTTGGAGCAAATCTATCAAATGGTTTTCGTAAAATAGGAAAAAATTAAAAATAAAAATTTTTTTAAAAATGTTAAAAATGCTCTAAAATTAAAAGTGCGCTAAGAAAATTAGTTTACAAAATTGTTTATACTTTTGGCAGTCGAAATTAAGTTCCATACAAATTTTCGAACAAATTCTTCGAGTAGTTTACGTAAAATACAAAAAAAAATGAAAAATCGAAATTTTTTAAAAATTCTTAAAATGATCTCCAAAAAAAAACTGCGCTAAGAAAACCAATTCCCAATAGCTTCCGCACCAGTTCATCAAAAAATTGAATTGTATGGAAAATTTGAAGTAAATCCATCGAGTAGTTTTTAAGATTTTATTGGCTTAATAAATAGAAACATTTTTTTCAAAAATTTCAAAATGCTCTAAAATTAAAACTGAGCTAAGAAAATCAGTTTTTAAAAATTTATTTTACCCGGGCAATCAGAAATAAATTCCATGCAAATTTTGAAGCAAATTCATCGAGTAGTAAATAAAAAAAAAACAAAAAACGAAAAATCGATTTTTTTTTTTATTTTTTAAAAAAACTTTAAAATGAAAACTAAGGTGGAAGAACCAAATTATCAATAGCTTCCCAGCAAGTTAATCACAAAACTAAATTCCATGCAAAATTAGAAGCAAATCCATCGAGTAGTTCTCGAGATACAGCTTACTAACTGAATTCATACATCCACACACACACACACACACACACACACACACACATACATACAGACATTTTCTGGAAACCACTTTTTTCGACTCACTGAGTTCAAATATGTACAAATTAATGAAAAAATAGAAAAAAATTTTTTTTACCGATACAATGCTTTCTCTATGAGAAAGCAATAAACAACTTAAATTTATAATTATTTCGTGAACTATTTCATAATTAATTTTCATTACTTTATAGGCTAGAAAACTAATTCAAATCAAACTTAGAAAAGTACGTAATATATAAAAGAAAAAATGCAATAGATAAAATTCAATTCTTATAAAAATATTATAAAGTTAGAAGTACGAATTTTGATACATTCATGTAAAAGTACTGAAATATCTCATTAATGTATCAATTATAATTTTTAATATTAAAAGTAATAATTGAATTATAAACATATTACCAATTAGGCACAAAATAAAATCTTCAATATATTCTTCAAATAATCTTAAACATTCATAGAATGTTTAATGCTAAAAATGTAAATTCCAGAGTACATCTTTGATTTTAAGAATCGTCTTGATTTCATTCAACAAACAAATCAATTTTAACACTTATCAATATCTCCAAGTGCTTATTTCTTGAACAGAAGTCTTGTTTATTGAAATTAACAAAACAATCATCGTTGCACTATCAAATGATATTAAACAAGTGTACTACATAAAACATTATGATTGCAATTCAAAAAGTATTCAAATTTAATTTTTTTGAACGACAAATTATTAATGAATTATGAATAATCATTAGTACTTCATGTCCGTTTCATCCACATAATAATTCAAAAGTTAGACGCATGTGGCAGCAAACAGCTATAGTACCAACGATAACCATACTAACCTTATATACTCGTAATGGTCTATTAGTTATATATGTCCTTTGGCCGTATTCAGATTCCACCTGAATAAACGGCCAAAGGACATAGATGATTTTATGTCCGAAGTAGGCCGTATGAGGAAATATAACTTATTAGTTGAAAATATTAATCTTTTTTTCAATACTTTTAAAATTAAATTTTAGTTCTATTGATTTTTTCTTTTGTTTCTTAGATTGACATTTTGTAATGAGTATAGCTGCTGTCGAAGCGCGAGTCATTTTTTTTTCACTAACCTACGTTCAATATGATTGCTCTTTGACATATTGAACGAAACATAGTAGGATCGGTGATGCCATATTGATTTCTCCTGAGACATATTGAGTCTCAATATGTCTCAGGAAGACATATAATTCTTGCAATAAGTCGAGGAGCGCGTCTGAGACATATGGGATGCCAATACAAATTTAGCATGCTCTTTACATACTGACACGAATACGGCCTACGAGGACATAAACAAAGAATATGGCTCAAATTTATAGTCAAACTCAACACCTTGATCTCAAATATGAAAATATGAGATATAAGTGCTAAGTATTAAGTGTCGACAATAAATTCGAGCCTATGTATAAGGCTAGCTAAAGTCAACAATATTAAATACCTTAAACGCTAACATTAAACCCAAACAAAATGTTGAAAAGGCAATCAGCTAGCATATATGTTTGAAATTTATAAAGTACAATATGAGTAAATATTAATGTTAGACAATTTTTTTATATTAAAATCACATTTGAATGAATATAATAAAATTAATGAAACTCAAAGAGCTCTATGAGAAAGCATTCCGCCAAAGCACTTGGCAGCGTTTTTTTTATCGGTGTTCCAATGTTTTTTATATTTAAAAAATTTTTTTTATTGACGTTTAAATGTAAACAGTATTAAATTTTTTTAATATCTGTTTTTTCTATCATATAAAACTTTTTTAGCTCCATGAAAAAATTTTATAAAGTTTATTTCTTATTTATTACATTTTTATTATCCATTGAGACCCATAAAAAATTTATGTGCCTTTACCATAACTTCAAATACGAATCGACCTAAAATGCAATGACTGATTTTTCCGTGTACTCAAAAAAAAGTAATTGAATGCAACACAATTTAAAAATAACCTTAAATGTCTATAATATTTAACCAACTCAATTATATAATTTTTAAAATTTCTTCATGAAGTTCATGTAAATCATTTTTACTTGCAAAATTTATATCCTTCATTCAAACAATTAATTCGTTAGTTGATTCAAGCGAATTGTTAAATCTACTAACTAAAATATAATTTTAATTTAAAATCTCAAAAAAATAAAATAGAATTAAATTAAAATACTTGACATAAATTTTTTTTACATTATTAAAATTTTTAAAAGTAAAATAACATAACTTTTTTCACGCACAAGTTGTACACTTGGCGGAAAGGATATTTTTCCGAATGTGTACCTCAAATGGCAGCGCCGCATATTTTACCACAGACATAAGAAAACTTCGAATTATACATTGAGTTTCGCATCATGATTATTTTGTTTTTTCTTATAGGTTATTCATGCAAAATTCAAATGATAACAATTTAAATTTTATTGCTCATATAATTTAAATTCACAATATTAAATTCTATATGATTATTGATCTAAGAAATAAAAATTTTATTTAATAAAATAATAATTCGAATCGTGAAAAAAGAAAGTAATATTGTTTGTTTACTAAAATTATGTCATTAAGTAATGAGTAACGATGATGCGAAATTTGCTCTATAATTTGGAATTTTCTTATGCCTGTGGTAAAATATGCGATGTTGCCATTTGAGGTTAACATTCGGAAAAATATCCTTTCCGCCAAGTGTACATATGCATCAAATAAGATTCTCATATAATCTTAACAATAAATCATTGAAAAAAAATTTCTTTTTTACAAAATTTGAAGGCTGTAGAGGCAGAGGTAGGTGATAAGATAACATTGATTTAAGGCTTACGTGTATATAATATCAATAGATCTAAAACTCATCTAAAATTCAGCTGAAATCAAACCAAAATTTACCTAAAATTTGTTCAAATTGATTTAAATTCAGCTAACTTATAGCTGACATTTAGCTAATTTCCATCTAAATTCTTTAAATTTAGCTAACTTTAATATTAAATGCAGTTAACTTTTGGTTTAATATAGCTAACTTCTATGTAATTATTTCCGACTCTTGCTAACTTTTAGCTAATTTTTAGCTAACTCTTAGCTGACTCATATAAATGGATAATATACATTCGTAGAATATCACATCGAAATTACGGCAACATATATATATCTCTCTATATTATATAGTTGTAAGGAAATTTTCTACGACCAAGTTCCTCCCCTTCTCTTCTTTTCCTCATCCTCTTACCTAATTTTGATCCTCTTTTTTTTCCCTTATTTTTTACGTTATTTTACGTTATTTGTTCCTCTTCCTTTTCTTTTCCTTTTCCCTTCCTTCCCTCTTCTTTTTCTCTTCTTTTGAGTTTCCTCGTGCCTTCATTTTCTCTTCCTTTTCTCTTCCTCAAAAAATCCATCACTTTTTTCCGTTATTTTTACGTTATTTTAGGTCATTTTTGCTCCTCCTCGGGTAAATCCTCAAATTTTACCTTTTTTTTTGTGTTATTTTACGTTATTTTACGTTTTTGTTCCTCTTTCTTAGCTGCTCCTTAGCTCATCCCCTTTGATCCTCAATTTCATTCAAATCCTATCATTTAAAAAGCTTCTTGCTAATTTTTATTGTTTGCACCTACTGCTTTTACTTTAAATATATAGAACAAACATATTAAGTTAATAATTTTTATGATAAATTATATAAAATGTACAATTATTGCTTAAAAGAATAAATGACATCAAACATGGTAAAATGGAAATTCCGCAAGCCCCCTGTGCGCAAGCGCGCCAACCTCCACTACTAATTATTTTGTTGAAGATTTTAATGAAAATAAAGAAAATAATGCTTTATTTGAACTTAATAATATTTTTATTAATGAATATATATCTTGTAAAGATTTTGGTTTACCTGAACCAAAAATAAATTTAATTACTTTGAACAATAATCATCATGATGAAATAGAAAGCAAAAAAAAATTTTAAATTAATGTATAATAAATTAAACGATGAACAAAAATTAATTTTTGAAATTTCAACTGAAAAAGATAATAAAAAAATATATTTTATCGATGGTCCTGGAGGAACAGGAAAAACTTTTTGATATAAAACTTTAATATTTTATTTTATATCAATTAATAAAAAATTTTGTCTATAGCTTGGACTGGTATTGCATATACTTTATTACCTAAAGGAATGAAAAGTCATAAGACTTTTAGATTACCTTTAAATTTAAATACAATTAAAAATGCATTTTTAGAATTACAATCAGATAAAAAAAAATTAAGAAAAGCTGATACAATAATATGGGATGAAGCATCAATGATTCCAAAAAAGCATTAGAAATAGTTAATAATACATTAAAAGATGTTTGTAATAGTAATTTTCTTGTTGGTGGAAAATTAATTATTTTAGGTGGTGATTTTCGACAAATTTTACCAGTTGTTAAACATGGAAATAAAAATTTAATTATAGAAGAAACAATAAAAAGTTCATATTTATGGCAATTTTTTAGTATATTAAAATTAACAAAATAATATTCGATCTAAAAATAAAAAATTTGCTTCATTTCTATTACAAATTGGTGATGGCAAAATAAACCCTTTCATAATTCCAAACAAATTACAAACTAACGATATTTGTTCTAAAATTTATTCAAATATTAATAAAAATTGTTGCAAAGAAAAAATTATATTAGCTCCTCATAATGAAGATATTGATAATTTAAATAAAAAAGTATTAAATTTATTAAATGGAAAAACTGAAACATATTATAGTATTGATTACGCTACGCATAAAGGTGTTGATTAAACTGATGATAACATTTATTTGAATTACCAGATAGAATTTTTTAATAAAATTAAAGAAGGTTTACCACCTCATAAATTAATTTAAAAGTTAATGCTATAGTAATGTTGTTAAGAAATTCAAGTATATCGGAAGGATTATGTAATGGTACACGATTGAAAATTATAAATTTATATAAACATAATATTGAAGCTAAAATAATAACAGGCGATAAAATTAGAAATAAAGTTTTTATTCCAAAAATTACTTTAAATACAGGAAATAATTCTTCATTACCATTTATTCTTTACAGAAAACAATTTCCAATTATATTAGCATTTGCAATAACTATAAATAAATCACAAGGTCAAAGTTTCGATAATGTAGGCTTATTTGTAAGAAGACCATTGTTTTTTCATGGTCAATTGTACGTTGCTTTGTCAAGATGTAAAACTTTTAATAATATCTATATTCAAAATAATTAAGATAATACATAAAAAATAGATAACATTGTTTGGACGGAAATTTTCAATAAATAAAATTATAAATCCCCATATATAAAATATAATTAAAATGTTTCCCAAGTTTTTTATAAAATTATTATTTAATGAAAATTAATGTTTAAACTTAATATTAATAGGAAAGATGGATGTATTTCAACGCCCGTTTTGCAAAAATTCTTATTCAACATCTGAATTTTTAAAAATACATATAAATAGAATTCATATTAAAACTATAAGTTGTGGAACATGTGGCTTATTTATTAAAATTAAAAATATTAGAAGACATGAAAGAACCCACGTACAAAAAAAGGAATTATGTATTTATTGTAAGAAAAATTTTAGTACGAAATCTAATAGGAAACAAAAATTTACATGCTAAAAAATAATTTATTTTTATACAAAATATATGTATGAATTATGTATACATAATTAATATTACATATAAAAATTCCAAGAAGTATTTTCCAGAAATATTATTTTTTATTTATAAAAGTAAGTAAAAAATTATATAAAATTTTATAAACAATTATATTAAATAATTTTACAATATTTACAAAAATTAGAACAAAAAGATGAAAAAAATTCTAAGTATGTTGACAAAAAAAAGGATAATACATACAAATTTTTTAAATTTCTGTTTTCAAAATTTTTAGTCATAATAAAAATAGGTAAAATTTTTTTAATATTCTAAATTTATGAATTAAAAAAATTTTTGAATTTCTAAATACTGTTTAATAGTAAGTATAAGTAATATTTTTTTGTATATTTAAATATATTAAATTTAATATACATATTATTTTTAATATTTTATATTTCAGCGAACATATTTAAAAGATGTTATTTTTTATTTTTAATATATAAATAAAAAAATTATTTTTTTCATTAATTTATTAAAAAAAAACATTTTTTAAAAATGTGAGTGGAAATAGGCCTCCTGGGGAAACCACTAAAAAAACGCACCTACATATATACCTCGGTATTTAAAAATACTAGGTGGTGTGGAAAATATAGAAATATATTTATAATACAAACTTTATAAATTTAATAATTTAGGTGAAAAAACAAAAATTTATTAATGCTACGGACATTCATAAGATATTAGTATTTATGAAAATTGGTTCTATATAAACAATAAAAACTTTTATTATATAACATCATATAAATAAGGAAAACAAAAATGGGTTTGTAATAAATATTTAAATATATTTTTGAGTATAACTTAATATATTTTAATGATTATATTTTTTACAGTTGATGAAAATAAAAAAATAAAGATAATGTAAGCTAAATAACAAATAGGGGGTCGGCGAGTGGAGCAAGCAGAGGGGCGATTCAACCTATGCTACATATGTATGTATCACGGTGATATGTATGTACGTTCGAACGTAAGTTGGTAGCACTACTAAGACAAGTCGTCGCGCGCAAAAATTGTATCTACATGGAAACGGAGACTTAAGGTCTTGAAGGTTCGACAGACGATTCAATGCGCGCGACGACTTGTCTTAGCAGTGCTACCAACTTACGTTCGAACGTACATACATATCACCGTGATACATACATATGTAGCATAGGTTGAATCGCCCTCAGGGGTACCCCCTAGTATATATATATATATATATATATATATATATATATATATATATATATATATATATATATATATATATATTAGCTGAATTGAGCTGAAAATTTTAATTTTTAGTTAAAATTTACAATTAATTAGCTAAATGTATCATATTTCAGCTTAATTTTACTAAAAATCTATGAAAATTTATAATAAATCAGCTAAAAGTATCATTTTTCCAACTTAATTTAGCTGAAATATTGGAATTTCTTAATAATGGGGTGGGATCGTGGGGGGTTCAAGAGCCTGACAGCGGCAACGGCGAAAATCTTTTATAATATAGATAGATATATATCTATATTATAAAAGATTTTTGCCGCCACCGCTGCTGCTGTCAGGCTCTCAAAATGTACCCTCCTCAATTCTCCCTTAACTTCCTCTCCTCTTTCTTTGTTATAATGCAGACAACATAAAAAGAAGGCAAAATCAAAGAGTTACAAAAATTTTTTCTAAAAGATACGAATAGGAGTCACATGAATATTTCTATTTGTAATAATATCTTATGTTACATTCTTTAATCTATTATAAATACTTACGTTCTAGAAATAAATATTTTCAAGCAAAAAATTAATAGTGTTATGTATATTATTGTATTAAAATACTTTATTATATAGAAAGATGTATAAAATACGACAAAGGGGGATTGGCGAGCATTGCGAGCAGGAGGGTGTCCTCCCTAGTATATTATAAAAAAGCCACTGTTAAAATGTACCCTCCTTAACACTCTCTCTCCTCTTTTTACTACGTTTTTATATAGCTCAGAACTGGATGACAATGCAATATTATAAAAAAAATATATATATTTACCGAACAATATATTAATATATTCGATCATATACGGAGATGTTGGCAAAATTAAAGATTTGAAGATTTTATATATAGATACACTTTTAACATTAGTGTCTAAACATCTTCGAAAATTTTAAAAATCTTTTTTTGATATATTAATATATTAATATATTCAATATTATATTTTTGCATGCATTGTTGGATAATATAATTAAAAATATATTTTCCCACCGAAAAATATATTAATATATTTAATTATAAACGGAGATATTGGCAAAATTGAAGATTTGAAGATTTTATATATAGATATACTTTTAACATTAGTGTCTAACCATTTTCGAAAATTTTTAAAATTCTTTAACTTGTCATATATTGCAATTAGACATAAATTACAGCATTTTCTATTATACATATAGAATTGGAGACTGTATTTTATTCATTTTACTACGTTACTACGTTTTTATTAACTCGCTTTGGTGTCTGTCTGTCTGTCTGTCTGTCTGTCTGTCTGTCTGTCTGTTCGGTACAAATTTTGCAACCGATTGTAAACTAACTTCCCGATGAGCTAGAGACTTGAAATTTTAAATATAGCTCAGAACTGGATGACAATGCAATATTATAAAAAAAATATATATATTTACCGAACAATATATTAATATATTCGATCATATACGGAGATGTTGGCAAAATTAAAGATTTGAAGATTTTATATATAGATACACTTTTAACATTAGTGTCTAAACATCTTCGAAAATTTTAAAAATCCTTTTTTGATATATTAATATATTAATATATTCAACATTATATTTTTGCACGCATTGTTGGATAATATAATTAAAAATATATATTCCCACCGAAAAATATATTAATATATTTAATTATAAACGGAGATATTGGCAAAATTGAAGATTTGAAGATTTTATATATAGATATACTTTTAACATTAGTGTCTAACCATTTTCGAAAATTTTTAAAATTCTTTAAATTGTCATATATTGCAATTAGACATAAATTACAGCATTTTCTATTATACATATAGAATTGGAGACTGTATTTTATTCATTTTATGGTCTAACAATGCATAAAAAAATAAATCTTGGTTGAATTTCTAATGGCGTCATTATCGTCAAAATGGCGGGAAACTCACCATGCGATTACGTGTTCTCTAAAAAAATAGATGAAACACGTTTTAGTCCCTTGACAACAATATATATGCTATATAATATGCACTGTTGGACAACACGATAAATAATATTAATAATAATAATAATAATAATACCAAAATGTATAAGATAATATTTAAATAAAAAAAAAATTTTCAATCTACCACGTTTTTTAATTGAACTAAAAAGTACAAAATAATATTAAAAATAAAAAAAAAAACTTTTTAATGTACTACGTTTTTATAATGAACCAAAAAGTATAAAATAATGTGTAATAAAATGAAAAATGAATAATGATTTGAAATAAAAAAAACGTGGGGCGCATACAATACATAATAATAAACATGCGCCCCACGTTTTTTTTATTTCAAATCATTATTCATTTTTCATTTTATTACATTATTTTATACTTTTTGTTCATTATAAAACGTAGTACATTAAAAAGTTTTTTTTTTATTTTTAATATTATTATGGTCTAACAATGCATAAAAAAATAAATCTTGGTTGAATTTCTAATGGCGTCATTATCGTCAAAATGGCGGGAAACTCACCATGCGATTACGTGTTCTCTAAAAAAAATAGATGAAACACGTTTTAGTCCCTTGACAACAATATATATGCTATATAATATGCACTGTTGGACAACACGATAAATAATATTAATAATAATAATAATAATAATACCAAAATGTATAAGATAATATTTAAATAAAAAAAAAATTTTCAATCTACCACGTTTTTTAATTGAACTAAAAAGTACAAAATAATATTAAAAATAAAAAAAAAAACTTTTTAATGTACTACGTTTTTATAATGAACCAAAAAGTATAAAATAATGTGTAATAAAATGAAAAAAAAAAAAATTTTCAATCTACCACGTTTTTTAATTGAACTAAAAAGTACAAAATAATATTAAAAATTAAAAAAAAACTTTTTAATGTACTACGTTTTTATAATGAACCAAAAAGTATAAAATAATGTGTAATAAAATGAATAATGATTTGAAATAAAAAAAACGTGGGGCGCATACAATACATAATAATAAACATGCGCCCCACGTTTTTTTTATTTCAAATCATTATTCATTTTTCATTTTATTACACATTATTTTATACTTTTTGGTTCATTATAAAAACGTAGTACATTAAAAAGTTTTTTTTTTTATTTTTAATATTTTATATTATAAAGTATTTTTGCCCCTTATAGTTGCAATTCAAAATATCTAATGTAAATTTAGGAACAGCTAAAAAGTAATTGATTTTAGCTAAAAGTAGCTGAAAGTACGTAACTTCAATACAAAAGTTATTTGCAATAAATGTTGAACATTTTAAATAAAAAAAAATTAGAAACATTTTATAATTTTTTAAAAATTATTATATGATATTTGAGATTTAACAAAATTATGACAGGTTACATTCATAGTCGTGAAACAGTAAAATAATCATACATAAATTTCTCAACAATAAACAGTTTCACAACAGACTTTGTGCAAATTTTGAAAATTCTTGGTGAATGTTAATTTATCAACGGTCGCGGGGAAGAAGGTGTCATTTCATTTTTGGTTGTAGAGAGGTGTCATTTCAATTTTGGTTTAAGAAAGGTGTCTTTTCATTTAGAGTTGAAGAAAAGTATCATTTCATTTTATGTTAAAAAGAGGCTTGTGTTTCTTAATTTATATATTTATTTTGTTTATTTAATTGATTATAATTTTGTAATTAATTAATTTCTTTTGAGGTTCACTACATGATTAAATGAAAAAAAAAATTTTTTTGGCATAGCACTTTTTTTCAAATTAAAATGAAATGGCACCTTTCTTTAGCTCTAAATGAAATAATACCTTTCTTTAACCAAAATTGAAATGATACCTCTCTACAATCAAAAATGAAATGACACCTTTTTCCCTGCGACCGTCGATATATTCTTAGATAGGTTTCATTACTCATATAAAAAATACTATGAAAAAGGATAGGATCAGTAAAAAACGAGAAAGTGATACTGTTGAAAATGAAAGTGAATGCAGAATTGAAAAACATAAAAAAAAACAATGTAATTAATAATATAAAAGAGGATAGGATTGTTAAAAAATGAAAAAGTGATACTGTTGGAAATATGAATGAATAAAGAATTGAAAAATATTGTAAAAACAATGTCATTTATAGCATGCGAGAAAATAGTGTTAACAAAAGCGAAAAAACCTATTGCTGATTATATTAATGAAAACCGTGCTATTAAAAGAAGACAAAATCAAAGAGTTACAAAAATTTTTTTTAAAAGATACGAATTGGAGTCTCACGAATATATTTATTTGTAATAATATCTTATGTTACATTCTTTAATCTATTATAAATACTTACGTTCTGCAAATAAATTTTCTTTAATCAAAGAATAAGTAGTGTTATTCATATTACTGTATTAAAATACTTTATAGTATGGGAAGATATATAAAATACAATAAATAGGGGTTAGCGAGCAACGCAAGCAGAGGGTAGCTCCATAGTATATATATACATATATGTATATATATTAGGGGGGGTTCCCTACTGCTCGCTTCGCTTGCCAACCCCCCGAAAATACACACTGCTGACAGTCAATTTCAAAGTAAATAGAAGAGTAGGACATAATGAATCAAAATTTTATAATGTGAAAAAAGTTCAATAGAAAACATTGATACATAAAAATATAAGATATGAAGTTATAGAATTAGAATTGATAAAAAAAAGATGGTTTAACGCGACATTCCAAAGTTCACAATGAATCAAACTTATATATTTTTGAAATGAATTAAAAATAGAATAGTAAATAACAATAAAATTTCAAGTTATGATTGTATATAATAATATTTAATAATAATTATGAGCGAATAATAAAAAAATAGAATAATATAATAATAGAAAATTATGATTATAAATAAATATTTTTATCTTCTTATGTCATAAATTTTATACATATCGAGAAGATGCAAAGAAAACGCTCCCTCTCTGCATTTTTTATTTTTGGACTTAAGATTAACATATATAAATATATGGCTGCATTAAGAATGTTTTTTTTTTATCGTAGCTAAAAGAAGCTCACATTTTTATTTTTTACTGTCGCTAAAGAAGCCTACACTTTTTTTTCATTGTCGCTAAAAAAGCTTACAAATTTATTTATTACTGTCGCTGAAAAAATCTCATATAAGCATACAAATTTATTGTTTGTTGTCGCTAAAAGGAGCTTACAGATTAATTTGTTATTATTACTGAAATAATTTCATAGACTTATTTTTTATTATATATAATTCTTTTTAAAAACTTGAAAAAGACAACAAAATGAATTGATTAAAACAAACATTTAGCTATATATTCATTTTTCTATTCTACCGCCTATTCTACTGTTTTTTCTCTCCATGTGACCATAAGGGGAAAAAGTCCGTGGAATGGAAAGAAGTTGCTTGCGTATTAGGTCGCGCAAACATAAACATAACTTCTTTAAAATTGTAGCTCATATTTTCTACAATTTGTTTTAAAATGAATGAAGTAGATTTGTATTTATAATTTAATTATTTTTGTTTATTTACTTCGTATCGCAACTCGCTTTTCCATTCTACATTGGAATAGAGAATAGAATTCTATTCTTCGCATGAAACTTGCCGAAAAGCGCTGATTGGTTGTTTCTATTATGCATCCTCTATTCGGCAGTCTCTTTTCTACTCATCTGACTGCACCCTTACATATTTCTTTTCTTTAGGGTAAATCGTATAAATTATGACATGTATTGAATTTTATGTTTAATTACAACAGTAAGCATTCATCTTTCTCAAATTTTATACTTAACCTAAATTATATTACAAATAAATTTTATACATTTTAAAATTTATTTATTTAATTTTATAATTTTAAAATTGTAAATCATTATTGTAATTAGGAAACAAATAAAAGATTTAACAATTCTAATATATCTTTTAGTAAAGTTTTTGAGAATTATTTGTCAATGTAAATACCAAACATAGTAATATAATTTTTGCAAAAAAATTATTCAATATTAGAAGATGATTTAAGAAGTTCGAGCTAAGTTTATCAATTTCTTTTATAAAATTGTAGGAGTATTTGAAGACTGCACAAAAATTAAAATAATGATATTGTGTTTAACTACGGAAAAAAGTAGAATTAAATAAGTTTCTTGTATACAATTTTGTTAAAATATTGTCAGTTCGCGAAAAATGAATTGCATAAAATTGATGGTAACAATGTAAATTTGAAATATATTTTTATAGAAGATTTCTATAAAAATATTTTTTTTTTACTTAGTTTTTCATATTTCTTTGTAAAAGTTAAGATGATTGAAAAAAATGTCTTCCTGGAATATAACCTGTAATAATTTGTATTGATCAAGTTTCAACAAAAATAGGAATCTCAAATATATAGTTTTTAATTAATTTCATCGATAAAAATACTTCAAAAACGTAATTAGATAGGTTTTCTGTTTTTATAAAAATATATATCAACAGGCAATATGACATGATATAAAATTTTTATAATTAATCTCTAATAATTGAATAATAGTGTTTTTTAAAAATTAAAAATCAAGTACAAAGTATTGATATTGTTAGATGAGATCAAAGAAAATATATATTTTAAAAGAATAATAAATATTTTAAAAAGACTTAAAGTAAAATTACTAGGAGATTGGAATCAAATTACAGATGTAAGATGCATAAAAATAAATTTCAAATTTTTAAGAATTATAATTATTTGAAAATAAAATTCATATAGTTTCCTTAGATCTTAAGACAGCCTTTGATGCATTGGGTAGGAATAGTTACATTTAAATCACATTTAAAAAAATAAAATCAATTAAAATATTAATCAATGTAAACTAATTAACTGCTAATATTTAAAAAAAAAAAATAAAAAAATATATAAGATGTGATGTAGTTTTTAATGTAATAAAGCATATAATATAATTTGATTCAAATTTTTATATTAATTTTTGTGAAATATTATTTTTAATATACTAACCTTGTAATAGAAATAAATATACATGTATATATATTTTTTTTATTTGAAATATTTGAAATTCAAATATAAAAATTCAAAATATAAATAACTAACTTTTAGTTTTTATTTTAAATATATTTGAAAAAAGTATATATTTTTTACAATTCTTTTTCAAAACTTGAAAAAAGTCAACAAAATGAATTGGTTAAAATAAACATTTATATTTATAACTATATATTCATTGTATTTAAATGTAACTTACTTCATACAGTGATTGGTGGCTTCTTTTATAAGTGTGTATATTTATATACGTTGACATAGATTACATAGGGTATATTATATTTTAATTTAAATTATATTACACCTATTCTTTGATAACTCCTATTGCAAAAATTTTATTTTAAAAATAATATTATTAACTGTAGAGCTATGGATTCGTTATCTCGAGATCACAAGTTCCAAGGCTGATGCAATCACCACTGTACGTTGCATGTGCTTTGTTCACGAACGCACTCACGATCTCCGTCGCTAATTAGCATCGCAATGATAGCTGAAATACAGCGACGTTACATAAAATTTAAAAAAAGTCAAGTATATTGTTCTCGTTTTGATTATAAAATACCGACATTACAGATTTCTACATTTATCATTTTTAATCCAAAAATTGTAAAAATATCTCATTATGATTTGGAAAAAAAAGTTTCTTTTAGCGATTATGAAAAATAAATTTGTAAGCTTTTTTTTAGCAACAACAGACAATATATTTCTATGCTTATATGAAGTTTTTTTAGCGACAACAAGCAATAAATCTGTATGCTTTTTTTAAGCTTTTTTTGGCGACAACAAATAATAAATCTGTACGCTTTTATAAGCTTTTTTTCTAGCGACAACAAATAATAGATCTGTACGCTTCAGCGACAATAAGAAATGAATTTGTAAGCTTTTAAAGCTTTTAATGCAGCCATATATTTTTATGCTGGTCTCAAAGCCAGAAATCTTTTATTAAGATAAAAATCTTATTTCTAGTTTAAAAAAAAAAATGTTTCATTTAAATACAAGTGTTAATAAATTACCCATGGATATTAAGCTAAATTCATTTTGTAATTTATAATTTGCTTTTGTAATTAGTAAATTTTTTCAATAATAAAAATAAAGATACAATATATTAAAATTAAAATATTATATATTCATCTGAATAAAGGAAATGCAAAGAGGAAGCGTTGTATTATCAATTAGTTATGCTTGCAATTATATTAATGAAATATTAATAATAATCATTTTTTTTTCATTATTAAAATTCAATATTAAAATATAAATGAAATGCAGCGGAAAAACTTTATATTATTAATTAGTTACAGTTACAATTATAATAATGAAATATTACTAATTATAATAATATTCAATTACTCATAATTGTTATGATAATAATAGAATATTATTATTAATAAGAATATTTTGGGGGTCAGAATTGAAGCGTGATGTAATCTTTCGAATCTTTAAAACTTTTGTTAAATAAAATTCATTAAATAAAGTTAAATAGAATTTTTGCTTGAATACTGTTAACTTTTGGTAAAAACTTAATAAAATACTTTTTGGTAAAAATAATATATTGAATGTATCAGAATTTTTCATAATGAAAATATGTAGACATTTAAATTATTAGATCAGTGGAAACCATATTCAATATACCCAAAAACTGCTGTTGTTAATTTGCTTTTTAAGAAGGGGCCGAATTATCTTTCTTTGTCTAATAGCGTTTTTCATCATTTATGTAAACACTATCCGGTATAACAAGAAAAAAATAGCAGCCCCCGCTAGATATTAGTATAATAAGTAAATTTTGTAATAACAAACAAATTTTTTTATTGCGTAGTTTTTGACTAATTAGAGACCTACTAGCCATCTAGAATAGAACCTATCTTTTTTTGGTAGGTCTCTAATTAGTCAAAAACTATGCGGTAAAAAATTTGATTGTTATTACAAAATTTACTAATTATACTAATATCTAGCGGGGGCTGCTATTTTTTTCTTGTTATAAAGGATAGTGTTTATATAAATAATGAAAAACGCTATTAGACAGAGACAGATAGTTCGGCCCCTTCTTAAGGGTTAAATTTTTTGCCGTTTAGTAACGAGCCAATAAATTTTGACGTCATCGGGGAAAATATCTAAAAATTTTTTAATCTTATTTGTAAAGTTTATGATTTTTTTTTCATAAAGTATTGTATGTGGCAGTAAAAAAATGCATGGTAACGTAATTAATTAAAAATTGTGTTTAGATTGTATTATAATTTTTATTAATAGTAATTGAAAATCTCATAAAGTATATTCATGAAAAATTAAATTAAAAAAATTTTGAGATTTAACAATCTTGTTTAAATTTATTGAACTAATAATGATACGCGAAGATTTAAGTACATTCAGCAAATAGTTTCCGATAAAAAAAATTCCATAAATTTTTTTTTAAAACTCAATACATTTTGTGAAAAAAAAATCATAAATCTTATAATTAAGGAGGTGTAAAAGGGATACTACACAAGTACTCATAAATATTGTCTATCTTTTTATTTTATTGCAAGATTTCAGGAAAATAAATACAATAGCTTGTAGTGTGTACCATGAAAATTATTCAGTTAAATTTTTTAAATAACTTTGGGTTCTAATATTATATATTAAAATTTTTCAATTTTGTACCAGAAATCCAAAGTTATTAAAAACTATTAAATAAATTTATTTGAAAATTAAACTAAATAATGTTGACGATACATACTACAAGCTAATGTATTTATTTTCCTGGAATTTTGCAATACAATGAAAAGATAGGCAATATTTATGAGTACAGGCGTAGTTTGTTTTAGATCTCCTAAAGTAAAAAATGACGATTTATTTTGATTTTTCTGCAAAATTAGGTAATTTTTAGATTTTCCACATCTTCTGTTATGGTTTACTTTTTTTGCCATGAAAAAACAAAACAAAAAGCCCTTGACTAGCAAATTTAGGTTGACAAGGAGAGGCCATGATATTTGAGTCTCGGATTTTCTCCTAGCTTTGAGATATTTTTTCGTTTATAAAATTATTAAAAAAGCATTATTTCTATGGTGCAACTCTCGAGTTTTGCCAAGTTAACAGCAATTTTGTCTAAATTTAAAATAATTTACATCTCTTTTAAAGTTACAGTACCGCTCAAAAGTTCGTAAAAATTTTTTTTTTTAACTTAACTTTAAACTGCGATATTTCGGAAACGGCTCGATGAATTTGCAAAATCCGGACGGCGTTTGAAAGATCAGACAAAATACTATTTTTTGTGTCCTGCCAAATATTTTTATCTTTTTTTTTAACTCTATTTCTAATAATAGAAAATTTTCTTATTTTTACGAATTTTTAAATTTCAATCAATTATATGCAACTTTTTAAGAAATTGATAAAATTAAATAATTCGAACGCGACTGAAAAGTAGAGTAAATTTCCTAAATCTTTATATTTAATGATTTTTTTATATCTATTTTCTGCGTGTAGCTAAAAATGCGCAAAAATGGAAAGTACAAGAAAATCAGTTTTAGATAAGATAATATTTTCCAATGTCGCGAGTCAATTTTGGTTTACATTAGCAAGATACAAAAAGATAGTATTTTGTCCAATTTTTTAAACGCCGTCCAGATTTTTGAAATTTATCGAGTCATTTCCGAAATATCGCAATTTGAAGTTGAGTTTCTTAAAAAAAATTTTTTTTACGAATTAATGAACGGTATTGTATACTTTTAACAAAATTATTACAAATTTTATCACAATTATTATAAATGATAGTGTCCTTTTTTTGAATAAATTAAAGTTTTTTACAAATTTGATTCTTCGTATGTATATATCAACTACAGATTTGAGCACATGCTGAAATATAAACAAAAATAGACCTGCGATATTGGAAAATATTATCATATAAAATTGATTTTATTGTACATTCCATTTTTGCGCATTTTTAGCTACACGCAGAAAATAGATACAAAAAAATCATCGACCATAAAGATTTAGAAAATTTACTCTACTTTTCAGTCGCGTACGAATTTAATTTTATCAATTTTTAAAAAAGTTACATTTGATTGATTAAAATTTAAAAATTCGTAAAAACAAAAAATTTTTCTATTATTAGAAATAGAGTTAAAAAAAGAGATAAAAATATTTGGCAGGACACAAAAAAATAGTATTTTGTCTGATCTTTCAAACGCCGTCCGGATTTTGCAAATTGATCGAGCCGTTTTCGAAATATCGCAGTTTGAAGTTAAGTTAAAAAAAAAAAAATTTTTACGAACTTTTGAGCGGTACTGTATATATTTTTCGAAGTACTTATTCTAGAAAGTTTTTATTAATTGCATATTGAAGTTGAGATAAAAACTTTTGTTAAAAAAAAACGTGTTTGACAAGCTGGAGTTGTTCAAAAGTTATGAATGAATAAATATTGATATAAAATTTAGATTAAAATTCATCATTCTTTTTCTATGCATATTTTCATCTAAATATTTGAACTATTTTTATTCCCTTATAACTTTTAAACAACTTCAGCTTTTTGAACACGTTTTTTTTTAATTGTAAGGTTCTAATCTCAACTTTAATATGCAATCATTAAAAACTTTCTAGAGTAAGTACTTTAAAAATTTGAGCAAAACTGCTGATAACTCAACTAAAATCGAGAGTTGTAACATAGGAATAAGGCTTTTTTAATAGTTTCATATAAGAAAAAATATCTTATAATTAGGAGAAAATCAGAGACCCAAATTTCATGGCCTTGTGAGTGACCTTTCTTTTTGTTTTTAAATTAATTCCCACTAATCATATCAATTTTTTACCAAAAGTTTATAGTTTTTAAGCTAAAAATTCATCAAGGAAATTATCTTAACAAAAATTTAAAAAATTCGAAAAATTACATTACGTTTAACTTCAAGCTTTTCCTAATAGAAATTTTATATTTTTCCATAGAACAGAATCGGTTGGTCGTCTTTAAATCTATTGGGCTCTGCCTTTACTTTTGTATGAAAATATATTTAATTTATTAATAATAACGAAAATTTAGTTTAGACAAGGACAGAACTATACGGCCGCCTCTTAATGGTCTATGTCTTACTTATCAACGTTCAGTTTTTCTTTTCTCAAAATAATGTTATACTGGAAGGAGTCGAGGGTCTAGCACGCAATCGGGGCTCGGTGATTCAAGGACGGACTAACTTTTTTACCCGATATAGCGGCCTCTGGGTCATAACTATAACCGCTTCCTCAACTTCTCGTCAGGAATTTGATCCACAGGACCAAGTCTGTCAAAGTCGCCAACACGGACAACAGGTGCCACGTCTACCGAAACAATGCACACGCTTGCTAGTAGTTCAAACTCACTCAAGTTAAACTTTTCAGGACACCCTTTCTCAACGGCTTATTCAAGCTAACTAATTAAAAAACTCATATCTCGAATATTTATAAGGTCTCCTCACAAGCCCCCCTATTCTCAAAATAACTCAAGCGACAATAAGAAACCGCGCACGCTGCCATCTTAATATTCATTGGAGCGTGAACATGTTAATTGGGCCTTTGCATGAAAAAATGCATTATATCCGTCAGGTAGAATATGAAAAAATAAAAGACCCGTATTTTTTTGTTTTTTAAAATATGATGAATTGCAAAAGTTATAGCCAGTAGAAATTAATACAATTTTGATATATATAGATATAGCGCCAATGTATATGACGTCACGATTTCTAAAACAATCGTGACGTCACACAATTTCAACTACCTCTATCTCTTTGAGTTTTCATTTTTATGATATAAGAAAAAATATGTGTCTTTTATTTTTTCTTTTTCTAAATAACGGATATAATGGATTCAAAAAAAATTTTTCATGCAAAGACCCAATTACATAACTGTATTTAATGTATCAAATTTATACATAAATAAATTTTATGATTATATGAATTTTATGTATTAATAATAATATATAATATTTATGAATTAAAAAAAGTAACTTAATCTTAACTTCATTTCCTTTTTTTATTTTTCACAATTGTTATTAATGGATAATTTTTAATTTATTTTATAGCACTGGGTGTCTTCAATTCGCTTATAAAAAAGCTATATACGCCCGCTTTCGCGTGACGTATGTAGCGTTTGACGGCATGCTGTAAATGATAATTCTGGTACATATTTACTGCACACTAGTGCGGTAAGTAAGCGAATGGTAGAATTATCATTTGCTATTGCTTTTTAATCAAATAATCAATAAAACAAACATTATTCAGTAAAAATTCTTGTAAAAATTTTTCTTTTTATAAAGGAACAAGGATAGGAAATATAATGGTATAAATAATACATCTGCATGATAGGTAAGGTTTTTTATGTACTAATATATTAAACTTTATTATAAATTTATATTCAACTTTGAGAATAAAAAAAAAAAAAAAATTGGTATACAGTGGGGTCCAATAAAACGGAGCCACCCTTGAGAAAAAAAGTACTAATTTAAAAATTTTGTGTTTCAGCAAATAAGGGTTGTACAGAACTCTACGACCACTTATTTTAAACGTATTCATAAGGAATTTTTAATAATACATTGGCAATTTAATTTTGAGTACTTGTCTGGGAAATATTACGACTTAAAAATAGAAAAAAAATAATTTTTTTTTCGCCTGTGTTTAAATTTGAATCATTTTTCGGAAAATGATGGTAGAAAAATTTTACACAGCTAGTTTTAAAGGTATTTTGCTTAACTTAAAATTTATTTTTCAGTTTTTTTTTTCTAGGTTCAAAATTGACCGAGATTTAGCGATTTTTGTTCAAAAAAAAGGTTTTTTTTTTAATTTTTCGATATCTGCTTAATGAGAGGAGATATAGAAAAATGCCAAATGAAAAAAAAGTGTATTTTTATATGAAAAATAACCTTAAATTTTGTTACGCCTGAAAAATAAATTTTTAAAAACATCATAAATAGATTAAAAATTGTAGAGATATCCTCATATGAATAACGAGAAAGGTGGGTTGTCAAACAACGCGAGCAGGGGTACCCTCCTATAATATATAGATACATATATTTGTATATATTAGTCCAGTGGAATTAGTTGAAATGGATAATGTAATTAGTAACACGTGCAGACCACCAAAAATGGCTTTTTTAAATAATTAGAAATAAAACTCTGGAATTACCCTCAAAATTTGAGCCGTCAGGAATTTGTAAACAATGATTTAAGGTGCAAAATTCGTAAAAATCACTGTTTTTTTGAGGTAGCTCGGAATTGTTTGAGATTTAGTATATGAAAATTATACTGTTTGTAGGTATTTCAAAGACGATTAATTTGAGACGTCATTGATGAAAATCGGTTAATAACTTTTATAAGTAATGATAAACAAAAATCGAAAATCGCGAAATTTTAAAATATTTGTCATTTGATAAAAAAAGGATGTACATGTTTGTAATTCAACAAAAATGTGCCTTTAATAATCCTTAAGTTATCATAAAAATTTTATCAAAAAATATTAATTATTTTAGTAGATATTCTATTTGTTTATTAAAAAGAAGTCAAACTTACGTTAAAAAATTCACCCAAAAACGTCATGGTAGAGACTATGATAATCATATAATATTTAGATATTAACGTAAATTTTATGAATTTGATGTGAAATCGTGTCCATTTTATTATTTTCAACCTAAATGTAGCAAAAAAAAAGTAAATTTTTTTCTTAATGGTTTCTTTAATATTTTTGCAACTAATAAAAATATCAATATAGGGATTTGATATTCTTATTACTGGTAATTTTACGCAAATTTAAAAAAAAAGAATGCTCTAGCTTAATTAAAAGCCGAGATAATTTTTTTTTTTTAAATTCGCCAATTGTTTATTTATAAAGATTAAGGACTGAAATTTTTATCACAGCTAGTATAATACTTGAAGTTTATGATTCCATTATATCAGAGATGAAATAAACATTTTGCAATGTTAAAAATTAATATTAAAGTAATCAAGATTGCTTCTAGCAGTAAGAGTAATTTTTCTTACCTTGCAAGAAAATTGATCTGGCGAGTTATAATTCATGTTCCGATTAAAAATTCATTGTATCTCCGTTAATTACGGATCAATTTCCACGTTTTTTTGTAAATCGGGGTAGCGCGTGAAAATAATAACAGCTGTTGTATTTGTATTTAAATAGTTATTTATTTAATAATAATTATTGCACAAAAAATTTTATTGAAACATATTTTTTCAATATTAATTATAGCAAAAAGCTTTAAGAATAAAGTTTGTTCGTCTTAAAAAAATAAACAATATTTTATTTAAGTGTTTTCATGATAAAATCAATATTAAGCCTGTTAATTTGGAAAACAAATTGATGGCTTAAATTTTTAGGGTAATTCCAGAGTTTCATTTCTAATCATCCAACGAAGCCATTTTTGGTGGTCTGCACCTGTTACTAATTACATTGAATTTTAGCTCTTTTTTCGCTAATTCTACTGGACTATATACAAAGTGACCCATTTTAATCTATGGACCCCCATTTATCCCAAAATACTGAAGCTACAGAAAATTGTTCGGATAGAAGTTGTTCATGGCGATGGGTCACATTTTGTTGCCATTCGATTTAACCATAAGGTCATTTTTAAAAGTCATTCAAAGGTTGAGGTAATTTTTAAAAATAGGAACTCATATTTTTAAAACCGGATTCAGAAAGAGCGGGAAATTTTACGTCCAAAATAATATTTCAAATTTTTTTATGACCTTTAAAGGTCAAATTCTAGAAAAACCCGTGTTTTCATGAATATTCGAAGTCAGGGTGATTTTTCCAATGGTAACCCATATTTTCGACACCGGACTCGGAAAGAGCGGGAAATTTGCCGTTTAAAAGGGTATTTAAAATTTTTTTCATGACATTCATAAGGTTAAATTAAGGTTAAATACTGAAAATTTGCCCAAAAAACGTTTTCTTCCAGCTTTTGAGGATTGTGAGCAGGAAAATGTTAAACTTGTGAGTCAATGAAATTTAAACTACTCCTCAATCGACAAATATTAGCCTCGTTCATATTCATCCTTCCTACGCCTAATTTACGTATAATAACTGAAACGTATATACACATGCATACACATACACATATACAAAAATGCACATACAAATACACTCACACAGTCATACATATACAAAATTACATACACATACACACACACATGTACTCATACACTTATACATACACATACATACATACACATACACTTACACATGCACACATAAACACATACACATGAACACATACACATACACACATATACATACACTTACGCATAAACACATATACACATTCATACATAGACATACGCACATACGCATACATACATACACAAATACACATACACACATAAACACATACACACATACACATACACATACTACATACTCATACTACATACATACACTACATACACACATACTTACATACACATACTCACATACAGATACTCACATACACATACACATATACACATACACATGCAAACGCATACACACATACACATAAATACATACACATACACTCATATACATACACATAAACACATACACTTATACGCATACATATATACACATGCACATAGACATATACACATACATGTATACAGTAGAACACCCGTACTCTCATACACACTTAACTGTGGCTGAAAATAGTAGATAAATTATTTCAGAAATCTGTAATTGTGAATATTATTTATAATTTTCAAATGATGACTTGAGCATATATTAATAAGGGGGGTGAGGAAGGATCTGGAGGGGTCCATGGGCGGCTGGGAGGAGCTAACTACTCACAGAAATAGCTCATTCCTTAAAAAATACGGTCGTTATTCGAGGGAGTGATGAGGAGCGACGGGAGGGGGGTTGAGGAGAAGTTACGGTGAGGGGCACATGAGACTTAATTTTTTCTCGTGATTATATATAAATAGTTATGTAATACAAAATTCATGTCTCCACAGTAAAATTTATCTTGTATGAATTACATTTTTATAATAATAATTTATAATTATTATAAGTTATAAAACAATTTAAATAACAAAGCATACAAATTTTTGTAAAATAAACTTATTTTGTATATTAATTTTTTTTAAATATGTGTGAAATTTTAAAACAAAACTTTTGACAAGGAAAAAATTTTACTAATCACACAAAATTTTGTACAATATAATTGATAAAAGAATCACGAATAAATAAACTGTTATTACTTACAGCTTGTTTTTTTTCCCAACTTTTCATTGCCGACTTGTATTTTTCAAATTCATGACACCAATCTGAATATATTTTCTGATAATCATTGGATTTGGCTGGTGCTGAACATCTATGTGCATCAACAGTAATATTATAAGAGCAAAGAAGGGCTCCACCTAACCAACAGTCGTATCTACCAGCGTCTTGTTCATTTACGCCGACAATCACAAGTCCCTTTTCCGATGTTTCAATGAATTTGTCGCCAGCAACGCCGTATTTATAAGTAATTTGATAACGTCCCTTTTCTTTGCTGTAATGATACCATTTAACATCTTGACTGGCAAGCACTTCGGGCATTTTAACAAAACAACCTAAATGTACTGATTGACCCCACGTCACTACCAATTTACGTTTACCTACGCTGTTATCGCATACGTCTGCCGTGGTATTCGATACGTCCTGTAACAATCTATAAATGACGAAAAATTCAGAAATTTATTACTATATTCTTTTTTCATCCATATTATAACTTATATTAATTAGTGATCTTTGATCTTTATAGTGTACTAAATTATTACGATCTGATAATTTTAATAAGATAAAAATTTAAACAGTAAGAAGTTAATAATGAGCAAATGAAATTTTCATCTACCTTGGTAAAAATTTTTTTCACAAAAGCAACAATTTATAGTGAGCTTTTTTATAAATTGATTATTAATTAATGATATTTTTAGGCTTATATAATCATTTTCTGTTGCTAAAGAGTCTCTGTCAATGAGCCAAACAAACATGGTTCAAGTTTCAAGAGTAAAGGGCCTATAGGTTAAGGTTTTATAGGTAAAGAGTTTATGGATTTAGCGTTTATAGGTTTAGGATTCATGAGTTTAGGGTTCATAAATTTAGGGCTATCGGATAGGATGACAGACTATTAGCTTTCGAATTCATGGATGTAGGGTTTAAAGATTCAAGGTTAATAGGTTTACCAGTAAGATCATACATCCTGAATTCGTTAGCGTCGAAAAACCATACACCAAAAATATATTTACCCTCAATTGATGATACCTAAACTTCTAAAAATTAAAAGTTCTATAAAAATCCTAGACCGATATATTATGAGCCCATCAAAGTCCTAGACCCATTCACCATGAACAAATAAAAATCCGAAATCCATAAATTTTAAACCTATACACTCACATACCATAACAAGTAAACTACTAACGCTAAATCCATAAACACTAAAAGCAATGAAAATATTGGAATTATAAACTAAAAACTCATAAAAGTTTAAGATCTATTAAATTTGAACGAGTAAATCAATCATTATAAGCATTTATTGTAAGGACTGGATTAAGTCACCGATTTGGTTCCAACAGCCTTTTAACCCTAAAGCCAACAACTTTAAACTTATTAACGCTAAACCCATAAACTCTAAATTCAAAAACCCAAAACCAATTAACACAATACACATGAACTTTAAAATAATAAGCCCTAAATCTATAAAATCTTCAACTATAAATCATCATCCCACAAATCCTATAACCATAGACCTTGAACCCATAAATCCTAAACCCATGAACCACAGACCCATAACACCTAAGTCCATGAACTCTGGTTTCGAAAATCCTAAGCTCATAAAACCGAAACCTAATAACGCTGAACCCATGAACTATAAAAAAATGAGCCCTGAACCCATAAACCCTAAAACAATAAGACCAGAACCCATGAATCGCGTATCAATAACCCCTTATGACTGCTGATTCTATCCTATCACCCTTAATTGTAATAAAATGCATGCTTATAATTGATTAATAGTTTAAATAATATTTTAAGTATAATACTAATTAAAAGAACCGTGGTGGCTTAGGGGCTAGGGCATCCCACTCTCACGCAGAGGACCGGGGTTCGAGACTTATTCCATTTTTAATAAAAAGTGGAAGATGTCCCAAACTCACTGACATTGTGGTGGACCGTCTTCGAATGATTTTCAGTGGTAGTTCGATGGAGGAAGAAACTCCCGAAAACCGAACAAACAGTCGATGATCATGAGACATGTACATAGATACAAATTTATTAAGCCATGGGGTTAAATAAATAAGAGGGTTGGTAAGGCAGAGTGCAACCACTTAGCTATTATAAGTTAAGTCTGACCGCTCTGCTGAGAGGATATAAGCTCCCAATGCACCGAAAAAATGGGTCTGAGCAAGTTTTCTCGCTTGAAAGTAGGCCTGCAGGATAAGCACAAATCTTCTAGGGTATAAACGTAGAGGTTTTTGAACGTAAAACAACGAAACGCATAGGTGGTCGAGATGTCCTGTAAAAAGGTTGTAGAACCTGTACGGGTAATGGTACTTGAGAGATAGATACTAATAAATTATATTTATTAATTTAGTAATTTATATAAAAGATAATAAAATAAAGAATTGGACATTATATGAAGTAGCTACTGTATAATATAAAAAGTATAATTTATATTTATATTAGTTCGCTATAAAAGAAAGAAAGTAGCTACTGTAGAACAAATAAAAGTAATCATTGCGCAAACTATAACGACAGGACGCATACATGTACATGATAATACGAGCATGTACATGTAAGAGAGAGATAGATAGATAGATAGATAACCAAATTTATTATATGTACATTATGTTGTACAATTTATTACAGTAATACATTAGAATAATAAAATTAATATAAAGCAAATAATAATAATAAACAGTAAAAAGAAAACAGAAATCAAGCAAATATATAAGTAAAATAAACTTTACAGCAATAAAATCAATACAATATAAAACAGTTTTATAAATTAGCATGAAGCAGAGGTCCACTCTCTAAGGCAAGGTAGTGTGCAAATGAGGATGTCTTGAGTATCATGAGCGAGGATGAGTTGCGTAATGTCGCAGGAAGATCATTCCATAGCCGCGAGGAAGTGACCAGGAACGATCGTAGGCGATACTCAGTGAATGAAAAAGGAATGGTCAAAGGTTTCACATCACCCCTCAAGGACCTCACCGGCCGGCTCCACTGATACATAGAATACAAATAAGATGGAGTACAAGATAAGAACATCTTATACAGAAACGTAGAAGAAAAATAGTTTCTTCTACCCGCAGTGGATAACCAGCCTAATGAGAACCTATAAGCAGAGATGTGCTCACGCCTACCTACACCGAAGATGTAACGTATACCAGAGTTGATGATCCTCTGAAGTCTAAGGTCAAGCTCAGCCGAGAGGTCACAGTAAACCAAACAGCAGTAATCCAGAAGTGGAAACAGCAATGTTTTTATAAGATGTATACGAAGAGCAAACGTGGTGCTCTTTCTAAAGAAGTTTAATCTGTAAAGCAGAGAAAATGACCTATTACACACTTGTATAACGTGCTCTCTCCAGTTAAGCTTACTGTCTAACCAAACACCTAGACTACGAACAGAGGACTCAAATCTAATATTAGCACCGTTTAACGGAACGCCAGTTACAGGTGATGAGGACAGCATATTTATATAAAAATAGGAGCCAATAATTATTGCCTTCGTTTTGTCAACATTCAATTTCAGATGGTTATCAGAGGCCCAATTTGAAATGAGAACAGCATGATCACTCATAAGATTAGTATAAGCGCTAAGTTCAGAAATCGGAAAATGCACATAGACTTGCAAGTCGTCGGCATATATCAAATGCTGTACACCAGGGTAAGACTTGGCAGCAACTCTCTCTCTCTCTCTCTCTCTCTCTCTCTCTCGAGAGAGAGAGAGAGAGAAAGTGTAAATAGGCCGAAAAGTAGAGAGCAAAGGTCATTCGCTATCCTTCTCGATTTCGATCAAGACTTGGTTGCTGCTCTGCTCCTAAGCTCGAACCCCGATTGATCTAGCCTTCTAGGCAGGGGACAGTACCTCGCCCTAGGGGAAATCCAGAAGGGGACATATTTTTTGTAAAATAGTTATTAATTATTTTTAATAAATATCCAATTTATCTTATATTTATCTTATTTAATTAATACTAACATTTAACAATTACTTATTAGATAATTATATAAGAGTGGAAGTGCTCTGCAATGAGTATTCTGTTCGTCCAGTGACATTGTAGTCCTTTTACTCTAATAATAATGCTCCCGTACCATCAGACGGCAAATTTCTCACGCATGGCGTTGTGAGGGTAAACCTTTGGTGCACGAGAAGTGAAAAAATCTAGACTTTAGTCACCAAAGGCAGAAAACGTTACACCTTGAACCCATATACACTAAACTCATAAATCCTAAACTCATGAACCCTGAACCCATGGAGCATAAGATCATAAATCCTAAATCTGAAACTGATTAACCCTAAACCACAAACGCTAATCTGATAAGCCCTGAACCCATTAACCGCGAAACCACAAACCTTAAACCAATAACCCGTAGACCCGTATATCCTAAACTCATATGATATAGAACCATTGACCCTATGTTCATTAACCTTCAACTCACGAACCCAGAACAAATAAACCCATAACGCATAAACCCTGAAGTCACAATTACTAAACCATAAACCCTAAATCCACGAACTCTAAACGCATATGATTTGAACTCATAAACCCTAAAACCAAATACCCTAGACCAATAAATCTTAGACCCATATATACTAAACTCATAATATCTAATGCCATTGATGCTATGTTCATTAACCCTAAACCTATGAACCCAAAATACATGAACCCTAAACCACGAAATCTCAACCAGTATGAGTTGAACTCAAGAACAATAAACCCTATATCCATGTATCCTGAACTCATAAACTTTAAGACCATTAAATTTATTCCCGGAAACCCTAAGTCCATAAACCTAGAACACATAAACCCTAATCCCATGAGCCCTGAACCAATAAAACCTAAACCCATAAACCCTATACTTATAACCCTTGTAATAGTAAATCATTGCAAACCATAGAGAAAGGAAAGAAGAGCTTCAAAATGAGTGGGATAAGCGAAGAGCTCTGAACGCGTTTTCACTGTCGCGCAGGTGTACCCCCCAAAGAAAAGCATCCACACGCGTATATCGAAATACATATAATGTAATAAATGTAATATACATGTGAATAGGCCTTGCAGATATGTATGTGAGACCGCAAAACACTTTACTTCAGTTTTAAACCACATTTGCAAGTGTTAAAGTCATTTACATAAATTCACGCGTGGGAGCGATATAAGAGGCAGCATATTCCTTTACCATACATCCTTTCCATCTGTATGCTTTTCTATTTTCAGGAAATCGATAGTGGCTTGGTATAAAAACCCGAATTCATCGGGCATGATGTCCTGATGGTGTACGGTTTAGACAAGCAGCTTGCATCACTCAAAAATATAACACAAGTTTGCACGAGTACAAGGAAGCACTCGTTAAACTTGATATAAAAGCGAAGTCCATTTCACGTGCTCGCAAAGAGAGGTTTTCTTTAGGAAGTTTCTCTTAGAGTTACAAGAATCGGTGACATCATTTCCTAAACCTATAAGCCCTAAGCCTATCAGACATGAACCACAGACCCATGTATACTGAATTCATTAAATCTAAAGCCATCGACACTATATTCATTAACTCTAAATCCATGAACCAACAACATATAATCCCTAGACCCATGAACCCTAAACCTGTGAGCTCACGAACTCTTAAACGATAAGACCTAAACCCGTAAATCCTGGAATTAAGAACTCTAGTCTGATAAACCCTGAACCCATGTACTCTTAACTCATAAACTCCAAAGCCACTGACTTCATTTTCATTATCGCTACATTCATCAGCCCAAAACCCATGAACTCTAAATCCATAAACCTCTAACCTATAACACCTACGTTAATTAATCCTGAATCCGTGAATCATTAATCTATAAATCTTATATTCATAAACCCTAAACTCATAAACTTTAAACACCTGGACCCAGAACCCATAAATCCTATAACAATATACCTAAACCCATGAACCTTGAATTCATAAACCCTAAACCCATGCCCCCTAAATCTATGATCCCTAAACCCATAAACTCATCAACTCATAACTTCTAAACTGTTAACCCATTAACTCTTAAGACCAGGACGGAGTAAAATCTGATACCGACTGAGAAAAAATTAAGTTTTTTGTTATTTACTCAAGTATTAATCAGTGTAGCTTCAAATTAAAGGTTGTGAGCGCCCAGTCATATATAGACTTTAAATCGCTAAATTCAATGAGTAATTGCATGCATTAATTAATCTAATTAAATGAAAGATAATTAAATAAAAGATAATAGCTTAATAGTTAATAAGAAAAGTTAATGAAATAAAAAAGAATAAATCATAAGCACCGAATGTATGCACGCTCCTGAAAATACACACATTCAAGTTACGTACATACATATCATACATTGAAAGCGCGCTCAGGCCTCATATTGGCTCAGCGCGTACACGAAAAGCAGGACCACGCACGCAAAAGCCAGCGGTGCCAAGCTAGCTGAAAACTAAAAGGACTAGCTACTAGACTTGAAGTTTAGCCAGAGCGCCTAAACGCACTATAGTATGCGCGCCGTAAAAGGGATTAGTAGCTAGTCCCTCCGGCGCACTGAGAAGGCCCGAGAGCTCGATAGCAGCGCCATAGAGCTCGATAGCTGCGCCATAGACGAGTGTAAAGGGAAGATTCCCGTGTGAGCACAGTCGTCGAACTCGAAAGAGTTCGTCAGGGAGCCCGAAAGGCTAGAAGCGTCGCCTTTTCACGGGCGTGTTACTGGTCTTGGGTGAGGGTAATAGCTGAGCGAAAGAATTCTCAGTGTACTAGAGAAGAGGGGACTGGAGTCCGCCTATAAAAGCGGGCAAGCAAAGGGAAAGGCTTCCTCTCGCCTCAGCTCTACCATCGATTCTATCTTAATTTTTCAAGCACGATAGACATTGAAGCTTTCATGCTCGCGTGTATTAAAGATATTGTCACTTGAATTTATTGTACGATTTTGTTTAATAAAGAGTTGCGACGAGCAACACCTGTACCTTATCCTATCCTAAACGGTAAAGCCCCGCATACTGAGGCACTTGATTTTTAGTATTAACGGGCATTACCCATAACAAAACTAATCCTATATTAACACTTGAAATAACTACACACTGACACATTCGAGCCCGCACCAGGCAGCATAGCGACTTGTCTGGTTAACGGCTTTACATTTATAAGTCTTGCATGATTGCAAGCAAAGACTCAATAGAGTCGATCCTAATGGATGATTCCCTAACCATAAGTTAGTGGGACATCACAAGGTTGAGCGCAATGGATATTATTATTATAAACATCTATGCACAAGAAAAAAAAATTCTATTGTTTTGTTTTTGAGAAAAGTAAGAAACGCCGAAGTAAAAGTTTATGTTTATAATATTTTTGCCTATCTTACTTTTCTCAAAAACAAAGCGGTGGATTTTTTTTTCTCGTACATACATATTTGTAATAATAATATCTATTGAGCTAAACTTTCAATTTGCAGATACGCCGATGAATACTTGAGTAAATAACAAAAATCTCAATTAGACAAGGACAGCGAATCTGGCCTGCTCTTAACCTCTAAACTCTAAACCCATAGACACTATGTCCATGGGCCCTAAATCCATAAACGAATTCATAGAAATTAAGCTCATGAACTGTACCCTATTAGCTCTAAACTCATGAACTCTAAACTCATGACCTGAACCTGAAACCCAGTAATACATAAACCCTAGACCCATAAATTCTAAAGCTATAGATTTCAAACCCATAATCCATAAGTTTATGAACTCTAAACCCATATATAAATATATATCAGAGCTGGGGAAGTATTTAACTGCAAAATTTTTCGAATACTGTTTTGACTTTGTCTGTTAATTGCTTAAACAAATGGAAATTTTTATTCGTATGAACTTTAATATTAATTATGAAAGCTGCGCGTTATTCATTCAAAGAATTTATACATCTATGCACGACACTAATATCACAACAAACGAGGAACAGTCAACACATGATTTTTATAACAGCATCTCTTGTAGTAGACGATAATGCGACCTGGAAAAAACCGAGAAGTACAAACATGTAAGGTCTAAGAGAAAAGTGGACATACTGAACAGCTTGAACGAAAGGGGCTGTAAGGGCAAAAAGAAAGAGATAGTCCAGTTAAAAGCCTTGACACACTACAGTTCAATCTTCAAGGCTTTATGTACACTAAAATAATTTAACTCTTTTAAAAGAATATATTTTCATTATACTTAAAATCAGAGTTTTTATTTATACCTTATTTATTCTGTATGATCTATTTTTACATCAGAAGTGGGATAACCAATTCTCCAGTCCTTTATCTAGCTAATTTTACGTGAGATACAAAAAAGGGACTGATTTATTCGTGTTTTGTAAGATACATCGCGCAGTTTATTCATATGATTAACGCGAAAGAAATATTTGAAGAAATTTTTGTCGACGATTCAACTTAAAAATGAAGATAATGTGATAATTTAAATGTGAGCAGAAGTTTAAAGAGATTATGTCAGTTTTTATGCAAATCATTTACAATGTTTGGTGCACTTGATTATAAATCATTAAAGCTTAGGAGATTTTAGTGATTTGTGAAATAGTATTCGATGACTGAAAAATATTTAAAAAAGTTATGTGATTTAAAAATAAACTAGATTTTATTAAGGAATACAACCTAAAAGATTAGAAAGCTTGTAATCAACGAAATTTATGAAGTATCGATAAAACACTTTTAATGTATATGCATATTGGACACTAAGAAATAAAATATAATTTTTTTAATAATGTTTAAATTAATTTTGAAATATTTATAATACTACCTTAAAGTAGACATAAATACCTTTATTTTAAGCCCTATTAGGCTTATTTTACTTCAGCCATACTTCCATGATCATTCGATGAACCTTCGAATCCATAATTCCTGCACCGTAAGGTTTCTAGTGACTAAATGAACTAATTCGACTTTACCAAACGGATTTGGCTTCAGTATTGATAAAATTTTGGTTTAAATGTAGGGATTTTTAAAAAACCAAAAACTTTTAACTTTTTAACAAAAATTTCTAATATTTTAACAAAAAATCTCAATTTTTTAAATAAATTTAAATATTTTTGGATTTTTTTTACCACTTTTAGTCATTTAATATCAAAACCCTATATTCATATAAAAATTACATCAATACTAAAGCTAAATCTATATGGTAAAGTCAAATTAGTTAATTAGGTCATCAGAAACCTTACGGTGCAGGAATTATAGATTCGAAAGTTCATCGAGTGATCATGGGATCAAGTGTTATGAATTGTCATGAAAAGCAGCAAGTAAATAACAAAATACTACAATGAAGGAAGGTGGAAAACACTGGATGTCATAAAAAAAATCAAGTGAAGATGTTGAGGTAAAGGCATATGACACTGGATGTCATGAAAAGTATCTGGTAAGGATGCTGAAATGAAGATAGGGTCTTTTTGGATTGCAGCACAGAGAAGCAAAGAAAAAATGTTCATCTATAAAATATGGAACACGATTAAGAATCTTCTTTTAAATACAATAAGGATATTGTAAAGACAATTGGATTTGGTCAAAGCTAAGTATAAAAAGAAATTATACATTTGATAGTAGTCAATTATGATAGACATTACTGAAATATATTCATGACAAAATAATCATATTCAATAAAAATAAAATTAAAGGATTACAACTCATCGATAAATAATCGCTTGATGTATAATGAGTTTGAATTTAAAATATGATCAGCAATAGAAAATTATGTATTTTATTTGACATCATAAATTTATTTTATATAATTTAAAAAAAAAAAAAAAAAAGATTTCCAAATAATGAAATTATTATTAATTTTGACTAATTAAAAAGTCGTAAAAAAAGAGGTTTGCAATTTAAAATAAAACTAAAATCTTTCGTCAACAAAATAATATTTAGGAATTCTATGGTTTGATCTTGACCAGGGTTGTGAATGTTTCCAGTTAACAAGTACGCAACTGGTAAATTTTCGGACCATTTACCAGTTACTGGGTGAGTAACTGGTAAATAGTCGGACCAGTTGGTAGTTACTAGATGAGTAACTTGAAATGGTCAGACCTGTTGGTAGTTACTAGATGAGTAACCTGAAATGGCCGGATCATTTACCGGTAACTGGTAAATGGTCGGATTAGTTGGTGGTTTCTGGGCGAGTAACTGGAAATGGTCGGACCAGTTGGTAGTTACTGGGTGAGTAACTGGAAATAGTTGGACCAGTTAGCAGTTACTGGGTAAGTGACTGAAAATAGTCGGATCATTTACCAGTTACTTGATTTACTAGTTAATAATAAATAAATTAATATTTATTCGGGATAAAAAAATAAACGACTGAATACTTTTTTCTGTATATTATCTGCTCAATCAAAATTTACTATATAAAATAGTAATTTTTCTTACAAAGCGAGTATGTCACAGCATTACTGTATTAAATAGTAATTTTATATATGTTTATAGTAAAATCGATGCAGACATTTTTCTCAATGTATAAGTCTTGTATACTTAAAAAAAAGGGATAGTAATAGTAACGAACCACATAATTGTTATATTTTTTCAATACGATGAGCTTACGCTCTCAAATTGTTTGAAGCTTATGTAATTGACATTATCAGATTATAATATAATGTCAAATACATGTATGTGCGTGTATATATATATATATACTAGGGGGCAAGCCCCCTGCGTGCGAGCGCGCCAACCCCCATCTTACATTTACAACTTAAAAAAAATAATTAAGAATTTGCAATTTTTTTAATGACTTTTATTTAAAATACTAAATAATTTTAATTATTCAAAAGTTTTCTTCGGGTAAATCTTCAATGATCTTTTAATAAATTTAATCATCCATACAAATTTATAAAAATATATTTGCAGAGAAAATAATTATTATTTTTATACGTAGATTATTAAATAAAAAGAATACGTACGTTGACTGTAACATAATTAATTAAAAAATAATTCTATTAGTCTATAAATCTATTAATCAAACGTTGTTTTTTCTCGTTTTTCTTATCGATGTTTTAATGTTTTTTATTTAAAAATTTCTTTTCATTGACGTTTTAATGTAAACAGTATTACATTTGTTTGTCTCTAGATAAACATATTAATATTAATTGTTCCTATAACAAAATTAATAATACATGTAAATTATGTCATAAAATTTTCAAACATCGAAAACATCATTTAGGCCCGAATTCATAGTCCTGTCTTGAGTATTAAGTATTACTTAAAACTTAAGTATCGTTACTTGAGTATCAGCTGTTATTTCAATTGAGTGTTACATCTTTACCGACGAGTATCTTATCTGTGTGATTTTTTTTCATAACTAACTGTGATAACCTCTTCATGTAGCAATCAATTGAAATAACAGCTGATACTCAAATAACGATACTTGTTTTAAGTCATACTTAATACTCAAGAAACGACTATGAATTTGGGCCTTAAGAGGATTTAATAAGGTATATGATTTATACATAGTTAACGACATTGCAGTTTTCCAAATTTTTAATCTTTATTGAAAAATTTTCTGAAATTTCTTTATATAAAGCTTTCTATTAGTAAAAATGGAAGACAGTAATAAAGAGATATTTAAAACATTTTTGGATAAAGAATAAAAAATTTGGAAAACTGTAGTATCGATGTTTTTTTTTACAAAATTAAATAAAAATTAAATTAAATTTATAAAGATTATATACAAGTGTTTGATTTTGATTTAACAAAATTTAAATTTAATCATTTGAGTATTAAACTTCAATTTAGCTTTTTCAAAATATTTTCAAACCTATACTTTAAATAAAATCGTAAAATTAATAATTATCTGATATGATCAAACTTCACGATGATTACAGGATAATAAGCTAACTGTAAAAAAGATATTATTACCTATTTTTCATCTATTATTAATCTTAAACTTATATGTTATGATATATCGTTATATGCAAAACTTTAAATTAGCTATTAGCAAGTTCACTACAAGTTTAAATTCAGCTAAATTTAGCTAATTTTCAGCTATTTTATAGCTTAAATTAAGCTTAATTTAGCTATCTCCAAGCTAATTACAAGCTTAATTTTATTTTTTTTATCTATTAGAAAGGCGTACCCAGGCCTTCAATTAAGGTCTTGAGAGCCATATACAATTCGTACATATACTTTATTATTTTATATTAAAAAAATTTAATTACTTAAAGATTACAAATATATAACTAAAGATTAAGGTTACACTTTTTAAGAAAATTTATAACTATTATAATAATATTTAAATTTAAGTTCTTTAAAATATGAGTCATATCACAATTAACAATAATTTTAGCGTCTTTGAAACTTTTAAACATGTCGTAGCGTTGATCCCTGTAGAGTGGGCATTCCCATAGTAGGTGTTCTATATCTTGATAATTGTGGCCGCAGGTGTATGCTGGGGAGGAAACGATATTTTTCCTGGCCATCGATGAAGCTGAGCTGTAATGATCAGCTCTAAGACGATTTATGGTTACTATTGTATGCCTGGGAAAATTTTTTTCTTTGAACCAAGGATGTTTGGAATCATTGTTGAAGTTATTAAAGTATTTAATTCCTCTTGAAATTCCATCTTCCATATTAGATTATCATAGGTAAACTTTTTCCATGTTTGTCTAAAGTCTGTGTAGGGCACTTCGTTGTTTTTAGATGGCCTGCTTGTGGCCATTTTGGCTAATTTATCGGCTATTTCATTGCCTTGGATGCCTATATGGGCTGGAATCCAAACAAATTGTAACGGTTGATCTTGAGAACTATTGGACGATATTTGATATATTTTGTTTCTTGCTTTAACTATTAGAGGGTGATTAAATGTGGTGGATTTATGGCTTTGTAATGTTTGGAGTACGCTTGGTGAGTCGGAAAATATTACATGCTTGTCATATTTGGATAGAGATGCAAATTCTAACGCAGTGTTGATGGCGATGGCTTCCGCAGAAAAAATTGAAGTGTGGTGGCTAGAGCTTGTTATATTAATGTTTCTAGCATCGTCGGTAATGTAGGCGGAACCCACAGATTTGGAGTCTGCAATTTTACTGTCATCGGTGAAAATTTCATCAATTGAATCGTAGGAGTAGTATAGGTCGAGCATCAGATCCGGATCTTTGGCTTTTTTAATTGATTTTTCAAGACTAAAATCTATGTTTGGTTGATGGTACATATCTTTGAAGGGATGTGCATATATTTCATTGAGGTGGCTTATGTATAATGTCTTTTTGGTTTCTGTGAAAACTTTGGAAATGCATTGAGAGATGATTCTCTTTTTTTGCGTTTACTTTTTCTATTTTTAGTGTAATATAGATTTATATTTTTGGAAGCGGGATTAGATCTATTGGAGAGAGCTTATAGTGACATAGTTACAACCTGAATATAAGGCCCGATCTCTCATAGAGGTGAGCTTCGTTTCAGCTAAGATGACGTTTTTATGTGTATATGTACGATATCCCATTACGGTCCTGAGAGAAGCATACTGAATTTTTTCAATGGTTTGTGCCAAAGTCTTTGATTTTGGATAATAAATAAATAATCCATAGTCCATAGTGGCTGGAACGAAGTTCTTGTACAGAACTAATAAAGTTTGGGGATGAGCACCCCACCATGTTCCGCATAGGTATTTGAGAATTCGATGAGCTCTTTGACACTTAATGGCGGTGGTCTTGACCTGTTGCTCAAGCTTGAGTTGAAAGTCAAAGATAACTCCTAGAAATCTGGCGGATTGAATGGATTTAATGGTTTCATTATTAATGGTGATGTGCGTGTCCCCAGGTGATATATTTTTGTTGTTGAAATGGACTAGTTTAATCCTTTTAACGTTTAAAGTGAGATCCAATTCAAATAATTTATTGCGTATGCTTTCTGTGGCCTTTTCAAGTTGTGTAGCACTTTTTTCCAACGATGATGAACTTGTGTAGAGGAGAATGTCATCAGCAAATTGGGAAACGCGTATGAATCTAGATATATTTTTATGGATGTCCTTTACGTAAATGAGATAAGGAAGGGGGCTAAGTACTTCGCCCTGAGGTACACCTTTATAAGCATGACAAGAATAATCTAGATTATATTTAGTGTAGATTGAGCGTTTGATTATAAGATGTTGTACGAAGTAAAGAACTGTTCAAGAGCATCCAATCTCTTCTAGTTTACGAAGAAGAAGCTGGGGGTGGACATTGTCGAACGCTCCCTGAACGTCCAAAAATGCTGCAAGAGAAAAATATCGATTGAAGTTGTTATCGATGTGAAGAAGAAAGTTTGTTAAGTTGTCGTAGCAGGATCTACCTTTTCGAAAGCCGAAGTTTGATCCTGGAAGAATGTTGTTGTGTTCGCAGAACCATTGTAGTCTGCTTTTTACCATGAGCTCATATATCTTACAGATACACGATGTCATAGCTATAAGTCGAAGGCCTGACCCTTCTGGTTTGCTGATGAAGTGTACGAAGAATTCTAGCCAGTTTGATGAGTAGATATTTACTTAATGCATCTTGTTGAAAATGTTAAGTAATTCCAATTTATACTTTAGTGGAATCTTAGTAAGTGTGTAATAGTCAATGCCATCCAGATCGCAGCCGAAGTGTTTGTTTCTAGATTCAAGGACGACATTGAATTCGGCAAAATCGAAGGGGTCATCAAAAAAGAAGTCTTCGGTATTAAACGATTGAATCAAAGGCTTAATATGATCGACTTGTAGTTGGGGGGCAATTTCGTCCATTACAACCTCTGCTTGAGATTTAACTAGTGACCTATCGTGGCTAGTTATGTGTGTCTTAACCCACTTGTTTTCGAAAATTTTGGTTTTATTCCAAACATATGCGACATTTTTCCAGAAATCAATGGTTTCTACAAATTCTCTATGGTTTTGTTCTTTTTCCTTCTTGAGGGTTTTCCTTAGAGTATGATCAGCTTTTAAGTAGCTTTGGTGGTCAGAGGCAAGTCTAGAAAATTCCCACTTCTTGAATGCAGCTTTGCATAGTCTTTTAAGTTTATCGCACTTAGCGTCCCGCCAGGGGACCGGGTTACGGAATCTGGAGGGGCAACCTTTTTCTTCGCAGGTGTGTTACTTATAGTAGCATGCTTGATCTTTTCAATCCAGAAATTATATTTGTTATTTGGTGACGAATTGATGTAGTCACTGTTGTGAAATTCAGAGTAGTGTTGGTCAAGCATATCATTTCATCTTGGCCAATCTGTTTTTTTAGAATATAATTTGAATGACTTTCTGGCGTAGATGAATTGATCTATACTAACTTGAATGGTAATGAGGAAATGGTCAGATCCGTGTGGATCGTCAAAAACTTTGTGATTAATGCGATCAGCCATAGAGACGGTTAAAATGACTAAATCAATATTGGATTTTTCGCACCGTGCAGCATCAATGTGTGTGGACGTTTTGACGTTATGGATAATTAGACCATTCCCATCTAGGGAATTCAATAAACTTATTCCATCATTGTCATTGTAACTGCAATTCCAGCCAACATGGTGCGAGTTGAAATCTCCCAAAAAAATATTTGGCTTGCAACATATTACACTGTTGCTCATAATCTCATTCCAAACTCTTGAAGAGGGATGTATATGAGGTGGCTTGTAACATGCGAGTAAATTAAAAGAGTGATCTTTGGCTTTAATCCTAATGCCTCTAAGTTCAATTTCTCGTTCAGATGAGGTAGTATTTAGAACTTGGAAGTCGATGTCTTTTTTGACAATAAATATAATGCCACCACCAGTGACATCTAGGTGATCGAATCTGTGTATATTGAATCCTGTAAAATTTACGGGTGTATCTGGCTTCAGCCAAGTCTCGACTTCGACGATGATGTAGAATTCAATTTTCATTTTTTCTAATTCGAGTCTCCTTGCATTTAAACTCCTAAGATTCCAGAACAAAATATTGAAATTGTTATTTTGCGTGTTAGTATTTTATAGATATTTTTAATATGTTTATATTATTATTATTTTTTTTTGTGAACGTGTGACTGTATGTTGATTTTCTTGTAACTTTGCTGAATTTTCTTTATTTTGTAATCCTGAATTAGGCCTTTTGAGAAGTTTTTTGATACGATTTTTAAGTTTGATATCCAGTATTTTGGCTTTTACTACATACAGCCACTCAACTAAAGCAGGAGTATTCTATGTGAACTCCTTACTAATGTTAAAGACTTCACGTTGATATTTGATTTTCTTAAGAAATTTAAGTAAAGTTCTCAGTGATAGTTGACGAGGAGTTGTTCTTACCATTTAGAGGATTTTCCGTGTTAAGACCGTCTGCTTGGGTGTTGTCTATAGTAAAATGCATACGAGCATCGTTCTTATTTAGGGATATCTCTGGAACTTTTTAATTTTGAGAAATTGTCTTCACAACAATTCAAAAGTCTATAATACAAGTTTCTGGAGTGGCACACACTTCAATAAGGGCTTGAATTACTCGTTTCTGTAAGTAGAATATGTAATTAAATTTCGGTATCGATTAAACAATCGTTCTTCACGGTACATAATTTTATACGTCAAAAATGATACTTTTTTCATATTTTTCTACGTGTGTTTCTTGAGCTATAAAAAAAGTAACGTACTTTCGATCCTTCTCAAATTTTTTGAGCATAATGAATATGGTAAAAAGAACAGTTTAAGCCTACCCTGGTACATGTACCCCTCTTTAGAAAGCTGTTAGACTATTTTTAATGTTAGTGTAATTTTTAGGTGAAAATCATACTAACATTAAAAATAGTCTAACAGCTTTCTAAAGAGGGGCACATGTACCAGGGTAGGCTTAAACTGTTCTTTTTACCATATTCATTATGCTCAAAAAATTTGAGAAGGATCGAAAGTACGTTACTTTTTTTATAGCTCAAGAAACACACGTAGAAAAATATGAAAAAAGTATCATTTTTGACGTATAAAATTATGTACCGTGAAGAACAATTGTTTAATCGATACCGAAATTTAATTACATATTCTACTTACAGAAACGAGTAATTCAAGCCCTTATTGAAGTGTGTGCCACTCCAGAAACTTGTATTATAGACTTTTGAATTGTTGTGAAGACAATTTCTCAAAATTAAAAAAGTTCCAGAGATATCCCTATTTGATTGATCGAATTTTTGAGACTCGAGAGAGTCACCATCTTTCGGAGGTGGTGAAGAACCAACGCTATTGTGGGTGTCGGTTTCATTGTAAGACTGTTGGCTTATTATGTGAGTGACAGCGCCATCTATATTAGAGGCTTCATTCTCGTTGAGTACAGGATGAAATTTAGCAATGTGTCCCTGATTTTTACAGTAGTGGCATTTTATATTTTCCGCACCAAAGAAAATCTAATAACTAATATTTTGATAGTTAATTTTAAGTTTATTGGGACTTTTTCAAAGTTCTCTTCCTTAACATAAAACTGCCTCCCATGGGAAAATATAAGACTTCGAGATTCGTTGGCTGTGGAGGATCTGATGTTAATTATACCCCTTTTTGTGATTATGTTTATTGACTTTAAATAATCAAAAATTATATCGTTAAGTATTTGTAGCAAGATGTTAGAAATTACTACTCTACGATACTTATGTATCCTCCTGGCTGATCCTAGATCTCCCTGGCACAAATGGAAGGAACGTGAAAGCGCGATTGTTGGCTGTTATTGTTTTGCCTATAATTTCATTAGCAGCTTCCTCTGAATTTAGAGTGAAACAGACTCTATTCTCGGAAATTTTCGAAAAGTAAATCAAATTCTTAATGTCCATAATTTTTTCGAAATGATCCATGTATTGATCGTTGGTGTAACCCTCTATAGCATTTAATACAACAGTTTGTTCAATTGTAGGTAGTGAGCTCTTACTGATAGTATTTGCATAGGAGAGCCTATCTCTGTGACTTGAAGTTTCAACGGCTTGGACGCCAGAATTCGAATTCTTTTCGTTTATAACTAATTGAGTGAAAGTAGACCCACTGTCACCACCGACAGCTGAGCCCGACCTACGACTACGAACAGTGTCAAGGGCTGCCTGAGATCCTTTTAGACTTTGCAACGCCCCATTGCCGACACCAGCAACCAGAGCATCCGCACCATCCACACCACCAAACATACGCAAAAAAGTGCACTTCGAGCCCTCAGACGCTGTTCGAAGGCACACACGCACAAAAAACCACAAACACAAAAACCAGCGTGCAGAACAGATAACAAAAACAAATGAAGCGATAGAGCGCCACTGCCCACGTCCACTCTGTACGGCGTCTTGCGCCACTGTTCAAGCTTAATTCAAGCTAAATTTAACGCTGTAATGTAGTTTCAAAAATAAGAGGCATATTCCTGATGACGACAGCGACGACAGCGGCTTTTAATAGTATAGAGAAAATATAAGATAAATAGATCGAAGTACAGCTAAAATTCAACTGAAATCAAACCAAAATTTATCTAAAATTGCTTAAAATCAATATAAATTTTAGCTAAATTTCAGCTAATTTCCATCTAAATTTTGTATAAATTTAGCTAATTTTAATGTTAAATTTAGCTAACTTTTGATTTAATGTAGCTAGCTTTTATGTGATTTCATCTAGCTTCAGCTAACTTTAAGCTAACTTTTAGCTAAATTTCAACTAGATTCTAGCTAATTTCTAGCTAACCAAGAACAAACCGAATTCTAATACGTAGCGGCAGCGATATATACATATATACATATACACTACCGCTCAAAAATTCGATAACACCATGTAAAAAAAAGAGCATGGAAAAAATATCTTTGAAAAATTCAAAAAAAAATAGTATATTACGTTCCGAGGTACGGAACAGGCTCATGACATGCACGTGTAAGTTTGCTTTGCAAGGCATCAGCTGAGCAAAGCAAAACTCGCGCATATGATGAGCCTGTTCCGTGCCGAGAAGCGTATACGATTTTCTTTCATGCCCGGCCGGAACTTCGCTACCCTAAAAACGTTAAAAAAATTCAATAATTAATTTAAAAAATTCAATAATTAATTTAAAAAATTCAATAATTAATTTAAAAAATTCAATAATTAATTTAAAAAATTCAATAATTAATTTAAAAAATTCAATAATTAATTTAAAAAATTCAATAATTAATTTAAAAAATTCAATAATTAATTTAAAAAATTCAATAATTAATTTAAAAAAACAATCAGATGCTAGAACTTGTCTATATACTACATCGCGCATGCACACAGTTCTGAAGCGTGAGACATAAGCGAGAGAGAGAAAGCAAAGAAATTGCCGGTTAACGTTTTTGCGCAACAGTTGAACGTTTTTGATAAACATATTTTAATTACAATTAAACATTTACATTAAAGATATTTTCATTACAATTTCATTTGTTTAAATTTATATTGTTGAAAACTATATTTTTTACTAGATATTTTGTGACTTACTTGGATTTTTCTTTGTAAGTTGATCAGAGGTATGTTCCACGCATAATTTTGGAGGTTATCTTATTTTTATTATTTCTCAAATTTTAAATTATTTTTATTTTGTAGTCAAAATGTCTGATTCAGATGATACATCTGACTTTAATAAAGAAGCAGAAAATGAATTAGTAAGAGATTTTGAAAATGAAGGACAGCTAATTTTAAATAATCTATTGCCTAAAAAATCATATGAAAGGTATGAGATAGTGTATAATGGTTTCTTAGAATGGTGCAAGAATAACAATATTAATTTTTTTGAGAAAACATTCTACTAGTCTATTTTAATGAAATTTCAAAAAAAATCAAACCTTCAACAATATGGGCTCGATGGTCTATGTTAAGAACAACTTTGATCCTTCGACATAACATAGACATATCTACTTATGTGAAATTAAAAAGTTTTTTGAAAAATTTCTCAAAAGGGTACAAACCAAAACAAGCAAAAACTTTAACTGGCGAAGAGGTTCAAAAGTTTTTAGAATCAGCAGATGATTTAAACTATTTAGCTATAAAGGTATTTATTTAAAAATTTAAAAAATGTATTTTTTTTTCATTTTATTTTTAAAATTATTATTAAAAATTTATATTTTAATATTTAATAAAAATTTTTAAAAATGTCTTTTTCTTTCATTTTAATTTTAAAATAATGTAACCTGTATTAAATTAAAAAGATCTAATAAAGATAAAAACAATGATTTATTAAATCTGTATATAATATATATAATACACAATATGTATTAAATACGTATGTGTATGCATATATATATATATTTAAACATGCATGAAATTTCATAAATAAATAGCATAGTTTTAAAATTTATCTACAGTCTAAGCATGCTGCAGACAGCAAGGCAACTCGAAAGATTTTAGTATTCAGCTGCGCAGTAGCTTTCTGCGCAGAATTTTAATGAAAAGACACGAATGTAATCGGTCGGTTCCCTGCCGCCAAGTTCCAGCACGGGTATGAAGGAAAAGATTTTAAAGTACTCTTCAAGAGCTTTAAAAATCGATGTATAAAATTATTTTTAAAGTTTTTTATCGACACTGAGAGAAAATTCATGCTAATAGAGCATGCGAACTGCCATCTATGCGAGCATATAAAACATTGATACAAATATGACAGGCCGTGAGAAGCTCTATTAGTATTGGATTACCTTATACTAAAAAAGATGGTATGGAGAGTAACTAAAGCATGAACGGCATTCACTGATGACTCGCGTGGTATACTTCGATGACTCCCCACTCTCATATCCTTTGTTTGCTTGAGTCGCCTCCTCTTTTGGGTGGCGACGCGAGCAAACACGGCTGGTCTATATCCAAAATCATGTTGCAAATTTCGTTAACGTATTTTCGTAGCGTGAATCTCTTATTTCTTTTCTTTTTTTATGAAGGGAGATACGTTATAAATATAACCTGTTAAACTTTTTAACTTTAAATAATTAATTTTTAACTTAAAATTTAATTATTTTAAACCGCTGGGGGGGCAGATGAGCATGTACGATTTTACGCCAGAGATATTTCGGAGTAGCGTTGGTCTAGTGCGTAACGTTCACGCTTTTCCTTTTGAGTACGCGAGTTCAACTCTCGGCTAGGGTCACTTTTTTTTAAATTTTTTTTTAGATTTTGTATTTTTTTAATAATTTTAAAATTTAATTTTTCACAAGTACGCTTGTTTTTTTCAATGAAAATTTTTTAAAAATAAATTATTCTTTATAGGTAGTAATTACAAATATTGATAAATAAATAATAGTGATGTTTATTTTATAATAGTGATGTTTATTTTATAATAGTATAGTTTAATTTATTTATAATTTAGTTTATAAAATTTACAATAAATTACAATAAATAAATAAAACTGAGTTATTATTATTTATGTTATAATATATATTGTATATTGAAATATGTTTATAAAGACAAAATTGAACTATAGTATTGTAAATATCACTATTATTTATTTATTAATATTTTAAATTATTTTCTATATGAAATAATTTATTTAAAAATATTAATAAAAAAACGAGCATATTTTAAGTAACTTGTGAAAAAATAGATTTTAAAATTAATAAAAAATAGAAAATAAAAAAATATAAATAAAAAAAGCAATAAAAACTATTGAAATAAAAAAAAAATTAAAAAAAAAGACCCTAGCCAAGAGTTGAACTCGCCTACTCAAAAGGAAAAGCGTGAACGTTACGCACTAGACCAACGTTACTTCGAAATATCTCTGGCGTAAAATCGTACATGCTCATCTGCCCCCCAGCGGTTTAAAATAATTAAATTTTAAGTTAAAAATTAATTATTTAAAGTTAAAAAGTTTAACAGGTTATATTTATAACGTATCTCCCTTCATAAAAAAAGAAAAGAAATAAGAGATTCACGCTACGAAAATACGTTAACGAAATTTGCAACATGATTTTGGATATAGACCAGCCGTGTTTGCTCGCGTCGCCACCCAAAAGAGGAGGCGACTTGAGCAATAGAAGAATGCCATAGTTAGCAGTAAAGAAAGAATAGTGGACAAGTCACGTTTACTTCCTTCACGTCCCATGAGAGGATACAGCGCTAGCTATCGAAGGATATTAGAGTGGGGAGCTACTAAAGCATGTAAACAAACAGTTTTTGGATAGCACAAACCTCGTAAGAGTAGATGGCGCTGTTATTAAAGCATAGGATATTACTTACTAACTTTGGATACGTAGACTACATGCTCTATTGGCATGAATTTTCTCTCAGTGGAGTTAAAAATATAATTTAAAAATAAACAGTTATATTTATTTATATGAAAAAATCTGAAAAAATATATTTTAAAGTATTTTGAAAGAGTTTTCATTTGCATTTTTTAAAAAATTTCTACGATAATTTTTTGTCAAGCTATGAAGCTTCAAAGTTGGGTATTTTTGTGGTTTTTTGCAGAAAATTGGTCATTTTCAGAAATAATGTCGTAAAATATTCCAATTGACAACATTATTTTATATTGTGATGTCATTTCGTGATGCAATGTACTCTTCCGTCGACGTACTTTTTCCCCTCTTGTCTAAAATCGACTTATCTAAAAATTTTTATAATTTTTTTCTTTTAATTCTATTTTCAACAGCAGATTTATTTTATGTCATTAAGAATACATTCTTTTTCGCGATGCAGTTTTTCTCTATTTCTGTTACTTTAGTAAATATTCGCATTTGAATAAAACGTGTTTTACAACAAAAAAATGTTACTTTAATAAAAAATGACAAAAAAAAGTTTGACCCCTGATTTTAAAGCTGGATAAATAATTTACCAAGCCCCGTGGATCTGAAACTGCAGCAAGTTAAAAGAAGACGATATTTTTTTTGTTTACGTTTAACTGTTGTAAAAATGTTAATTTTTATTTTTACTAACATTCACTGACCTTCAGAATTTGAATGATTTTTGGTACTTTCTTGCTGCTTAACTTTGAACAAACATATCTCTGGTTCTAATTATTATTTCTTAATTCTGAAAACGGCAATACAAAGCTTGCTTTCTCTATTTTTATTTTAGTCCCTGTTACTTTATACATTTCTACACTGAATTATTCACACTTCAATTAGGAGTTTTTTCTTAAAATAAGACTAGAAACGTCTATAATTTCAGTTTTTCGAAGCGTTAGACCGTTACCGCTCTGGTTTTACCAATATTTTGGTACCTGAAAACATATAAAGTTTCATCAAGATCTGTGATCCGAAGCTCATAGCTTCTCCTGGTTAGTATTATTTTGAAAAGATTTTAATCTGCTCTTTCGAATACCGTTGAAATTTTTAAGCTACGATAAATTATTTCAAAATTATAAGACATTTTAGTTAAGTCAATTTTAGACGAGAACAGACAAAAATAAGATGGCGAGAGTGTATTTAAATTACAAAATGACTTCTTCATTTTCAACAGGGTTAAACACAAGTTCAAATGCACCATACTCAGTAATATAAGAATTTGAGTATTAAGCTTTTCAAAATCGAAGCCTTCATCAGTGGCATTTAAATTGTTCCAGAACATATGAAATTGACTTTAAGTACTAACTCCCAAGGTAATATAGAGATTTTCAACACGCTTTCACATAATTTTATAGTTCAAACGCTAAAGAAGCTGAGTTTTAAAATCTATAAACACATTTTTTTTTAAATTTATTTCTTATATTTTTGTATTATGATTGAGGTGTGACATTATTTTATTTGAACTATTTTTTTGGATATGTCTTATAGTCCCCCAAACATTCGGGATTATATACAAAGTTTAGTTTATTAGAAAAAATAGCACAGCTATAGAAAAATTCTTAAAAACTTGGGCAACTTTTTTTTTTAAGAAAATACACTAAATGCAAAGACAAGTTGATTTTCCAACACTGGCATTATTTCGATGATTTTAATTAAATTTTTTTGTGGCATAAAATTGACAATTTGATAGTAAAATTGTTGAATTTTAAATTATTATTTTAAATTTACCTACATTTCATATTCTAAAAATAACATAATTTAATGTTTTTTAATATCCTACCTGGCTCGTATAGAAGATTTATTTGACAAAATTTTCAAGCTGCTTACACTTGGGTCAAAGATATTAACTTTTTTTCTAGTGAAAATCAAATCTGTGAATAACTGGATATAACTAAAAATATCTGTCATAAACTGTTTGAATTCAGACAGAAATCCCAGTTATTTTTCGTTATTCCGTTATTTCCAGTTGTTTCCAGCTATTGACAGTAATTTACAGTATTGTTAAAAGATAATTTTAAAAATCAGAACTATTAATAACAATTATTTACAATTATTTCCAGTTATTTACAATTGTTTATAGTAACTTGTAATTATTTTCAGTTATTTACACTTATTCGCAATTATTCACAGTCATATTAACTGGTTATAACAGCTATCAAACCTCTAATTTTAAAAATAATTTTTCAACTAAACTGAAAATAACTGGAAATAACTAAAAACTGGGAATAGCTGAAAATAACTGGTATTCCTGTCTCGAACTGAACAGTTTATAACAGTTGCTTCTTGTTATTCTTAGTTATCTCCAGTTATTTACAGATATTGCTAGTTGCTTTTATTTTTTGCGCTATGATTAATATATTGTAACTTTTAACACTGGTATGCACCAATTCGTTAACAGTAGTCAGGGTTGCAAATGTTTGCAGTTACTTACACAGCAACTGAAATTTTGTGGAGTTATAGCCGCAGAACCTAAGCTCATTAATGAAATTTGTAGCGAGATGTGTAAATGGGTTCTGCAAGGCACTCGTACGAACGGATGGACAGAGAAGATCTTTAGACGACCTACGTATAGAAGAACGTATGTCGTAGCTAGTGTCAACTATGACGAAACGATTTGCCAAGAAAGTCGGACTACGACCAGAAATGACAGAATATGCCAACGAAATTGTGAAATACTTACTCCGCGTAGACATAGACATAGGGACGGAGATAGAGAGACAGAAAGATCGAGACGAAAAGACGGAGATAAAGAAACGGAGACGAAGAGACGAACGTGTACGTGTACTTGTGTATGTGAAAATGTACATGCGAATATATATATATATATATATATATATATATATATATATATATATATATAGTCGTAAGACAAGATTCAACCGACTCCCCCCCTCAGCCCCCCCTGAAATATCTGTCGGTACAGCCCCCTCAAATTACGTTGTGATTCCTCTTATAAATGGCTATTTCAAAATTAACGTAACTGAGGCCCCTTATAGCCCCCTCAATTTTTATAGCCCCCTCAGCCCCCTCAATATGCCCTCTCCCTCACTATGATATTATGTTTTAGTAATTAGTAATAAAAAAATATTCTTATTATTAATAATATTCTATTATTATAATAACAATTATAAGTGATTGGATATTATTATAATTAGTAAGATTTTATTATTATAATTGTAACTGTTACTAATTAATAATATAAAGTTTTTTCACTGCATTTCATTTATATTCCAATATTGAATTTCAATAATGTAAAAAAAAAATTATTATTATTAATATTTCATTAATATAATTGCAAACATAACTAATTGATAATACAAAGCTTCCTCTCTGCATTTCCTTTATTCAGATAAATATATAATATTTTTATTTCTATATATTGTATCTTTACTTTTATTATTAAAAAACTAATTAATTATATAAAGTTTTTTCACTGCATTTCATTTATATTCTAAAATTGAATTTCAATAATGAAAAAAAAAATTATTAATATTTCATTAATATAATTGCAAACATAACTAATTGATAATACAAAGCTTCCTCTCTGCATTTCCTTTATTCAGATAAATATATAATATTTTTATTTCTATATATTTTATCTTTATTTATATTATTGAAAAAATTTACTAATTACAAAAGTAAATTATAAATTACAAAATTAATTTAGCTTAATATCCATAGGTACTTTATTAACACTTGAATTTAAATGAAACATGTTTTTTTTTTTAAATTAGGAATAAGATATTTACATATTTATCTTAATAAAAGATTTCTGGCTTTGAGACCAGCATAAAAATATATGGCTGCATTAGAAGCTTTAAAAGCTTACAAATTCATTTCTTATTGTCGCTGAAGCGTACAGATCTATTATTTGCTGTCACTAAAAAAAGCTTATAAAAGCGTATAGATTTATTATTTGTTATCGCTAAAAAAAGCTTATAAAAAGCATACAGATTTATTGTTTGTTGTCGCTGAAAAAACTTCATATAAGCATACAAATATATTGTTTGTTGTTGCTAAAAAAAGCTTACAAATTTATTTTTGATAATCGCTAAAAGAAACTTACAAATTCATATCTTATTGTCTCTGAAAAAAGCGTACAAATTTATTGTTTATTGTCGCTAAAAAAGCTTACAAATTAATTTATTATTGTCGCTGAAGCGTACAGATCTATATTATATGCTTTATTACATTAAAAACTACATCTCATCTTATATATTTTCATTTTTTTTTTTTAAATATAAGCAGTTAATCAGTTTACATTGTTTAATATTTTAATTGATTTTATTTGTTTAAATATGATTTGAATGTAACTATTTTTACCCAATGCATCAAAGGCTGTCTTAAGATCTAAGGAAACTATATGAATTTTATTTTCAAATAATTATATTTCTTAAAAATTTGAAATATATTTTTATGCATCTTACATCTGTAATTTGATTTCAATCTCCTGATAATTCTACTTTACATCTTTTTAAAATATTCATCATTCTTTTGAAATATATATTTTCTTTGACCTCATCTAACAATATCAATACTTTGTACTTGATTTTTAATTCTTAAAAAAACACTATTATTCAATTATTAGTAATTGATTATAAAACTTTTATATCATGTCATATTGCCTGTTAACATATATTCTTATAAAAACAGAAAATTTCCTATCCAATTACGTTTTTGAAGTTGTTCTGTATGTTGTATGAGAATGACTGATGAGGGCGTTACGATCTACAATATAAATGTTAAGAGCGTGACTAGCCGGCCAAATAAGGTTTGGCGCTCATTGTTAGAGCATCTAATGTATACTTATGTATTAAGGAAAATATAATAATATTTTATATAGTATCCTAGCCTCTATTTGAATAGTTCCTTGTACAAACATTACAGTTGGCGACGAGGAAAATAGGAAACGCGTATTAAGTTTTGTGTATATGGACATTGTTTAAAGGTCAAAATGTACAAAGGAAAACCGATCAACACTCTGTCACAAGAAGAATTGGTCAATTTTACAGAAGATGCAGTCAAAGAAAGAAAAGATAACGAATTGCCAAGACAAAGGCTAGAACAGGAAAAGAAAGAGTTGGAAGCGGCTAAACAACTAGCAAATCTGGCTAGCAATGTAGAAAGGCAAACCGCAACAAGTGCAGTAGTGACAGGCACGATTGGAAATATTAACGAGTTTCTGTTGGAAGATGACTGGTCCATGTGGTTTGAACGTTTTGAGCAGTATTGTGAAGTTAATGAGGTGCAAATGATTAAGCGCGTTCCTCTGTTTGTAACCTTAATGGGGAAAGATGCATACGGCCACCTGCGTGATTTGTGCTCGCCTGCTAAACCAATAAATTTGCCGCTTAGTGAATTGTCTAGAGTATTGAAAGATCACCTCCAAGCTACACCATGTATAATTATGGAAAGATAAAAATTCAAAGAGTGCCGCCAAAAACCGAAAGAAGATATCAAGACATACTTGGCAAACTTAAAAAAACTATCCACATATTGTAATTTTGGGGATGGATTAGAAAACAGCCTTCGTGATCAATTTGTGTGGGGTTTGGAGAGTGAAGCAATTAAGAAAAAGCTGTTGAGTGAAAAAGATCTTACGTACAAAAAAGCATGTGAAATAGCACTAGCAATGGAAGGAGCAGGACGAGATGCAACATTAATGCAGGTTAAAGGAGGAGCAGATTCATTAAACTATATGAAGGAAAGAAAAAAATTTCCTACAAGCGGACAACGAGAAGGACAAGGTAATATAGGAAGTTGTTTTTGTTGTGGAAATCCTAATCATAGGAAGCCAGAATGCTGTTTTAAAGGCTTTAAGTGTAGAAGTTGTGGTAAAACAGGCCATTTGCAGGCTGTATGTAGAAGCAAGAGAGACGCGTTACCGTATAAACAAAGCGTTGCGCGCGCGAAGAACGTAAAAACCGAAAAGCAAAATTTCGTGGAAGAAGACATTGAGTCGCTCGTGGAACCGTTCGAACAAATGTTTCGTATACATGAGAACAACAAGGATAAAAGTACCAAACCTTTACGTGTAAAAATAGAGATAGAAAACATGCCGATGTATTTCGAAATTAACACAGGGTCGCCTATATCAGCGATTTCTGAGAAAGTTTATCGTGAACATAAAAATTTATGTAACCTCCCGTTAGAGAATACTAAACGTATTTTTAAAACTTATCAAGGGCAACGTTTAATACCGATCGGAATAATTCGCGTTAAGATTAAATATTTAAATAAATTATCAGAACTTGAATTATTTATACTGCCGGGTAATACGGAAACACCAATAATGGGTCGCGAATGGCTTAGTGAATTGAAAGTAATTAGTAAAAAAAGTGAGGGAGAAATTAGTATTAATGTGAATTCATTGCAGGAAATATATGCGATTACGTCTAAATACAGTGAAGTATTCTCTAACGAAGTAGGTTTGTATAAGGGGGGGGGGGGGAATTCACATTGTCGGTGAAGCCCGATTGCGTACCAGTGTTTTGTAAAATCCGAACGGTGCCTTTCACGTTGCGAGAAAGAGTTAAGCACGAAATTGAAAGATTAGAAAAAGAAAAAATTATCGAGCCAGTTAGTAAGAGCGCTTGGGCCACGCCAGTGGTACCAGTTTTAAAATCTAATGGTAAAATAAGGTTATATCGTTGATAAGCACCCGATTCCGCGAGTAAACGAAGTAGCTTCAAAATTAAAAGGGGGGATTTTATTTTCAAAATTAGATCTAACACAAGCTTACCAACAAATAGAACTTGACGAAGAATCAAAAAATTTAACGACGATTATGACACATAAGGGTTTGTTTTGATACAACAGACTACCATACGGGGTGGCATCGGCTCCTGCGTTATTTCAGAAAGAAATGGAGAAAGTTTTATACGGAATCGAGGGAGTATCAGTATAATATGACGATGTTTTTGTGTCAGGCCGATCGCGCAGAGAACACGATGAAAGATTGCATGAAGTTTTAGAACATTTTAAAATTAATGGGTTAAAAGTTAAAATAGACAAATGTCAATTTGCTCAAAAAAAATCCAGTTTTTAGGTTATCAGTTAAATGAACAAGGGGTAAATGTGTCTGGTAAAAAGATTGATGCGATAACTAACATGAAAACGCCTAGTAATGTTAAAGAACTACAATCTTTCATCGGTGCTCTAACGTATTATGCGAAGTTTATAAAGGATTTTGCAACATTAATGAACCCATTATATGAATTATTAAGGAAAGATGTGAGATGGCACTGGACGTCCGAAAGGGAGAAAGCATTTCAAGAAGCAAAAAAGAAATTAATATCACACGAGGTTCTTATCCATTATAATTCAGAGTTACCAATTAAGATAACATGTGATGCTTCTCCCTATGGCTTGGGGGCAATGCTGTCACACATTCTTGCAACGGGTGAAGTTAAGCCAGTAGCATACGCGTCTAGGGTATTAAACTGTGCCGAGCGAAACTATTCACAGCTTGATAGAGAAGCGTTAGCTTTAGTTTTCGGAGTAAAATCGTTTCACCAATATGTATATGGATGCAATTTCACACTAGAAACCGATCATAAGCCATTGTCATATATTTTCGGGAAAAAGAAAGGTATCCCACAAATGGCGGCGAGTCGAGTGCAGCGCTGAGCCGTTTTCCTGTCAGGTTATGATTTTGATATTAAGCACATTAAAGGCACGGAAAACGGACCAGCTGATGCACTATCGAGAGTTCTTATCGATAATTTTAAAACTAAAAATAATGTTAGCAACGAAAAAGATGATTATAATTTTTTGAATTTCGTGAATGAAGAAGCGGACATTATTGACGTTAATGTAATTCGTCGCGAGACACAAAGCGATGAAACCTTGAGTAAAGTATGCGAATTTTTAAAGCAAGGGTGGCCTAAAAAAGTGCAGGAAAAATTACAGCCTTTCAAAAACAGGCAATTAGAATTAACTATTGAAAATAGATGCATTTTTTGGGGTCACCGGATAGTAGTACCAACAATATTAACAGGAGATATTTTAAAAGAACTTTACGGGGCCCATATGGGTATTGTAAAAATGAAGGCGTTGGCTAGGTCGTTCGTTTGGTGGCCGAATATAGACCGAGAAATTGAAAATAGTGTTAAAACTTGTGAACTATGCTTAAAATATAATGTTAACCCACCACGTACAACATTACATGTTTGGAAGTGGCCAGACGCGCCGAACCAACGTATTCATATCGATTTCTGTGGTCCGTTAGAAGGACATATGTATATAATTATAACTGACGCCTATTCGAAATGGCTAGATATACGAGAACTAACAAACATTAGAGCACCTACTACGATTAAAGTGTTAAAAGAGTATATTAGCACGGGGGGATTACCGGTCGCGATTGTGTCAGATAACAGACCAACATTTACATCGGAAGAATTTTTAGCGTTTTTAAATAAAAATAACATCAAACATTATAGAACAGCACCGTATCATCCAGCTTCGAATGGCGCTGCAGAGAACGCAGTCAAGACTTTCAAAAATAAGTTTAAATTATTAACTAAACAAATGTCTCGTCACGATGCCTTGTATAAATATTTATTACACTATCGCAGTGCACCGCATTGTACAACAGGATGCTCACCTGCTCAGCTGCAGCTCGGCAGGCAATTAAGAACAAGGTTAGGCGCGATCGACGCATCCGTCCGTGTGAACGTAGAGCATAACCAAAGTCAACAAAGACTATATTTTAGAGGAAATCGCACCCAAGATTTTAAGACAGGTGATGCGGTTATGGCAAAAGATATAATAGCGAACCAATGGTGCCATCCGAAAATAATTAATAGGATTAGTGCTGTAATACTAATGTACAAGGTGCAACTTAATGACGAACGAGTGTGGACTAGACACATAGATCAGTTACGCATTTGTCAAGAAAAAGAACAAATATTAGAAAAGAATTCCGAACTTAAAGGTAACACAGTATTGACGAATGAAATGCGATCAAGATTTTGTCATGAGATACAGCCCCTTGATGTACCACGAATAATGCCTAGTATCGTAAACGCTAAAAACGTAATCGAGTACCAAAACTCCAATAAGAACACGTGTGAGCAGGATGTAGTTTCAACAGTTAGTCAAATGAGTGGCGGTGCACCGAAGGGAACTTCTGTGGAAACGAACAGAGCTGATATAGCGACCTACGAACCGCGGCGTTCAACTAGAACTCGAAAGGCACCCGAGCGTCTCGACCTATGATTTAACATGAGCGCAATTATAGTGTGGAGGAGTGTTCTGTATGTTGTATGAGAATGACTGATGAGGGCGTTGCGATCTACAATATAAATGTTAAGAGCGTGACTAGCCAGCCAGATAAGGTTTGGCGCTCAATGTTAGAGCATCTAATGTATACTTATGTATTAAGGAAAATATAATAATATTTTATATAGTATCCTAGCCTTTATTTGAATAGTTCCTTGTACAAGCATTACAGAAGTATTTTTATCGATGAAATTAATTAAAAATTATATATTTGAGATTCCTATTATTGTTAAAACTTGATCAATACAAATTATTACAGGTTATGTTCCAGGAAGACATTTTGTTCAATCATTTTAACTTCTACGAATAAAAAAGAAATATGAAAAATTAAGTAAAAAAAAATATTTTTATAGAAATCAACTTTCAAATTTACATTGTGACCATCAATTTTATGCAATTCATTTTTCGCGAACTGACAATGTTTTAACAGAATTGGATACAAGAAACTTATTTAATTCTACTTTTTCCGGTATTTAAACACAATATTATTATTTTAATTTTTGTGTAGTCTTCAAATACTCCTACAATTTTATAAAAGGAATTAATAAACTTAGCTCAAACTTCTTAAATCATCTTCTAATATTGAATAATTTTTTTGCAAAAATTATATTACTAGGTTTGGTATTTACATTGACAAGATATTCTCAAAAAATTTACTAAAAGATATATTAAAATTGTTAAATCTTTTATTTGTTTCCTAATTACAATAATGATTTACAATTTTAAAATTATAAAATTAAATAAATAAATTTTGAAATGTATAAAATTTATTTGTAATATAATTTAGGTAAAGTATTAAATTTGAGAAAGATGGATACTTACTGTTGTAATTAAACATAAAATTCAATACTTGTCATCATTTATACGATTCACCCTAAAGAAAAGAAATATGTAAGGGTGCAGTCAGATTAGTAGAAAAGAGACTGCCGAATAGAGGATGCGTAATAGAAACAACCAATCAGCGCTATTCGGCAAGTTTCATGCGAAGAATAGAATTCTATTCTCTATTTCACTGTAGAATGGAAAAACAAGTTGCGATACGAAGTCAATAATTAAAAATAATTAAATTATAAATACAAATTTACTTCATTCATTTTAAAACAAATTGTAGAAAATCGCTCTGTATGAGCTACAATTTTAAAGAGGTTATGTTTATGTTTACGCGACCTAATACGCAAGCATCTTCTTTTCATTCAACGGATTTTTTCCCCCTATGGTCACATGGAGAGAAAAAACAGTAGAATAGGCGGTAGAATAGAAAAATGAATATGTAGCTAAATGTTTGTTTTACTCAATTCATTTTATTGTCTTTTTCAAGTTTTTAAAAAGAATTGTAAAAAACATGTACTTTTTCAAATATATAATTTCCTTAGATCTAAAGTCAGTCTTTAATACAGTTGGTGAGAATATTTACATTAAAATCACATTGTAAAAACATATACTTTTTTCACATATATAATTTCCTTAGATCTTAAGTCATTCTTTAATGCAGTTGGTAAAAATATTTACATTAAAATCACATTTAAAAAAATAAAATTAAAATTTTTTAAACTTAATATGCTCTATGAGAAAGCATTGCACTAAAGCACTGCAACGGGTCTAAATTATACATAATGTTTTTATTAAAAATAATAAAAGTACTTCGATTGCATGATAACTCGGTCGATAAAAAAGAGTAAAATTTTTTTTATTTATATAAAAAAAATTATCTATTGAAAAAAATTTATTTTCGTCTTAAATGAATAGAATAAGTATCAATTAATTTTTAAATAACAAGAAGTTGTAATCTTTAAAATTTTTTATAAATGATAAGTAAATTCAAATTCAAATGAAAAACGCGCCGTTTAACTTGTCCAAGAGGACCGAACTGGAGCGCGCGGCACATGAATAGGCAGCGCCACATCAGAACCAATCATGATCCGGAGTGAGAGAGAGAGGAAGAGATGCGACGCGTTAGCGTCACTACCCTATTATACTAGTTGTTTGCATGTTGTTTACTGGTTGTAATAAATATTATGAATGATTAGGGTTGATAACTGCTATATAATAGTTATAATGTGAATTGTCAATTAACATGCGTAATGTAGATGGTCATAAGCACTCATGACTCAGAGAATAATGTGTCTCGTGCGAATATTTCAAACCATGAGCGTAAAAGGGGCAAAGGACACTAGAACATATTATCTACATCTAGTAATTTTCTTGTATTGTATAGAATTCCTTCAAACTAACTAATTAACATTAAAAGATAATCAATTAACAATAATAATAGAATAATATAAGAGAATTAACAAGTAGTTAGGAAAATTATCTCTAACTTGGTGTTTATTACTTAAATATGAAAGGTTATCTAAATAACTAGGGACATATCATAGCTAGACATGTGCATGAGAATAACAGCACGTATATGAGGAGCGGCGCTGTGCGCAATCTCAAGTGTCTAATTAGATAGTTAAGATGACCATCTAGTAACGGTGAATAAAACCCCGAGCACGTGGCGTGCTCGCTCTCTTACTCCCGGATCTCATCAAAAAAGAAAACGCTCTGCTACGACAAGTGTGCTGCTCTTCACGATCATCTCACAGAGAATTGTAAGTGAAGGCCAAGGTGGAAGTTCGTTCAAGATGGAGACCGTGTATAATTTTCTCGTATGCTCAATTTAGTGGCAGTTCTGTGCGCAAATGTTCTAAAAGAAAAAAAAGGAAAAATTTTTTTTGTGTGCTAGTGTTTCAAAAAAAGAAGTGTTTTTTTTATGTGGAATTTACTAACACTAACAACCTCATTAATAGGAGCGTGACTAGGGGTTTCCCCGAAAGGCTCCGAGTGGAAATTAATCTGCATGATTAATTACTGCGATTTAAACAAAAAGCCGATGGTTGGCATAAAAGGGTGTCCTAGAGACTGCCCTTCTCCGTGTGCTATTTCGGTACTTGTACCAGATAGCGAATCGGTTGCTAAAACCAGGGATTAGGCTTATTTTTTGTTTCAGCATTTTTTTTGTTACAGGTTCTCCTTTTATTATTATCTTGCCAGGCATACAAAAAAAAAGAAAGCCAAACCACTTGTTGGGCATAAGATTAATTCTGAATTCGATGTTAATTGTTTAGATTTTGTTTTAATTTTCGAGATTTTTTGATTATGGTTTAATTATATAGAATCAGTAAATCAGTAACTTTAACGTAAAATGATATCTATATATTTTTCTTTTGTTCGTATGACTAGAGATTTGCATATATTAGTTTGTTAACTTAATTTGATAAATTTTTAGATAAACTATTCCTTTTCGGTTTGAAAGATTAATTGTAGCATGTAAAAGTTGTAGGCAATAAACGAGTTACTAAGAAAAGATGCCTGATGGCCATGCTCAATCTAAAATTATGTATCATTCATTTCTGAGACCTAACCTTACCAAAAACAAATCCTATGAGTCTAAATGTGAATTATATCAAATATAAATATCAACTTATAAATTGTGTCTTGTCTTGAAACACGTGTTTTTTTTGTGTATCGTCTAAATTAAAAAGGACCTACAAAACCATCATTGGTTGATCCAATTTGCAGAGAAAGCAAACGAGCAAAGAGAAGAAGGCAAGATTGCTGCTATTCCAAAAAATCCTCTCGATTCAATTAATTTTTTTTCACTAAGTTTCTTAAAGATAAAGTAAAGTAAAGTTTTATTATAAGTATTGCATGTTTTGATAAATAAATTTAATTAAGTTCATGAACATTGCTTTTTATCTTTACAATAAATAAAATAAAATAAATAACAATCTTGTCATTCAGAATATATAGATTTATGACGTTCCATAAATGGTACCCCTGGTGGCACTCACAAGGAAATGTTTGAAAGTAAAGGTCTCAGATAAAAATTCTCGTCATACGATCAAAAAGGAAAAAGGAAAGAAAAATAACCTAGCGATATAGATAACGCATAACCTAAAATCGTATTTAACATTTTCGCAGATGGTTAGAAAACCGGTAGCTCAGTTCATCGAAGAAACTGTGACAGCGCAGAAAATTTACAAATGGTTGATTCAGAAAATCGCGACGCAGGAAGTAAGAATTAGAGAATTAGAAAGGGCTGCAGAAGCATCAGACCAAAATTTCTCTATTATACGTGAGACATTCGACGAATTGATAAAGGAAGTCGAAGAAAAGTTAGGAGAAATATCGGCAAATTTTAACAAAATTAATAATCGTCTCAAGTTCGTAGATCAGGCTTTCGTGCTCTTCGAAGAAAAATTTAAAGATTACGACAACGTTGAGAGTTTCCTAACAAATAGAACCGATTTTCTAAAGCGAAAGCAGGAAAAGGTCATTGATTTCATCGTAAAAAATCTGCCGAGTCGAGCAAACCGAGGTATAACCTTAAATTCACGATTGTTTTCAGTTGTCGGGTGCATCGTGATATTATTTTGCATTTATGTAAGAATTAATAAATATATGTAGTAGAAGTAGATTTAGCTTTACTAATCATATAATTATAGTCGCGTATACGTGAATAGCATTAATTCTCAGTATAACTCAAAAGAAAGGTAAACGTGGTCGTGGGCGTCCTCAAAGGTCACCGTCGGTAACACCTCCACGAGATCCGCAGGATAACGAAAACCAGGAAAGTGCGAATACCAAGAACGATAACGTCGGAATAACAGTCGAACAGGAAGTTGAAAAATTAATAACTACGCCTGTACGCCGTCCTCGACGCAAAGGGACTGGTTCACTCCCGGATATTTCGATACATGCGAAGGAAGTTACCGAAGCTCCACGGGAAATAGGGATGCAAAATATCGATGATGTTAGAAAGGGCACCAGAACTCGGAAAGAGACGCGGACGAAAAAAAATTCAAATAAAGCAGGTAATGAGGGAGGTTTAATGGGTGTTAAAGCACTCCGAGAGGAGTGTAAGACGGTCGAGTTGCTGATACAACAAGTACGTCAATTGAGTTCAGCAAATAGCGAAGCTATCGCTCAGAACACAAACGACATACGTATCTTGTCAAGCGACATGGCCGATCTCGAATATAAAACCGAAACTATTAAAAATAATGTTGCTAGGTTAGATAGTCGCCATGCTGGATATACCCAAAGGTTTGAAGGACTTAGGAAGGGCCAGGACCTGTTACAAGAACAGATTCGTCGTGATAAAGAGGAATTACTTGATCAACTACGAATGCGCCAGGGCGGTATCGCATCAGGTATCGTAAAACCTAAATTCGAATTACCTACGTTTTCAGCGGCGGTATATGAAAAACCAGTGGCATTTTTAAAGTCATTGTTAAATTACATAAAATTAACGGCGGTAGATAGCATAGGGATTAAGGTTTTAATCGACCAAGCGTTAAAAGGTCCAGCTAAAGATTGGTGGGAACACATGGAACCACAAATTCAGAATTCACAGCAGTTTAGAGAGGCATTCTTGCGAAGGTTCTGGAATCAGAGTATCCAAGATAAGGTACGCCAAGATTTAGAATTAGGCTATTATCAAGCCAAAGATAATTTAAGTAGGAGTGAGTACGTTTATCGGCTATACAATAATGTAAAGCAACTAGAAGATGCACCACCCGAACAATTTATAGTCCGTCGATTGGCGAAACACTTCGACGAACAGGTGCAACAGGCAGTAATTATGCAAGATATCGTTAGCATAGACGATTTAATTAAACTCCTTGATGCACTAGATCAAGCAGGTTCGTTATACTACACGAGAAATAAAAGGTTTGAGGATCATCCTTTGAAAAAAACGTCGTCGTTTAAAGCGCCTCAAAAAGAAGCTTTTAATTCTAGTTTTAGAGCATCGACACCAAATCGGGAGTTTAATAAAACATATCCTGGGCCTTATAAACGTAGATATGCAGCCGGTAATAATGATAAGAAACCGGGGATGCCGGAGATCCATGTGATCGAAGAAGAAGAAGAGGAGCCGAAAAACGAGCAAACGTTGCATTTCCTGCCTCGGATACATGTATCGGAAGTGCAACGCAGCCTCATAAAGTACAAAAAAGCTGAGGGGACCAAGTAAGCCAAGCTGACACGGGAACCATCGAAATCAATACGGTTTTTGATGATTTCAAGGATGCGTTAATGGACGAACCAGACCAGGAAGAGAATGTTACATCCGGTCAGGTCGTTAAATGCCCAGAAATACTAATCAGGCTTGAAGAAATCCAAGTCAAAGCTTTGGTAGATACAGGAAGTCGTATCACTTGCGTCTCACAGGAGTTTTATGAAAACATATTCAGGCATTCAAGGATAAACCTACACTACCAATGGTAGGAATTCACGCAACTGGATTTACGGGAGAAAAATCTGTTAGGATTAAAAAAGAATTCCGTGCAAGCATTACACTGGGTGATATTACAATAGAAACTAATTTTTTAGTCATTCCAAACTTGGTCCGTCCGTGTATATTAGGAATTGATACTCAGAGATTGATCAGGATGATAATAGACACTGGTCAGAGTGTAATCCGGATTCCTGTAGATCAACAAGGTTGTATTGAAATCCCATATAATGAGGTAGGAGTGGATCAGGCGGATATAACTGAGATCAATTCAGTCATCTCAGAATATATCACAAATGAATATGTTGATTATACAACGCGTGAAGAAGAAGATGAAAGAATAGAAGCTCAACACCTGTTTGCGTCAAAGGTGATGGAAAAATTGGATTTAATACCCGATATAAAGGTAGAACAAAAGGATCAGTTAAAAAATCTAATTTTTGAGTTTCAAGAGATTTTCCGGCCGGAACCAGGCAGAATTTGGTCATATGTGTACAAACTAAGTTTGATTGATGATGCACCGTATTACAGGAAGGCATATCCAGTGCCGATAAACTTGAAGGATCAAGTTGCTGCTGAAGTTAATCGTATGTTGAAATACGATATCATTGAAAGGTCTAACAGTGACTTCATTAATCCGATAGTACCAGTCAAAAAAAGCAACGGGTCACTTCGATTGTGTTTAGACGCCAGAGAATTAAACAAACGGTTGAAAGATGATCATGATGGACCGCAAGCAATGGATGAAGTGTTAAAAAATTGTTGCAGTTTTAAAATTATGTCTACCATAGACTTAACTGCAAGTTTTTGGCAAGTTCCACTGCACGTAGAATCACGGAAATATACTGCTTTTCTGAGCAATGGAAAGACATACCAGTACAAGGTGGTTCCGTTTGGATTAAAGGTCAGTGGTTCTGCACTGACAAGGGCAACAGAGCCAATACTCCGACCCATGAAGGAATTCGTGATGGATTTCGTGGATGATTGGGTTTGCATGTCAAATTCTTTTGATGAGCATCTCAACCACTTAAAAAGGATTTTCTCTGCAGCAAGAGATGCGAATTTAACGTTTAATTTCGATAAAGTTAAGTTATTTCGAACTAAATTAAAATTTCTAGGCCATATCTTAACAACAAGGGGACTCACTATAGATCCAGATAAAGTATCGTCGATAGATGCATTTACGCCTCCAAGAACAGCAAAGCAATTAAAAGGTTTTTTAGGTTTGGTGAATTTCTGTGCTAAATTTACACACGAATTATCTTCTGAATCAGTACCACTCTTAGAATTAACTCGAAAAGGGGTTAAATGGTGTTGGGAAGATAGACACCAAAAAGCATTTCAAAAAATAAAAGACTTATTTAAACGTGAAGTGATGTTATATCATCCTATACGTAATAAGTTTCTCATCCTATATACAGATGCAAGTTCTACAGCACTTGGAGCTGCGCTTTGTCAAGAGGATCAAGATTCAATCGTGAGACTTGTCAGTCTGGCCAGCAGGACCTTAAAGGGAGCAGAACGAAATTACTTTACAACTGAAATAGAAACGTTAGCCATCCTATGGGCCTTAAATAAGTTCAGAACATACGTTTTAGGAATCAAGGTCATTGTGAAAACCGATCATAAGGCCTTGGAATTTTTAATGACGTGTAAATTTCTTAGTGGCCGATTGAAAAGATGGGCATTGGCTTTACAGGAGTTTGATTTAACTTTGGAATACATTCCAGGAAGGAAAAATTGCTTAGCAGATGCTCTTAGTAGAATTCAAGGAGAGAAGAAGGATGAAGAAGAACTATCAATCGCTATGATTCTCGCAAAGAAACCCTCAAAGGAAATCAGTTTTATGTTACGAAACCTTGGTAGTTTTCAAGAGAAGGATTCTAAACTCCGGGAAATTATGGAAACAGTAACAAAGGACAAAGTTAAGTCATCGTACATTATGGATCAAGATAAGTTAATGAAAAAGTGTAGTGAAAAATACAAGTATGTATTAACCACCGAAATAATTAATGTATTAATCAAGGAGGTCCACGAGTTATACGGTCATATTGGATGCTTAAAGTGTCTGAAGATGATACAAGAAATCTTTTATTTTCCGAAGTTAAAGAAGGTAGTCTATAGAATTATAAAAACATGTGACTCATGCCAAAGAAATAAGGTATACACCCAAGGTACTGCAGCTCTCACTCAGCCAATCATTCCAGAAGGAGTTGGAGATTTGGTGTCAATAGACTTTTATGGCCCTTTACCAAAGTCACGAGGAGGAGTAAAGTACATACTCTCTGCAATGGATGTATTCTCAAAATATCTGGTTTTATACCCTATAAGGAAGGCGGATACGAGAACTACCATAAAGAAAATGTTCGAAGAATATATTCCGACTTATGGAAAACCAAAAAGGATCCAATCGGATCACGGCACCCAGTTCACGTCAGTAAAATGGATCAAGAAATTGGAAAACGAGAAAATCCGTCCGATTTTTTCCGCGATTAGGCATCCGCAAAGTAACACGGTCGAGAGAACTAACAAAGAATTATGTCGTTCCTTCCGTACACTAATAAATAACAATCACAGCACATGGGCAAATTGGGTTAAATGTATCCAGGATTGTATGAATGAGTCGTTTCACGAAACCATCGAATATACCCCGGTGGAAATACAGTTAGGTAAAAAACCGACGCGATTTTGGGAAAAATGGATTAAGTGGAAGGACGAAAAACTATTATAGCACTGTGAAAAACTAACATTAGTATATGACCGGATTAAAACTAAAGGGTATAAGCGCGCCGATAAATTGAACAAGCGAACTAACCTAGTAGCATACGGTGTTGGTGATTTAGTGTTGGTTAAGGCGTGTAACATGTCCATGGGTGATCTAGGAATCGTCAGTAAATTCTTGTCATTGTACGAAGGACCGTATAGAGTTAACAATGTGATGTCCTGTGCCACTTATCAGTTAACAAACAACGATGGTTTAATTCAAGGAAATTTTCATGCTTCAGCATTACGACCATACAATGGACAGGAACCGGAAGGATAGAAGATTAATTCGCCGGCTTCAATGCAGGATTGTAGCCTTGCAAAAAAAGATTCAGGCGATCGAGTACGAGCTGGCCATAAAAAAAATCCAGAAGGAGAAACAACGGGCTGCATTATTCCACGGCCAGATTACATGTGAGGGTCCGGTCGACCATGAAAGATGGCGACAAGGGAAAAAATCACGAGATGATGCCCAGCAAAGAGTGGCAGATTGGCTGGCAAAACACTATCCCAAGCCTCGGGAACGTCAACCTGAATTGACAATGGATATGCTTCGCTCCGGGCCACCCACAAAGATCCCAAAGTTCGTTAGCGACGAAGAATATCTAGAAATCGACGCTAACGAAACGTTCGATTCATGATTAATTTCATCCTTTTTTACTTTTATGTGTCTGTAAATAAATGCATGCTAATCAACCTGAAGTCTTTTATTCATTTTTAATGGGGGGACCATGCAACGGGTCTAAATTATACATTATGTTTTTATTAAAAATAATAAAAGTACTTCGATTGCATGATAACTCGGTCGATAAGAAAGAGTAAAATTTTTTTTATTTATATAAAAAAAATTATCTATTGAAAAAAATTTATTTTCGTCTTAAATGAATAGAATAAGTATCAATTAATTTTTAAATAACAAGAAGTTGTAATCTTTAAAATTTTTTATAAATGATAAGTAAATTCAAATTCAAATGAAAAACGCGCCGTTTAACTTGTCCAAGAGGACCGAACTGGAGCGCGCGGCACATGAATAGGCAGCGCCACATCAGCACCAATCATGATCCGGAGTGAGAGAGAGAGGAAGAGACGCGACGCGTTAGCGTCACTACCCTATTATACTAGTTGTTTGCATGTTATTTACTGGTTGTAATAAATATTATGAATGATTAGGGTTGATAACTGCTATATAATAGTTATAATGTGAATTGTCAATTAACATGCGTAATGTAGATGGTCATAAGCACTCATGACTCAGAGAATAATGTGTCTCGTGCGAATATTTCAAACCATGAGCGTAAAAGGGGCAAAGGACACTAGAACATATTATCTACATCTAGTAACTTTCTTGTATTGTATAGGATTCCTTCAAACTAACTAATTAATATTAAAAGATAGTCAATTAACAATAATAATAGAATAATATAAGAGAATTAACAAGTAGTTAGGAAAATTATCTCTAACTTGGTGTTTATTACTTAAATATGAAAGGTTATCTAAATAACTAGGGACATATCATAGCTAGACATGTGCATGAGAATAACAGCACGTATATGAGGAGCGGCGCTGTGCGCAATCTCAAGTGTCTAATTAGATAGTTAAGATGACCATCTAGTAACGGTGAATAAAACCCCGAGCACGTGGCGTGCTCGCTCTCTTACTCCCGGATCTCATCAAAAAAGAAAACGCTCTGCTACGACAAGTGTGCTGCTCTTCACGATCATCTCACAGAGAATTGTAAGTGAAGGCCAAGGTGGAAGTTCGTTCAAGATGGAGACCGTGTATAATTTTCTCGCATGCTCAATTTAGTGGCAGTTCTGTGCTCAAATGTTCTAAAAGAAAAAAAAAGGAAAAATTTTTTTTGTGTGCTAGTGTTTAAAAAAAAGAAGTGTTTTTTTTATGTGGAATTTACTAACACTAACAACCTCATTAATAGGAGCGTGACTAGGGGTTTCCCCGAAAGGCTCCGAGTGGAAATTAATCTGCATGATTAATTACTGCGATTTAAACAAAAAGCCGATGGTTGGCATAAAAGGGTGTCCTAGAGACTGCCCTTCTCCGTGTGCTATTTCGGTACTTGTACCAGATAGCGAATCGGTTGCTAAAACCAGGGATTAGGCTTATTTTTTGTTTTAGCATTTTTTTTGTTACAGGTTCTCCTTTCATTATTATCTTGCCAGGCATACAAAAAAAAAGAAAGCCAAACCACTTGTTGGGCATAAGATTAATTCTGAATTCGATGTTAATTGTTTAGATTTTGTTTTAATTTTCGAGATTTTTTGATTATGGTTTAATTATATAGAATCAGTAAATCAGTAACTTTAACGTAAAATGATATCTATATATTTTTCTTTTGTTCGTATGACTAGAGATTTGCATATATTAGTTTGTTAACTTAATTTGATAAATTTTTAGATAAACTATTCCTTTTCGGTTTGAAAGATTAATTGTAGCATGTAAAAGTTGTAGGCAATAAACGAGTTACTAAGAAAAGATGCCTGATGGCCATGCTCAATCTAAAATTATGTATCATTCATTTCTGAGACCTAACCTTACCAAAAACAAATCCTATGAGTCTAAATGTGAATTATATCAAATATAAATATCAACTTATAAATTGTGTCTTGTCTTGAAACACGTGTTTTTTTTGTGTATCGTCTAAATTAAAAAGGACCTACAAAACCATCATTGGTTGATCCAATTTGCAGAGAAAGCAAACGAGCAAAGAGAAGAAGGCAAGATTGATGCTATTCCAAAAAATCCTCTCGATTCAATTTATTTTTTTTCACTAAGTTTCTTAAAGATAAAGTAAAGTAAAGTTTTATTATAAGTATTGAATGTTTTGATAAATAAATTTAATTAAGTTCATGAACATAGCTTTTTATCTTTACAATAAATAAAATAAAATAAATAACAATCTTGCCATTCAGAATATATAGATTTATGACGTTCCAGCACTTAGCAACGTTTTTTTAACATACATATTATCAACGAAGATAGACGCTTATAGAAGCGTACTTCTGGGTTAACTTTGGGGGCCCAGCTTTTGGAGGACACTTTAACATTACGTGTATATTTATATATATGAAAACATAGGTATATATAGATATAGAAATACATGGCATTTTAGTAGCGCCACCACGCGGTTGGAGGACATAAGCTTTAGATTTTGAGCCCCTGTCCGCCCATTTAAAGTACGCTTCTATAAGCGTCTATATTCGTTGATATTATCAATAAAGCAAAAACGCTTATAAAAAGTATTTTTAACTTTGATGGATGTTTATAACATTTTATGTTTATCTATGTATACAGATGAAAACATTAACAAATGTAAATATAGAAATACATAGCATATTATTAATGCTACTATATAGCAGAAAAACATATTTAAAATTTTTTTCCTTGCTTTTTTGTCTATTTGACATAAATTATAACAAATGAAAACCTTATATGTAATGTTTCAAAAAACATTTCATGTAAAGTTTTAAAATTATTTAATAGATTTTGCAATTAAATTTTACAAAATTCATAATTAAATTTCACGAAATTTTTCGAAAATATTTAATGAAATGTTTCTTGAAACATATTAGAAATATTACAACAAAACATTTCATAATATATTTTGAAAATATTTCTAAGATACCCATTGAAAAGTTTTTATCGTAATATTGAATAAATAAATATTACAGAAGTATTTTACGAAAGGTTTCAAAAAATATTTAATAAATATTTTTCGGCAACATTTTATGGAATCAGAAACAATATATTTATGTAACAATCATTATACAAACGAATTATTTTAACTTATATCAAAAATATAAATATTTATTAATTAGCAAAGTGAATATAAATCTTGTATTTAAATTTACAAGGTTTTTAATAATTGTATAAAATAAAAATAATGACAAATGATTATTAATTATTTTTAATATATAATTAATTAAAACATTTCAATTTTAAAACTTAAACTCATCGCTTTAAAATATTCTTCTTTTAAGACCAAGCTGGAGTACAATCTAATACCGACCGAGTAACAATTGAGTTTTTTGTTATTTACTCAAGTATTAATCGATGTAAATCAATTAGAAAAAAACAGCGAATCCAGCCTGCGCTTAATTTAAATATAAAAATTTTATCTATTGAAATTATTATTAAAATCAAAAAGTTTATAATTTTTAATATTAATTTTAGACCCGTGTACAAATTACGTAAGGTTGATAGGGGGACAAAGGGTGTCCAAATAACTTATAATCTCTCACATAGATGGAAAGAGGTTTAAAAATATTTTACAAGAGTTTACCTTCATATTTATGTATAATTATACACGGATTATATACAATTATACATAGTTTATGTACAATTATATATACTTTATTATGTATAATAATACATAATTTGTATAAGTCTACATATTCTCACATGTATGTATATATTTATATATATTCACATGATAGTTTATATTACTATAAGAATATTGTCCCTACATAATTCTAAATGAATAAATACAAAGAAGACTAATGATACAGAAATACGTATTAATACATATGATTTTTTATAAACACTATAATTTTAAGATTAGAAATTACAATTTTAAACTGATGATTATCATATTCATTTATTAATAAATGAAAAAATTTTAAGATTATGAAATTACGATTTAAAACTAACGATTATCATATTTATTTATTAATAAATGAAAAAATTCTATGATCAAAAAAAATTTGTTTTTAAATGTAATTTTCATTATTCTAGCCCCACTTAATTAACAAAACGTTAAATAAAGTAAGGGGCCAAAATTAGAACAGAAAAAAAATATAGACCCTTACATATAAATAATGAAAAGTCGTGTGTAATGAAAATATCCTTACGTAATTTGTACATGGCCCATTTAATAAAAATTAAAAAGTATAACTGCGTATATTGTAAATAAAAAAATTTTTAATTTAAAGTAGAAAATAAAAAAATTATTAATAAAATATATATGTACATAGTGAATTATACATAAGTTATAAATAATAAAACTTAATAATATTAAAAAATATTAAATTACACTATATATAATATAAAAAGTATTATTATATTAATTTAGTAATAAATATGTTTACTTGCACTAAATGCGATCGATCATTGAAGAGACATAACCATTTATTGAAACATAATAAGAAATTTCATTCATCAAAAATATATATTTGTTATATATGTGGAACAATATTAAAATATAAAAGAGGTTATATAAGACATTTAAAAAAACATAACGGACCTGAAAAATTAGAATGTTCTATTTGCAAAAATAAATATATAAGAAATGATCGTTTAATAAGACACTTACAAAGTCATGCATCTAATTAAAATAATATTTGCAACAATTGTGAAAAAGGATTTCATCGAAAAGATAATTTATTACGTCACATAAAAATACATAAAAATGTGAGGTATATATTAATAACATCAAAAAAATTAATACAATAAATATATAAAAATAATATCTTATTTATAATATTTTATTACTTTTATATTTATATAATACTTTTTTAAAAAAAGTACATTATAAGAAATGTATAATCAACTTATTTATCATTAACATTTATTAAATTATTAAATAATTTATTTATAGAATTAATATGAGTGAAAAAAATTTAAAAAGAAAAAGCGATGATAAATACCAAGATCATATTTCAAACATATAATAGATCTCTGGTTGCATATATTGAAGAAATTTCCGAAGAACAAACTTTTGTTAACAAACAAAAACCAACTGATTTCAGGATTTTAAAATTCATAATAAATAATTCTGAAGGATTCAGAATTCAATGCAATATTTATGATAAAAATATTGAAAAATTAAAAAAAAAATCTAAAATTGAACGAAGTAAATTTTTATAATATACAATATTATTAATTACAACATAATATTAAACATTTTTTAATATTTCAGAAAATATTATTAGAGAATGTTAATGTATCAAAAGCAAAAGGATACAATAAAGGAAATAATATATATGACTTAACATTAAAATATTATTCATTTAGGCGAATACAACATATTGAAAAATAACAAACCAATGAAAATAAATTTCGAAGAAATAAAATTAAGACCTGGATTAATAAGTAATTAAATATTATTAAAAAAAAATATAATAATATAAATAATTTTTTATTTTTCAGAAATACAAGGGTAATTAAAAAATTTTTTTGCACAAAAACATAAGAAAAATGAATCAGAATACATCAGAACAATAACGGATGGACAATAAATTAGACGTTTTATTAAATAAATTAGAAAATGGATATGTGAATTGGGTAAGAGGAACAAAACTAGAAATTATTGGAGAAATAGAATAAAATAGTAAAAACAATTATGATAATATATTATATGCATACACACTTATGAAAATATTCATGTATATTTATATATGTATGTATATATATATATATATATATATATATATATATATATATATATATATAAATTTGATGGATATTACATACATATTAAAAATGAAAAGATTGGAATTTATTAAAGTATTAAATGATGAAAACATAAAGTTAGGAGAACTTATATTAGCAAATGAAATAATTTTAAATAAGGTAAATTGAATAATTCAATATTTTTGTTTCATTACATTAATAAATACAATATTCTCAATATAAAATGATTATTTTTCAAGGCTACAGAAAAACAAATTGATGATAATTGCAATACAAAATATAAAATAATATTGATTTACTACAAAAGAAATTAATGTATAAGTTTTTTTTAACAATAAAAAATAAATATGTAAGCTTGTAATAAAACATAAATTTGTAAGCTTCTTTTAGCGACAATGAGATTTTACGACATATTAAATAAATATTTAAAATTATTTAAACTTTTTTTTAGTAAAAATACAAAGTAACTGTACAAGCTTCTTCAGCGACAATGAAGAATAAATATGTAACCTTTTCATAACTACAATAAAATTTAAATTTGTAAGCTTCTATTAGCGACAATAAAAAATAAGTCTATAAAATTATTTCAGTAATAATAACAAATTAATTTGTAAGCTCCTTTTAGCGACAACAAACAATAAATTTGTATGCTTATATGAGATTTTTAGCGACAGCAAACAATAGATCTGTATGCTTCAGCGACAATAATAAATAAATTTGTAAGCTTTTTTAGCGACAATGAAAAAAAAGTGTACGCTTCTTTAGCGACAGTAAAAAATAGAAATGTAAGCTTCTTTTAGCTACAATAAAAAAAACACTCTTAATGCAGCCATATATTTATATATGTTGGCTTCAAGCCCAAAAATAAAAAATGCAGAGAGGGAGCGTTTTCTTTGCATCTCCTCGATATGTATAAAATTTATGACATAAGAAGATAAAAATATTCATTTATAATCATAATTTTCTATTATTCTATTATTCTATTTTTTATTATTCGCTCATAATTATTATTAAATATTATATAGAATCATAACTTGAAATTTTATTGTTATTTACTATTCTATTTTTAATTCATTCCAAAAATATATAAGTTTGATTCATTGTGAACTTTTGAACGTCGCGTTAAACTATCTTTTTTTATTAATTCTAATTCTATAACTTCATATCTTATATTTTCATGTATCGATGTTTTCTATTGAACTTTTTTCACATTTGCAAATATAAAATTTAGATTCATTATGTCCTACTCTTCTATTTACTTTGAAATGTGTGTATTCGGGGGGTTGGCGAACGGAGCGAGCAAGGGGGAACGCCCCCAAGTATATACATATATATATATACTGGGGGGGGGGGGTGGTACCACAGTATGCTCGCTCCACTCGTTAACCTCCCCGAAACATGGTATAAATACAACACAATAATAATTTTCAATATTTTGTTTTATAAAAAATAAAAAAACTGATTTTTTAATTGTCCTTTTTTTTATTAATAATTGAAACATTTTTTTTATCAACGATTAAAAAAATTTATAAATATATGTCTGCTCTTTTTAACGACAATCAACAAAATAATTTTGTTAGAAAAAACAATTTAAAAATATGTCTGCTAATAGCGACAATTAAAAGTTACGTATCTTTTTTCAACGGTACTTTAATTATTTTTTTTTAGCGACAGTTGAAAAATCGGTCTTTTATCAATGACAGTCAAAAAATGTCTGCTGTATTTAGTGAAAATTAAGAAAATTTGTTTGTTCTTATTAGTGACAGTTATTAAAATTGATCTGCTAGCAGCGACGATTAAAAAATACGTCTGCTTATTTAGCGACACTTCAAGTAATTTGTCTGTTTTTTTTTAAATATAAAAAAATTGATCAGTTAAAAGTGACAATTATAAAATTTTTTTCTTTTTTTTTATTATTAAATAAAACAATTACTTTTTGAGCAACAATTAAAAAAATTTATAATAATATGTCTGCTCTTTTTAGCAATAATTTTGTTAAAAAAGTCAAATAAAAATACTATCTGCTAACAGCGATTAAAAGAATATACTACAAATTAATATAAGCTATAGTGGTTTTTAGGGCTCCTGGTGAGGGTTTCCATTAACAAAAAAAACCTAGCGCGCCATAAAGATACCTGTATATTTTACACTTTTTACTTTTTCTTGATTCATTAAGTATAATTAGAATTTATTAAATTTGATAATTAACATTCGTTAAATGAATTAAATTCAATGTCATATAAAGTGTTTATTATTGTTTGAAATGTAAGATGGTGTGGAAAGTCGTATGTCAACACTATGTACAGTGACTATATGTTTATATACAAGATATATTAATAGATAAATAATATATAAAATAAATGAATATATAAACTTAAATCATAAAAAACCAAGAGCCGTCCAGGGGGGGACCAGGGAACAACCAGGGAGCGACCAAGGAGTGACTAAGGTGGAGCAACCTCATTCAAAAACAGCTAAATTTTCAACAAATTACATCGTTATTTAGGGAGGGGCCGGGGGGCGACCAAGGGGGGCTAGATCTTAATCTTTCTTACAACTATATAGAGATAGATGTGTGTGTGTGTGTGTGTATACGTATGTTCGTAAGTGTGTGTATATGTGTGTGACAATAATGCAAAGTATAATAAATTCTTCACTTTAATATAATGAAATAATATATATATACATATACATATATATATATATACATATATATATACATATATATATATATATATATATATATATATATATATATAAGTAGTAATGTAATTACGGAGAGACGAAGACGAAGAGACGGAGACGGAGAAACGAAGACGGAAAAACGGAGACGGAGAGACGGAGACAGAGACATGGAGTTGGAGATACGGATACGGAGAGACGATGACGGAGACGGATATTGTGTATTTGTATAAGTGTATGTGTATGTGTGCATGTGTATGTGTGTATGTGTATGAGTGTATGTGTGTGTACGTGTGTATGTTTATGTTAAAGGTGCACGTGTGTATGTGTATGTATGTATGTGACAGTAATGCAAAAGATATACAAATAAGAAAAAAAAGTCTTTTTTTTAAATTCTTTACTTTAATATAATGGTAGTAATAGTAATAATTTGAATTGATTATTTTATTAAGCACATCTTTTTTCAGTAACAAAGACAAAATTCTTCTATTAAAATGGGCCTAATTTAAATATATTTTCGAATGTCATGATAATACATTTTGATTTCAAGAGATATATAAGTACCGATGTTATAAGTTTATGATTCCAAATACTGGTAAAGGTAGTTAATTTAAAGTTTAATTAAATAGAAGTTGTTACTTTTCATAAAACATTTATTGATGCATACATTTTAATTCTAATTTATTAAAATTATAAAAATTATAGTAAAGAATAGTTTTTAGAATTATTAATCGCATCGTATGCCTACATATATACCTCGGTATTTAAAAATATAGAAATACACAGAAATATATTTATAATGAAAAAATTTATAGATTTAATGATTCAAGTGGATGATAAATAATTTATTAATGCTATAAACATTAATGAGATCTTAGTACTTGAGATCTTATACTTATTATTGATGCGTAATATTCTACATTCATATGACTATTGTATTTTTTAAGTAATGTTGAATTATATGGTACTAACATTGAGTTATCAATTTTTATTTGTTGTTTATCAATTTTTTTATTACAATGATAGTTTTTTTATTTACTATTTTTTCTTTTGCATTTTGGGAACCCATTATCTTCAAAGATAATTAAGTTACAAAAGGTATTTAAAAAAATTTTTTTCAATTTGCTATTTCTTAAATCATAACAAAGTGTCTTTGGACTATGTAACATATATTTTATCATGATTAAATCTTTCTCGACGTAAATAAAATTAAATATTGGGAGTTGGCGAGCGGAGCGAGCAGGGGGTACCCCCCTAGTATATATATATATTTATAAATATATATATATATATACTAGGGGGGGTACCCCCCTGCTCGCTCCGCTTGCCAACCCCCTATTTGTTATTTAGGTTACATTATCTTTATTTTTTCATTTTTATCAACTGTGAAAAATATAATTATTAAAATATATTAAGTTATACTCAAAAATATATTTAAATATTTATTACGAACCCATTTTTGTTTTCCTTATTTATATGATGTTATGTGATAAAAGTTTTTATTGTTTATATAGAACCATAAATACTAATATCTTATGAATGTCCATAGCATTAATAAATTTTTGTTTTTTTACCTAAATTATTAAATTTATGAAGTTTGTATTATAAATATATTTTTATATTTTTCACACCACCTAGTATTTTTAAATACCGAGGTATATATGTAGGCGCGTTTTTTTAGTGGCTTCCCCAGGAGGCCTATTTCAACTCACATTTTTAAAAAATGTTTCTTTTTTTAATAAATAAATAAAAAAAATAATTTTTTTATTTATATATTAAAAATAAAAAATAACATCTTTTAAATATGTTCGCTGAAATATAAAATATTAAAAATAATATGTATATTAAATTCAATATATTTAAATATACAAAAAAATATTACTTATACTTACTATTGAACAGTATTTGAAAATTCAAAAATTTTTTTAATTCATAAATTTAGAATATTGAAAAAATTTTACCTGTTTTTATTATGACTAAAAATTTTGAAAACAGAAATTTAAAAAATTTGTATGTATTATCCTTTTTTTTTTGTCAATATACCTAGAATTTTTTTCATCTTTTTGTTCTAATTTTTGTAAATATTATTTAATATAATTGTTTATAAAATTTTATATAATTTTTTATTTACTTTTATAAATAAAAAATAATATTTCTGGAAAATACTTCTTGGAATTTATATATGTAATATTAATTATTTATACATAATTCATACATATATTTTGTATAGAAATAAATTATTTTTTAGCATGTAAATTTTTGTTTCCTATTAGATTTCGTACTAAAATTTTTCTAACAATAAATACATAATTCCTTTTTTTGTACGTGAGTTCTTTCATGTCTTCTAATATTTTTAATTTTAATAAATAAGCCACATGTTCTACAACTTATAGTTTTAATATGGATTCTATTCATATGTATTTTTAAAAATTCAGATGTAGACTAAGAATTTTTGCAAAACGGGCACTAAAATACATCCATTTTTCCTATTAATATTAAGTTTAAACATTAATTTTCATTAAATAATAATTTTATAATAAACTTGAGAAATATTTTAATTATATTTTATATATGGGGATTTATAATTTTATTCTGTTTCTATTATATTAAAAAAAATTAAATATAATAAGCATAACACATTTAATAATTTACATCAATGACTTTTTAGGGGTGCACCTTTGCTTTATTTGACATTTTCATTGATTGCAATTTTCTAATGTGAAAGAGAGAGAAAGAGAAAGAGTCTGCTAACTCTTTACTTAGCTGCCTACCTGACACTGAAGTTGCTTTTGCTGATCGCTTGCTCTACGCACACATTAATATTCACAGTGAAAAATTTGTTAGCTTTTGTAGACAAAAATCGCATCATGAGTAGCGCAGCTCACGAAACAGCTACTACTCCGATATTTTTGACTAATTACTTTCTGACAGCTACGCAGAAACTGTTTTAGCTTTCAATTTAATTTAAAATAAAATTTACAAAAAAAAAAAATTTTTTATTTTAGTAAAATAAAAATAAAATACCCTTTAAGTGAATCAAATTTACACAACAAAATGAAATTTAAAAATCAATTAATCGTTAAAATTAAATGAAATGAATTAATAAAAATAATAAGAATTTAAATAAATTTTTTATTGAAAATTTCCGTCCAAACAATGTTATCTATTTTTGATGTATCATCTAGATTATTTTGAATATAAATATTATTAAAAGTTCTACATCTTGACAAAGCAACGTATAATTGACCATGTGAAAACAATGGTCTTCTTATAAATAAGCCTACATTAATGAAACTTTGACCTTGTGGTTTATTTATAGTTATTGCAAATGCTAATATAATTGGAAATTGTTTTCTGTAAAGAATAAATGGTAATGAAGAATTATTTCCTGTATTTAAAGTAATTTTTGGAATAAAAACTTTATTTCTACTTTTATCGCCTATTGGTTTTTAAGGTGGAAATAAGTGGATGGATGTGTATTTTATAAGAAAAACTTGGATTAATAAAACTTTATTGTACAGTGAGTTGGAGCGACGTGATCCTTCACGTGCAGACGATATAAGAAGAAAGGGTTTACGCGCTAACGCAGTAGCGCTAAGCATTCATTCATTATCATATGTCGGTAACTACATATACATTATATTCATGCACACGTTCGCGGGAAATACAAAAGCATCACTTTCAACACGCCCCCTTACCGCGGACATTACAACAATCATTTTTCAAGATTTACAAGACCCATACTAATTAAATGTTTTTCAAGCATATTTTTGCACACACTCTTCGTTAATAAATCTGCAGGCATATTACTAGTGTGAAGGTACTGGACATCTATTCTTCTTTCTTGATATATTTGTCTAATGTAATGACATCTTATGTCTATATGCTTGGAGCGATCGTGGTGCACAGGATTTTTCATTAACTTTATTGCACCTTGATTATCACAATAAATGATTGTTGGATCTTCTTCCTCATGCATCAAGTTTATTTCAGTCAACATATTGCGTATATAAACTGATTCTTTTCCTGCTTCCGCTAATGCAATGTATTCTGCTTCAGTGCTAGACAAGGCAACACAATGCTGTTTTCTTGACTGCCAATTAATGGCTGCATTTGCTAACTTGAAGAAATATCCACTTCTGGATACACGATCATTTTCATCACTACCCCAGTCTGAATCTACATAACCATGTAATGGTAAATTTGTACTTTTAAATATAAGACCAAAAGAGGCTGTCCTTTTGAGGTATTTTAAGACTCTTTTTGCTGAATTCAAGTGAGCCTTCCTTGGTTGGCAATTAAAAACACTGAGAGCACTGACAGCGTACATAATATCAGGCCTAGTTGCTGTGGCAGCATACATTAATGATCCTATAATCGATTGATAATATGTGCTATCAACCAATGGTGAATTTTCTTCCTTATTCAATTTTATTTTATATTCCAACGTATACTATTAAAATCAATAATTTGTTTCTCCTGTTGGAAATATATACACATGGATCAGAAATCAATGATTTCATTCCCAGTTCTGTGAGAACTTCATTAAGTCGTTCGTACCACTGTCGTCCAGCTTGCTTCAATCCATATAAAGCTCTTTTTAGAAGATAAACATGACTTTCTTTTCCCTTCTTTACGAAATGTTCTGCTTGCTGCATATATATATTCTCGTTCAGAAATCCATAAGTAAATGCCATTGTAACATCTAATTGAAATAAGTCTAGTTTCAATTCAGCAGCTAATGCAATAACTAACCTAATTGACGACATTCTTGCTACTGGTGCGAACGTTTCAGAGTAATCTACTCCTAATTTTTGACTATATCCTTTTGCGACTAGTCTTGCTTTTCGACGATCGACTGATCCATCTGCATTGTACTTGGTTTTTAGAACCCATCGACAACCTATTGGTGTACAATTTTTCGGGCGTTCAACGAGTTCCCAAACTCCATTGGATTCGAGCGATTCAAATTCCTTTTTCATGGCCTTTTGCCATTCATCTGCATAAGGACCAACAAGAGCCTTTTCAAGATTTTCTGAATCATCTAATATTAGTCCTGCAAATTCTAATTGCGTAGGGACTAAATTATACCCTTTTCTTGGTCGTCCTGGTTTACCAGATCGTTGAGAGGATGGCCTACCAGGTCCTCTTTTCATTGTAGTTAAGGGTGTTTCTGAATTTGTGTCTTGTTCAATACTTTCAGTTTCCCTTTTGCTCAACCTTTTCGAACCATTTTTCTTTTCTTCAGATTCACTTTCATCTGTAGCATCTTCATATTCTGAATCTTCTTCTTCGTTCTCTTCTGAGCCGGAGTTTGTTTCTGAATCCAATTTAAAAAATTCATATTTTTGATCAAGGTTACGATCATTAAATTCATCTAAAATTCGCACATTGTTCGTTTTGACAATTGCATTTATCTGATCGTTCCAAAGTCTGTAGGCTTTGGAGTCCTCTGAGTATCCAACCATGATGCATTCATTTGATCTAGCATCAAATTTTCCTTTATCAGGACTTTTGTTTAAGGCATACATCTTACATCCAAAGGGTCTTAAATGACCAACATATGGTTTCTGTCCAAACCAAACTTCATATGGAGTCGTATTACAAACTGCCTTACTTGGGCATCTATTTCTAATATAAGCAGCCGTAGAGACGGCTTCTGCCCAAAATTTTACAGGTAGCTTGGATTGCAATAGCATACATCTTGCCATGTCAATCAACGTGCGGTTCATCCGCTCAGCTACTCCGTTCTGCTGCGGTGTATGTGCGACAGTCCTTTCACGCTTGATGCCATTTTTTCAATCTCAGCGTTGAAATCCATCCCGCAATATTCTAATCCATTATCAGTTCTCAGAACTTTTATTGTACGTTCTTTTTGATTCTCTACAAAAGCTTTGAATTTTAAAAAAGCTTTCTTTACATCAGATTTATGCTTTAAAAATGCGACTTCAGTCCATCGAGACTTACCATCAATGAAGGTTGCAAAATACCTGTGTCCGCCAATAGAAGCACTGCGCATAGGACCACATACATCAGAATGAATTACGTCCAATACATTTTTTATTACAGTTGAAGACTTCTTTGGCAACGATGTCGTTGTCTGCTTCCCAATAATGCATACCTCACATTTCGGCATTGTTTCACCTTTTAGTGGTGGCATTCCATTAACCAATCCTTGTGATACTTTGCTCAAATCTACCTCATTGAGATGTCCATATCGGTAATGCCATTTCAGCATTTCTTGGGGTTGATTTTTTGCGACAGCAACTGACTGAGATCCTTCTTCTATAAGAAAATATAAATCTCCATGTCTTTTACCTTTTGCTATGGTCCTTCTTTTCTTTCCATATATGTATGCGTTCTGCTGTGTAAACAGAACAGAATTACCATTATTAGTCGATTTTGCTACTGATAATAAATTTGTTTTTAATTCAGGTACATATAAAGAATTTTGTAATTTTAACCTACATTCCTTTTTGTCATTACAGACGTTTATTAAGACTGTACCTTTACCTTCGATGGGTATTGACTTACTGTCTACCAGTTTTACCTGCTGATCCTCAACAGAAGTCCAGTCAATAAACTTTGACTTATCTGTGCACATATGGGATGTTGCGCCACTGTCTAAGCACCATGTATTGGGGGCTGCCTTCTCTGAGTACAGGGCGACTGCTGTTGAACACTGTTCATCTTCCCTTTCTTCATTCTTGAACCCTTGCGTCGTTATGTGAAGAGCTTCTTCCGTAATAGCTGAAGATTCATTATTCTTCTGATCTGCTGTCTTTTTCCAGCATTGTGACGCTTTGTGGCCTTTTCGTTTGCAGTAATTACACATGATTGCAGATCTCCTTTGATTTCCATTCAGATTTGAATCATATGTACTTTTAGTGTGTTGTGACTTTTGTGAGAATTTTCTTTGTTTTCTCACATTCAGAGCTTCGTTTTCAACAGGATTTTTCAGTTCTCCTTCTCTTGATGATGCTTCTTCAAGGAGCTTAATTTTCAGAGCATCGGGTTTCATCAAGTTATCACGAGCCTCAATTGCAATACGAAAATTATCGAATGAACTTGGTATGCTGTGCAACATTACTATGCTTAATATATCATCGTCTATTTTTACATCCAACTCACTAAGCTTATCGACGAGGTCTGTAAGTTTATTTAAGTGTTCAATTAAACTTTGCCCTTCATTTATTTTACTATATAACAACTGTTTTAACAACGTCGCTTTACGCGCAGGGCCTTTCGATTCATAAACAGTTTTCAGTTTTTCCCAGACCTCATTCGAAGTATTACAGTTTTTTATGTACGTCAATTCACTTGCACTCATGGCCAGAATAATATCAGCGCGAGCTTTTCGGTCCTTTTTATCCCATGCGGTCTGTTCTGTACCTGCAGCGGTTGGTCGCTGTAGTGTACCATCAGCATAATCACACAGATCGTGCTTAACCAAAATCGCCTCTATTTGTATTTTCCAAGTGGTATAATTATCCTTGGTTAACTTTTCAATGATATTATTCGTGTTCCCATTTGAACCTGCCATCTTGCACAGAAATATAATTTTTCTTTATTTCTTATTTTATTGTTCCTTTTATTTAACCAGTTTTTCACTACACAGCCTAATTGTCTAAATTTAAATTTTTTCTATAGCTTACACTCACGACCACGTGTTGAGAGGCACAGCTTTTAGGTTAACTTTAGCGTTCGGCTTATTTCACTCATAAGTTCTTTTTTAACTTACGTAAAAAAAACTAAAAATACACATACCATAAACTTCCTGGGCCCATAACCTATTGGTTTTTAAGGTGGAAATAAGTGGATGGATGTGTATTTTATAAGAAAAACTTGGATTAATAAAACTTTATTGTACAGTGAGTTGGAGCGACGTGATCCTTCACGTGCAGACGATATAAGAAGAAAGGGTTTACGCGCTAACGCAGTAGCGCTAAGCATTCATTCATTATCATATGTCGGTAACTACATATACATTATATTCATGCACACGTTCGCGGGAAATACAAAAGCATCACTTTCAACATCGCCCGTTATTATTTAAGCTTCAATATTATGTTTATATAAATTTATAATTTTCAATCGTGTACCATTACATAATCCTTCCGATATACTTGAATTTCTTAACAACATTACTATAGCATTAACTTTTAAATTAATTTATGAGGTGGTGAACCTTCTTTAATTTTATTTAAAAATTCTATTTGGTAATTCAAATAAATGTTATCATCAGTTTGATCAACACCTTTATGCGTAGCGTAATCAATACTATAATATGTTTCAGTTTTTGCATTTAATAAATTTAATACTTTTTTATTTAAATTATTAATATCTTCATTATGAGGAGCTAATATAATTTTTTCTTTGCAACAATTTTTATTAATATTTGAATAAATTTTAGAACAAATATCGTTAGTTTGTAATTTGTTTGGAATTATGAAAGGGTTTATTTTGCCATCACCAATTTGTAATAGAAATGGAGCCAATTTTTTATTCTTAGATCGAATATTATTTTGTTAATTTTAATATACTAAAAAATTGCCATAAATATGAACTTTTTATTGTTTCTTCTATAATTAAATTTTTATTTCCATGTTTAACAACGGGTAAAATTTGTCGAAAATCACCACCTAAAATAATTAATTTTCCACCAACAAGAAAATTACTATTACAAACATCTTTTAATGTATTATTAACTATTTCTAATGCTTTTTTAGAATCATTGATGCTTCATCCCATATTATTATATCAGCTTCTCTAGAAAAGAACTGGTAAATGATTGGAGCATTTGCCGGTTACTGGGTGAGTAACTGGAAAAGGTTGGACCAGTTAGCAGTCACTGGGTGGGTAACTGGCCGAATCAATTAGTTGGCAGTTACCGGGTGAACAACTAATGAATGGTCGAATCGATCAGTTAACAGTTACCGGGTGGGATAACTGGTAAATGTTTGAACTATTCACCAGTTATTAGCTGAGTAACTAGAAATGGTTGGACCATTTACCAGTTACTAGATGAGTCACTTGAAATGGTCGGACCATTCATCAGTTAGTGAGTGAGTAACTGGTAAATAGTCGTCCAGTTGGTAGTTACTGAATGAGTAACTGGAAATATTGAGACAAGCTAGCAGTTGCTGGGTAAGTAACTGAAAATATTTGAACCATTTACCAGTTACTCGCTCTGTAACTGGTAACTGGTGTGAGTATTTTCAATTACTTGACCATTTTAAATGAAATACTATTTTCTTATTTACAACTCTGATATTAAATGATGGTATACGTTATAAAGAAAATCATATATTTAAATATTTATATTTGTTTAATGTTACTAATCATCTTTTGAATGAGAATTGGGAATGTATTTAAAATATGTGTAATGATTAATGAACAAGAAGAAAAGAGATATATACTGATTCTACAGTTGGAACTACAGAAAGTATCTAATCTGAATGTAGAAGCCTTGTTTTAATTCTTACTAGAAAAAATAATAGCTTTCTTCAAATCGTACGAAATAAAATTCTAAATTGTCTGAAAAGAAGATATAGTTTACATAAGGTTATGTACAGTATTCTTGAACAAAATAGATAAGTATTAAAAGTAACTAATTCAATTGTCTTTGTTCAAACACGCAAACGTTTTTAATTTATTTATGTATATATATTTATGAGATAAGATTAAATTCATAATGTGACTTTGGTCCTATAGAAATGCTAAAATAATATTGTCATTGAAGATAATAGTTTCTTTCAGTTCACAAGAGGTAAAGTTATTCCTATTCCTCGTAACAAAAAAATATATATACATATATTACTTTCACAACATAAATAGTGTTTATTAAATTTTAATTTTATTGTGTCCACATCTGGCAACTTTCAGTTTGAAGATTTTTTCACCACACCACGCGTAAAGTGCGTACTGTACTTCCTCTAAACTCAACCTAAAATACATCGAGTACGCCCGATTAATTTTTAAGTTTGAGCCCATCTATGTATACTCTTTGTTTCATGTTCTTAAGAGCGAAGACGCTGGCAGCACCGAAATACTATATGTAAATAAATGAAGTGGCCAGAATGGGAACTTTGATTTATATAACTCTTGCCGCATTTCATGTCCAAGTTAACCGGCTAAATTTCCTTTTTTTGAGTCGATTCAAGTTTGTTTAGTTTTGTTAGTATATTAGGCTTTACACTTAAAAGGATACAAGATACAAAAATAACATTAGTTAGTATATTTATACATAAAAAATACAAAAGACAATGTATTTGTTTTTCATATATATATATATATATATATATATATATATATATATATATATATATATATATATATATATATATATATATATATATATAGATAGATAGATAGATATACTAATCAATGTAATTTTTATATCTTGTATTTTTTTGAGTGTAACGGCTCTATCGCGTTTATGCAAGTTTTGTTTGTCTATATTTGTGCGTTCAAGGAATTATCATTCGCGGAGTGTTGTGAATTAATATTAATGCGCGGTAATGAATTATTAATTCGACAATTTTTTAACGCACTTTCCGCCTGAGGTGGTGAAAAGTCGTATATACACCTCGAGAGTGCAGTAAGCAAAGCAGGCCCTGTGTGTATCACGCCCTCGCTATGCGCGGGCGTGAACTAAAACACAGGGCGTACTTTGCTTACTGTACTCCCTTGGTGAATAATATACGTTAAAAAGGGGGTATTTCAAAGCTGACTAAATACTTTATTTAAATTCGAATCCATGAAAAACATGTGCAAACACATGTTTGACAGACAGGCAGAACGAGACGCACAATATAGCTTCGAGATGAGCTATGGTCAGAACTACGCTTAAGAGTAGGCTATAGCAGTTTTGATTACCGACGTAGAAGTGAAAATGTTATTTTATCTCAAATAAAATAATTATATTGTTTTCAAAAAAAATTGTTATTGAGCACTATTTTGTATACATATATGATTGTATAATAGATGTTTTTTTCATAAAATTCACCATACTTTAAACGAAAATAAGTAACCGTACTTAGAGTTTAATAAACAGCTGCAGTATAAAATTTTCTTCAATTATTTTTGGCAAGTACAATAGAGAAATAAATTTCGTGAATATATTAAAAATTTTAATGCATTCCATTATGTATAGTAGGAGAAAATTAAACAACAGATTTTCGATTCTCGGTATCAAATCTGCTCTGGCCTGCTCTTAACGGCATGTCGGAGCTGCAGCAATCGAGTTTTGCTTTTTTTATTTTATCAATATCTTTTTAAATTCTTAAATTAAACAAATATAATGACTTGTCCGCACTAAAGCTATATTAATACAATAATTTTTGTTAAAATAAAAAATCTTGGACTTGTTATTTTTTTATGAGCTTGGATTGGAAATTAGATATTAAACTAGACAAACCTAACCTTAAAATACGATATATTGAAAGTTTTTATTAGAACTTTGTATGTATAATATTTTGGTGGATTTCTTGAGTTGTCCGCACTAGAGTTTAATCTTACAAATTTTTTCTTTGTAGCAAAAAAACTCGATTAAACGCATCGTTTATTCATAAGTTAGGATTGGAAATATTATTAGAAGGCGTACAGCTTCGTCATGCTCTTAAAGGATCGAAATTATAGTTTTGGGAAATCCTTTTCTAAATTGTATTTATACAACATGACCATCAAAGAGTAACATTTTATTATAGTGAAAGAAGCTGTGTTAGGAAAATAACGCTTTAAGGATAGTCGGTCGTCATGGACACTCCAACAATAACATCTACAATACATATTACGTGATATAAAGGATTTTTAAATTATTATGTTACATTTATTTTTAATTCTGAGAAAAGAAAAATTGATTCAGATAAATTAATTATAACATTCTGGTATTTCTAAATAACGATTGATGAAAAAAAAGTGAAATCATAGGCTATTAAATTATTTATTAATATCGTTTTCAAGATCTCTTTCAAATCATTATAAACAGCAGACAAGATTTCAGTTACACTATTTGTTTGGGATTAGACAGCTTTGGGGACCATTGGAGGAGGGCGACAGTGGCACGCAGTGTTGAGATGCGATTGATGAGGACATGCGCGGGGTGGGGATGCCGGCATCTAGCGCTCAGGGTCTCATGTGAGCGAGAGAGTCAGTCCTTATCCGGCAGCCGCCTGTAACGGACGTAGAAATTGGTTTCCCAGTGTGTGTCAACGCGGATCCTTAGTGCGATATAGTGGTGGTGCGATTGGGGATTCTTTGTGATTGTTGTTTTCTTTGTGTATGTGTGTGTGTAGGTCTGGTGTCGCGACCGATAAATCGACGTGATTTACCTGCACACTCATTAGTGTTTCTTTGCCTGTGGCGTCCCGGCCGATAGGTCGACGAGGCCCACATAAGTATAACTCTGAGAAGCACAGTAATGCCCTCGTGTGTGTGGTGTAACGGCCGACTAGTTGACGTGAATGACCCGAGGACCTTTGTTTGTTGCAGCCGTACCGGTGAACACCTGCGCCCCGATGGATGCGCCGATGAGTCGGCTTTAGGAATTTCGACCAGTGAAGCGTGACGTAAGTTCTTCATTATTATTTTGTTAATGTACCATTTATAACAATTATCCAATATATTATTCGTATTATTATAATAAATCGATTTGATTCTGTAACTGTCGTGTGTTATTGGATCGGCTTACCACTAATTCAATCCATCTTCAGTAAATACTATTACCTTGATTATTGAATCATGAATTATTAACGGATCGGGTGAAAACACTATTTAAAAATAAATAAAATTAAAGTAAAAGTAAGGAATTTGATAAGTAATGGTAAAAACTAACAAAAAATGGATTTTATAAAACAAATATCTAAACATTTGCTAAAAATCAATTTTTGTGTTAATTGTTTAATAAATATAAGAAGTGAAGAATACGTTTTGAATAGCGGTGAATGTACAAAGTTGAGAAAAAAAAATAATGCAACTTCAAATTTGGATAATAAATCACTTAATTAAATTAGTTTTATTGAAGGAAGATTTTAGTAATAGAATAGAAAAAAGGGAAATAAATAAATAAATAAAGAAAAGGAGAGAGACAGGAGTTTCTTAAGACTGTTGGAAATTTGAAGCTACGTTTATAAATTTAAAGAAAAGATAAGATGTTGATGAACCAGTATTTAGACATACTGTGTATGCAGAAAAAATTTTAAAAAAAGCACTAAATATTGCAAGAAAAACAATAAGTAGTGTGACTTTTAAGTTGAGGTAAACTTTAATATCTTTTGATGAAAAAAAGAAAAAAAATCAAATATTAATGGAAATAAAAGTAATATCAATTCACATTCAATAATTGAAGGTTCAGTTTACAAAGTACTTAAGTAATAAAATAAATTAATGATTAGCTTGAAATACCTAGCTCCTAACGTTGCTCGGTTTTTTTGTGACATTTATGAAAAACATTTCTTATTTTTTTATTTAAAAAACTTTAAAGTATCCATTTTTATGTCTAAGTGCGTATGTATAGATATGTATGTGTATGTGTAAGTGTATATATAAGCTCGTCTGTGTATATGCGTATATGCATGTGTATATGTCGATAGGTATATCTGTAAGTGTATGTGTGTAGGTGCGTATGTGCCAACATGTGTGTATAAGTTTGTGTATGTTAAAGTGTGTAAATAAGTAAGTGTACATGCGTTAATGTGTACATGTCAATACGTATGTGTAAGTGGGTATGCGTAAGTGCACGAAGGCATATGTTTGTATGTGTAAATGTGTATATGTAATTAATAAATTTTAAATGTGTATCTGTATATGTATGAAAATTGCTACTTCCATTGCAACTTAATTCTGCACATTAAAAAAATGCGCTAATCCGGAGAACCGGAAAAAAGGTGATTTCACTTTAATATAATAAAAATAAAAATTTTAATTTCAAGTGAAATTTTATATCCAAATTTTTCAATCACCAATTGCTTGACATGGAAGCCGTATCAACATTATAGAAAATTCGTTTAAATTTAGTTTATTATGGCAAAATTTTATGCGTACGGCATTAAGTGAAAACCTGCGACAGATAATGATAATAATTTTAAACAATGGTTATTTGGTATCGGAGAAGGAAAGTATCGTAATCTTTTTAAAGATGATAATGAACTAAGTGGTATATGAAAAAATCTTATCCTTAGAGAAAATCTTGTCGAAAAAATATTCATAATTGTAATGAAAATAAAAAATACAAATAATGGAGAAAGTTATTTTGGCTCCTAAAAATAATGATGTTATTAAAATCAATAACGATGTTTTTACTATGGAAGGAGACTGCGTTACATATTTAAATATTGATACAGTCGAAGCTGATAACAAAGAAAATTTAGATGTTATATTATCTACAGAATTTTTAAATAAGTTAATTCCCAATGGACTTCTACAATATAAATTTAATTTAAAAAAAGGGACTATCATAATTCTTTAAAGAAATTTGAATATCAATGAAGGTCTTTGCAACGAAACAAGGTCAATAGTAAAATAAATTGATAAAATATTTTATCCAAGTTAATATATAAGCTCATATATGTAAATTCATATAAGTAAATTCTCTATAGTGTTAAAATTTCACCTTTAATAAATTAGAAAAAAAAAATTACAGACACACGTATAAAATAATTTTTTTTCTGAATTTGACATATTATAATGAAGAAAAAAAACCGCGTTACTCACTTTTAAAGGTAGTCTTTTTAAGGTACATCGAGGAAACTAGGCAATCAATGTGAATCCGGAAAATTTAATAGCCGGAAAAACTTTAATGATTTTCAGACTACTTAAAATAATACTCCAAAACCAACTTAAAAATTCCATTGAGTACTATTAAATAGTAAATTACAAAGTTCACAATAGAGAAAAGGTGCATAAAAGCTCAGGTTTTCATATTAGAAGATAAAAATATATTTTCAAAGGTGAATAACGTTTTTTAATTATAATTTCAAAGTCACACAGAACTTTATCTATACTAGGCACACGTTCCTAATAAAGAAATTTCTGTTTGTGCTTCTCAATATTACCTTTTGATATAGTTTAAAACGTCATCACTGAATAGTCTTTTTTACAGCATCATATTTTCCACGAAAAAGTAAATTATATAAATTTTTGGTAACATTTTAATAACTATTCAAAAAGTACTTTACTTAACAGACACACGCCCATGGTCTAGATTTCCCAAAAGTATTTACATAGATACAGTTTTAGTGTGAATTTCAGATAAAAAAAGTAATTTTTTTCATAGCGATAATTTATCATTTTACATGACCTGGTAACATTTAAAATTCAAGAAAAAAACCTCTTTTTCCCTATTCGTCATAAAATGACATGTCTAATTATAATCCAAACTATAGCAAAATTACTTTCTGATATCACAATAAATCGGTAAACATTTGTTAAAAAGATGTGCCATCTCATATTTACGAGTAATGACATAGCAACATGAATTTTAAAAGTATGGAAGATTTACTAACATATGTGTCCGTGTATATGTGTATGTGCATGGGTCTATCTGTAAGTGTGTATGTATACGTGTGTATATGCAAGCATGTGTGTATAAGCGTGTGTATGTGGAAACGTATATTTGTAAGCGTATTCGTGAGTATATACAATTGTGTAAGTGTGTATGTAAGTTCATATGAGTAAACGTATATGTTTGTCTGTGTATTTGTATGTGTATGTGTATATCTGTAAGTGTATATGTGACTTAAATGAGTAATTGTTAATATGCATGTGTGTATTTGTATGAGTGTATGTGTATATGTCTAAGAGTATAGGTGTATACATGTGAATATATATATATATATATATATATATATATATATATATATATATGTGTGTGTGTGTGTGTGTGTGTGTATGTGTGTTTATATGTTAAAGGGTATGTGTGTGTATCTAAATGTAAATATACATGTGTATGTATATACATGCAAATACGTAAGAGTATATGTAAGAATGTGTATGTGTAAATATATTCGTGTAAATAAACTTGCTTTCTTGAAAACTTTAAATTAAGGTGTATTTGATGTACTCATTTTTTATGTTCGATTTATTTTTTGGGTTGATTGGTTATATTTTTCAGATTTATATATTTGTTTGTGTTTCAATACTTAAATTCATTAAATATTCATAAGATAATAAAAATATAAATTTAATCAACAATTTTTGTTTCATTTTACATTTTAGTCATACTTTTACATTTGATAGTATGAAAAATTAAAATATTATACAATTTTAAATAACAATCAATAATAATATGATCATCAATAACAACAATAATAATAATTTACAAATATAACATTTTTCAATAATTCATTTAAATATATAATAAATAAATACAAATATGAATATTTTTCTTGATACTAATTATTTCAAGTTTCTTCCTTGTAAAATCTAAAAAATTGAGATAAATGACAACAGTAGTTTTTTAACACATTTATATTCTAGTACTTTTCCATTTTTTACTATCGATATATTTCCTTCCTTGAAAGTAAAGTTTACTGCCTTATTATTCCAAAAAATAATTGTTATCTAAGATTATAAAGAAGTTAAGGGATTGTAAAACGGACACTACACCTGTATTCATGAATTTGGTCTATCTTTTCATATTATTGCAAAACTTAAGGAACCAGTGCATCTCATTTAATATGCAATCAACTTTATCAATTCAAAGACTGTACTATATTAATTTGGTACCAATTGATAAAGAATTGTTTTCCGGAAATTTCGAAAAAGGTCACTGGATTATAATAATAAAATAATTCATATATATGACAGTTTAAATCTTAAATATTTACAAGAGAAGCATAAAATCTATATAAACAGATTATTCCTTAACAAATCAGAATTGAACATAGTTTTCAAAACAGTACAATCACAAACAATTAATTATGATTGCGGCGTTTACGCAGTTACTTTTGCTGTTGCAGTACTTTATAATTTATTCCCTTGTTGTTTAAAGGAATGTAAAATACCGACATTAGAATTTTCAAAATTTTTTATTCTTAATACAAAAGTTTTATAAATATATCTACAATACAGTCTTCTATTTTTACTAATAAAAAGCCTAATATAGAAATATTTCAGAAAACTTTTGAATCAAGATTAAAAATTTGGAAAACTGCAATGTTAGTAATTATGTATAAATCACATACCTTATTACATCCCTTTAAGATATAATATTTCTCAAATGCGATTACATTTATTAAAAATTTTTCAGACGCAACAAATAAGAATATTTCCAGTTCTACATAATTATAATAATGCAAATAATAATTACGGTAATCCACCGGACATGATAAGAAGTTTTTGTCATGAACTATAATTAAATAGGGTTTGGTGGCGTAGTGGCTAAGGCGCGGGACTTGTATTCTCGTTAGCGTGAGATCGATTCCCCGTCTGGTCGCTTTTTCACTGACTCTGCCGTGGGTTGAAACCATATTAAATAATATGTTAACTGTATTGTCTTTAATTGTATACGTAAATTGTTATAGGGCAGAAAATGCCCGCTTAGTATTTAATAAAAAAAAAAAAAAACCATTAAATTTATATATTACCATGATTGAACTTCTTGAAAAAAACTCACAAATGCAATTATTCAATGCAATGTTAGAATTCAAATCTTGAAATGATCCCAATGGAAATTGACAATGACATTTCAGATACAAATTCTTTAAAACCATATGATGATTTATCGAATTTCGATGATATCCACGTAAATTATAACGATAATAAAATTAGGACTAATGAGATGAAATTAAATCAAGAGAAAAAAGAATCTAATAAATAGATGACGAAGGAACTTTATGTGTTACAGGATTTAATAGGAAAATGATAACAGGACAATCGAATAAATTAAAAAAAAATTCAATAAAAAACAAGATTACGAAAATGCGTGGAAAAAAAGTAATGATAAATTAAAACTAATACATGTCAATGAGGCTTTAATTAAGAAAAAAGCTTACATAAAAATGGTAAAAGAACAACCAAATAAAGATAAGGAGAAGTTAGAAAAAACAAAAATAATGAAAATGTGATTCAAGAAAAAAAAGAGTACTGACGAATTGGAACAAACACGTGCGAATGTGGCTTCACGTGAAAAAGAAGTTTGTGTAAAAATAAAAGAAGAACAAATAAGTATAAAAAAAAATAAGAAAATAAGATATTAAAAATAAAATTGATTAAAAATAGAGATACTGATGAATTGAAACAACTGCATGAAAAAAAAGCAGTACGTCAAAGAAAAATCAAAAGAAAATTTAAAAATGAACAATATAATGAATATGAATGAATGAAATTAATTGAGAAAGTTGAAAATCAAAAATTGCAAAATGCAGATATTATTAACAAAAAACATACAAACAATGATTTTTACCAATTAAAAGAATTACGCATAAGGTGTGAACAATTAAGAATTTACGAAAATGAACATTTAAATAATAGTACTATATTAAATAAACCAATAGATAAAAAAAAGTGAAAATATAAATATGATCCTTATCAATTAAGGGCACAAAACACCTTTTTTTCTGGTCCGGCCATCAAATTTGAGTTTATTGCTTTTTTTTGTAGGAAATTTACTGTAGAATAAGCTTCAACAAGTTTTTTTACCCTATCTCATTTAGTTTCGTTTTTATGAAGAAATTAGTAGGATACACTTTTAATTGATTTTTTTGTTAATTTTGCTATTTTGAGATTCTTCTCAAATTTTTAGCTTATCTTATTAAAACACTATAAGAACTTATTTTTTTATTACTTGATTCAATAATTCATAAATCATAAATTAATCTCCTAAAAGTTTTTTTTAAAAGATTTAATTTTGTTTTTATTTATTAAGTACATAATGATATAATTTTTACAAATTTAAAAAATTTTAAGAATTATTTTAAATTAAATTTTTTAAATTTTTATTGATTTTTTTTAGGTTTAATTGAAAATATTTATCTTGATTTAAGTTCTAAAAAGTTTCACATCCATATTTTATTCCGTTTTGATTTTGTAAAGAAACGAGTGGCACATAGTAATTCATGTAATTTTTTATCAATTTGAATTTCGCGCGTCCGCGCTTTCGGCTCGTATCATTTCGCTACATGACAGTCAGTCTCAGCTGATTGTATAGTCAGTTTGCAGTAAGTTTGTTCATTTAAAGTGCATTTAAAAAATTATTAGTAGGTTTTGTGGTTTAATTTACGTAAAATTATTAATTTTTAATAAATTACACGTTCGCGAGTTATTTCATATTTTTTTTTATGTGTGCCTGAAATTCTACGTTTATCTAAATAGAAATGTAAAAAGCTTGAATTGACATTAAGAATACGAACCTCAAAAATGTTAAATAATGAAAAAAATACAAGAGGCAGATTTCATAGCCAACATCAAGATAAATGACGATCTACAGGAAGATCTCAAAAGAGGCCAAGGAAATTTCTTGGTAGGAGTGAAAAAGATTCTCCTGAAGCTAAGAGAAGTAGATCCTCTACTTCTTTTACTAAACTGAAAAGAACATAATTTTCAATTTCCAGGGCAAAAAATAGAAATGTTGATATCAACATTCTATCTTCTATGTTAGAAAAATTGTGTTGCAGTGTGTGTCATTATAAGATAAAATTTATTGAAACCTCTTTTCGAGGATACAAAATTAATATGACTTGTGATTTTTGTGATGAATAAGCTACTGTAAACTCTAACAAGAGAAAAAGTGCTATGGACAATACGTATAAAGTTAATAGATATAATGTTCTTGTTGCTCGAGTACTTGGCCATGGACTTGCAAGTTTGTCTAGTTTTTGTAGTTTAATAGATTTATCAAAGCCAGTTGCCCAGTCAGCGTTCAGTGCTAGAAATAGTTAAATAAAAAAGTATACGAACAAGTGGCAAAAGGTTCTACATCTGAAGCTGTTAAAAAATAACTTGAATCGACTTCCCCAAATAGTGCTGATCTTGATATAACTTTCTCAAGATGTTGAAGAAATTAAACATCGAACTTGGAAATGTATCTGTCGAGTAGGTCAGGACTTTGAATGATCGAAGATAATTCAATGTAGAGTGATCAAGTTAGTCTTATTCGAAAGAAACATATACTCTGAAAAGAAAAGTACGAATAGGTGTGATGGATTTCTATACACCGGGTGCATATTAAATTCATGTAAGTGTATAATTCTAATTATTATTACATATTTGGATATAAATTCTATTTATAAATTTTAATATTAATTAAAATATAAATTTAAAATCTAAATTGTATTTCTTGATTTTGAATTTGAATTATAAAATGAAATATAAAATGATTACTCCATATTAAATATTATTTCTTAGTTTCCAGCTGATTCAAGGTTAGTACGAGTAATTCTAACAACCATCAGAGTAACAAATAACTATGTATTTTTTGATTCTTACAACAAATACATAGTTTCATTGGTGAATAAGGGTAAGTACTGACAAAATATCTTATAATAAGAAAGATTATTATTATTGATTATTTTAATAACTTATATCTTTTTGCATTTCAGCATTATCTAGTCGATAACAAGGTTCTCTTGTCTGATATCCTTTTTTTATATTGTTAGCTAATATAAATAAGAAATACCAGAAAAGAATCATTTTATGAAAGATAAGTATAGCATTGATTATTTTAAGATATAATAATTCAAAACTTTAAGGCTGTTTTTCTGAAATGTTGAATTTTTAAAATTTTAGGTGCTGCCCTGTAAGATTTGAGCTGAACCGCTGGATGGATTTGACTTTTCCAAACTGATTTAACTTCAGTATTAGCATTATTCTCGCGTGAATGGAGGGTTTTGAAATCGCATGACTAGAAGTTGTTAAAAAATCCAAAAATAAGGTAAAAAAATTAAAATTTATTCAATAAATTAGTATTTTTTGTTGAAAAGTAAAAAATTTTTTGTGTTTCAGGAATTCCCTTATCCATGCGAGAATGATGCTAATACTAAAGTTAAATCAGTTTGGAAAAGTCAGATTCATCTAGCGGTTCAGCTCAAATCTTACGGGGGAGCCATTATAAAAACAAGAATTCATCCAATGATTATGGGACTACAGCTAAAGCAAAATGAGCTTATGAAAGCTTAAACTAAAGGTATTTTAGTAAACTTTTAAATATAATTTTCATTTACAAAAAATTTAATTAAATCTAATTAATACATATCTTTTTTACTAGCAAGGGGAAAAGGTGTTTTGTGCCCTTAAGGACATTACTTATAAAGTGTAAACGGCTGAAAACTGAAGACAATAAATATTATAATGAAAATAACAATAGTAAAAATTATAATAACAATAATAGCATTGTATTGGACAAGTTTAATGATGAAATAATAAAGGACGGAATAAAAAAAATTTTTTAAATTAAATGAAAAAGTTCTAGCTGAAAAAAGTAATTCTAAACTCATTGATTGTATAGCAAATATATATTACGATGAAAATATCATAACTGAAAATTACATGGGCTCCATGACTTATACATGTGTTTACTGTGATGCGAAACATTTTGCTTCTGAATATACTAAAAGTAAAGATTTTTTCAATTGTTGTTATGAAGGTTAAGTAGAATTGTTAAAAAGTCCCCCTTACTCAGAACGATTGAAGCTTTTAACAACTAAATTTACAGAAGAAAGTATTGATTTTTGACGAAATGTCAAGTTGTACAATAATGCTTTAGCATTTGCAAATCTTGGTGCTGATTTTGATAAATTGGCAGGTAAAGGACCACAAGTTATGAGAATATGTGGACAGATTTATCATAATGTATATGTGTTACATCCTAATAAAGATGAAACACGTAAATATAGACAATTATATGTTTTAGATAATCAAATGACAACAATTAAACGTAATAAATTTAATACAAATTAAGCATTATTAAGACAATTAGACAACTTGATAAGAGATATTAACCCTTATGCTAAAGCCTATAAATTGGCGCATGAAATAGAAGAAGAAGAACTACAACGATGTACAAAAATCAATTGTCCTCCAATAGCTAATACAATGTCTATTGTCTACAATAATAATTCGGATAAGAATAGATATAATCTACCTACTTGTAATGAAGTTGCAATGGTATATGTTGGAGAAGATGATATTCCTCCTATTGAACGTAGTATTGTCATTTACTCTAACCAGGAAAGTGTCTGAGTTGCGGGTCACAGATCTTGATGAAACTTTGGAATAAGTATTTAGGTGCCAAAATATGAGTAAAGCCACAGCGGTACGGTCTAATGCTTCGAAAAACTGAAGTTATGGACGATTATAGTCTTATTTACGGAAAAATATGAAAAAAGAACTCCTTATTGAAGTGTAAATAATTCTGTCTGGAAATGTCTTTAATAAATTCACAATAACTTAAATAAAAGCAGAGAAAGCAAGCTTTAATTTGCTGGTTTTCGAATTAAAAAATAATAATTAGAACTAAAGTTATGCTTGTTTAAAGTTGAGCAGTAAGAAAGTACCAAAAATAGTCTAAATTTTGAAGGATGGTGATTTTTAGTACTCTTTTGATGCTTAATTTCAAACAAGCATAACTTTAGTTCTAATTATTATTTTTTAATTCGGAAACTAGCAAATTAAAGCTTGCTTTCTCTGCTTTCATTCAAGTTATTGTGAATTTATTAAAGACATTTCTAGACAGAATTATTTACACTTCAACAAGGAGTTCTTTTTTCATATTTTTCCGAAAATGAGACTATAATCGTCCATAACTTCACTTTTTCGAAGCGTTAGACCGTACCGCTGTGGCCTTACTCATATTTTGGTACCCAAATACTTATCCCGAAGTTGCATCAAGATCTGTGACCCGCAACTCAGACACTCTCCTGGTAAGTATGATAAACCAATTGATATACCAATAATTAGAAAACATACAGATCCTGTGACATATTCGTTTATTTATCCTGATGGTGGTTATGGATGAATGCCAAATATGAAAAGTAAATTTGGAAAATCTAATATTTTAAATTTGCAATTTCATAATTATGGATTTAGTGTTAGAAATGAATTTAATGCATACCTCAATTTGGAAAAAATATTTCAACAGTCAATTATTGATGCGTTTTTAAAAGTTGAAACCTCCATAATTTATTTCATACTAATAAGTCAAAATATATATTAACAAGTGATTGCTAGAAAGGTGCTATGGACTATTTACGTAACAAAAAAGTATTAGAATTGTCAAAATTTAGAAAAATGGTCATATTACCATCAAGCTTTACACGCAATCCATGATTTTTAAAACACAATTACATTGAGTTAATGACACTTTTAAACTATCATGATAAACTTGAATTTTTTTTCAACTATGACGTGTAACCTACATTGGAAAGAAATAACTGGAAACTTAGAAATTTATGAAAATGCAATAGATGGACCAGATATTGTAACAGAAGTATTTTATTAAAAAGTAGAAGAGTTCAAAGATTTAATAATCAAAAAAGGAATATTGTGAAAATATATTGCACATAGTTATGTAATTGAATTTCAAAAACGAGGATTACCGCATATGCATATGTTGTTATTTTTAGATAAAAATGATGAATTCGAAACTCTCAAAAAAATTGCACTTATTATTAACAGCATATATTGAATTAAATAGAGAAGATTTAGAAACAAGAAATTACTTGTATCCAGAAATACTAAATTTTTACACATTTGACAAAAACCTAAAAAAGTGGAATAAAAGGAAAAAAGGAAACCAATACTTAGTAGAATGTATTTGGTAAATCTGAAAGATAGAGAACGTTATTTTATTCGATTATTACTACTGCATGTTAAAGGAGCCATATCTTTTGAAGATTTATGTACTATTAATAATATAATATCACGCCGTGAGACATATCTTTCATTTTTCACATTTATTAATTTGAACATACACAGTTATTGATCAATCAAAGAATTTGTAAAACTAAGCAGAATATAAAATAAATAGTTCAAAAGGAGTCAAAATCCTAACTCAGCATTACAAAATCTGAATAACTCTGTGGCAATCATGAAACTATTACACATTAGTGAAATCAAAAGAAAGCATTATAAATACAAGATGACCTCAAGAAAAGGGGGCTCACTTAAAATACTCACATAGAGCACTTCATCGAGATTTCGCACTTAAATTATATATACATATGTTTCCGTTAATTTTTTTTTTATTTCTTATTAAGCGCGCTAATGATATATGTACACTTGGCGGAAAGGATATTTTTCCAAATGTTAACCTCAAATGGCTACATCGCATATTTTTATGGAACAAATTTTGCATCATCGTTACTTGTTACTTAATGACATAATTGTAGGAAACAAATAATATTACTTTCTTTTTTGATGACCTGAATTATAATTTTATGAAATAATATTTTTATATCTCAGTTTAAGAGGAGGTCGCGTATCTCTGTCCTTTTCTAAACAAGGAAATGATTTTTTTACAAAAACTAATAAGTTTAGCAAAAAATAAAGAGAAAGCCGCACCTTGTATGGAAAAAAGCAATGTTTTCTTTGATAAGAAAAAATTAATTTTATTGCTTCGTTCTCAAGAAAACTTTGAAAAACCAAATTGTCCACCCTAACCTCTATGATTTAAGTTTTTCAAGGTTTTCTAGAAAACAAAGCAATAAAATTAATTCTTTCTTATCAAAGAAAATATTACTTTTTTTGATACGAGATGCGGCTTTATCTTCATTTTTTGCTAGAGTTATTAGTTTCTGTAAAAAACTCAATTTTTTATTAGAAAAGGACAGAGATACGTGACCTCCTCTTAATAATCATATAGAATCTGATATTGTTAATTTAAATTATCTTTTTAATAAAATTTTAATTTTTATCATTTGAATTTCGCATAAATAACCTATATGAAAAAACAATATGTAAATTAGAACCTTGCATGAAAAAATGCATTATATCCATCAGGTAGAATACAAAAAACAAAAAACCCGTATTTTTTTGTTTTTTAAAATATGATGAATCGCAAAAGTTATAGCCAGTATGAGTTAATACAATTTTGATATATATAGAAATAGCGCCAATATACATGACGTCACGAGTTCACCTGTACTCGTGACGTCACACCAATTTTCAACTGCCTCTATCTCTTTAAGTTTTCATTTTTATGATAAAAGAAAAAATATGTGTTCTTAATTTTTTACACGCTTTTATTAATCTTGATTTCACGTCTGTCTGTCTTTCTGTCTGTCTGTAATCAAATCTTGCACGCTTGATTTGAGGCATTTTTGTCGATGGAAATTTCTGAAATTTCACACAGACCTTGGTCTCCGATGACAATGCAATAATCCATTGTCAGGTCGGCGATGACGGGTGTGCAAAGTCATATCCGAGGAAAGAGAGGAGAGGCATCTTTGGGTCGAGGCGAGTTGATAGAATGTTGTTGAGTTGATAGTTGTAGAAAATGCAGACCTTGGTCTCCGATGACAATGCAATAATCCGTTGTCAGGTCGGCGATGACGGGTGTGCAAAGTCATATCCGAGGAAAGAGAGGAGAGGCATCTTTGGGCCGAGGCGAGTTGATAGAATGTTGTTGAGTTGATAGTTGTAGAAAATGCATAGGGATAGGGGAATGTATAGGGGGAAATATAGAGGATGGGGGAATGTGTATGGGTTAGGGAATATATAGGAGATATGAGGATGTATAGGGGATAGGGGAATATATAGGGTATTGGGGAATATATATAGGGGATAGGGGAATGTATAAAAAAATTACTCATAAAAAATTCAATTTTAACTAAAAAATAGAAAATAAATAGTTTAAAATAAAATTTTTAAAACACGTTTTTATAATGGAGAAAATACACTTATAAGTATTAAATAAATTAATTTACTACCTTGAAATTACTTTTATACAGTTCATTGCAATAATTAAGAGAAAATTTTACAGCAAAAATCTTCTTTTAATTATTACAAAAAAAACATTTTCTTACTCACACAGTTTTTACAAAATAAAAACGAAAATATTAATATTTTGTGAAGGGAATCAACTGTATTTTAAATAAAAATCAATTAAATAATGAGGAAATAGAATGTCAAAAATTTCTCTTACAACTTGAAGAAAATACAAATTTCAACTGTAAGGAAAAAGAGGAAGAATTTCTTACATATTTTATAAAAGAAAATACTTTAATTATTATTATAATGGATATTAACCAAGAAAAATCTTGTAAATTAAAGGAAAATTTAGTGTGTAACAATATAAATCATATTCAAGAGGAAAATATCGATCGAATGAAAAATTATTGAGTAAAATAGTTTTAAATCACTTGAATAAAAAAAATAAACAAATTATAAAGGATTTAATTTAAAAAAATGAAGATATATTTTGACTAGAAGGAGAAAAAAATTAGAAATGTAATTTAGAACATCATGAAATAAATTTAACAGATAATAAACCAATATATGTTAAATAATTTCCATTGTTATATGAGTCGAAAGAAATTGCTATAGAAGAAACAAATAAATTAATTAAAAATAATTTAGTGAGACCACCTAAATGTGCTTACAATGCACCAGAATTTGTAGTAAAGAACTGGTAACTATGGGAAAGAAAGGTGGCGATTAGTTATAGATTATAGAAAATTAAATGAAAAAAAACAATACCTATTCCATATTTGATACCATCTATAACAGAAATTTTTGATGACTTAGGTGGAAATGAATATTTCACGACTATAGATATGGTATCACTTTTTCATTGGGTACCTATGAAAGAATCGGATATTAATAAAACAGCTTTTAGCGTTTATCCATTAGGGAGATTTGAATCATGGTTTCACCATTTGGTTTAACAAATTCTCCTCGAACATTCATGAGAGTAGCTAACACTGCTCTGGGTGAACTTATTAACAAAAAATATGTCATGTATATATTGATGACATAATTATAGCTACAAAATCACAAAAAGAACATAATATTAAATTTAATTTAGTAGCTTTAAAACTTAGAGAAGCTGGATCAAAACTAGAACAAAACAGAAAATGTGCATTTATAAAGGAAGAAGTAACGTTTCTAGGACATATTATAAGCGAAAACGAGATAAAGGCAGATAGAAAAAAAGTCGAGTCAGTAAAACTATTTTCTATTCCAAAAATAGTTAAAAATATTAGAGAATTTTTAGGACTAGCAGGATACTATGGAAGATTTATAAATGATTTCACAAAAATAGCAAAACCATTAACATGTTTGTTACAAAAAGATATAAAATTTTCATGGGATTTGGAACAGCAGCAAGCATTCGATAAACTTAAAAAAACATTATATTTTGCTTTATTGTTACAATTTCCACAGCTAGATAAGCCTTTCATAATTACAACTGATGCATCAGAATATGCATTAGGAGCTGTATTATCTCAGAGAGAAATTGGAGAGTATAAACCTATAACATATTCTTCGTGAGTCTTAAAAGGCCCAGAACTCAATTATCATACATATGAGAAATAAGCGTTAGGAATATTATTCGGTATAGAGTCATTTAGAAATTATATTTACGGAAATAAATTTATCATAGTAACGGATCATAAACCATTACTATCTTTCAAATCAGCAGATAAAAATAATAAAATTTAAAGGTGGTGACTCAAATTGTCAGAATATGTAGTACTAGGGGGGTACCCTCCTGCTCGCTTCGTTCGCCAACCCCCCTTTAGTATCTATTGTAAATTGTATATTATAAATAATTAAAAAATTTTTAGTGACTTTTATAAATTTTTATTAGTATGTGAATTTAAAATGCAAACATTTATTTTTTTTTATGTATTTATTATAATATTGAAAATAATATTGAGAATTTTAAATAATGATTTTTTAATAATTTTTTCTATAATATTTCTTCTCATACAATGTTTTTTATAACATTTTCATTTTCATGTTGTATAAAAATTTTTTTACTATTTTTTACTCTTGATAACGCTACATATAATTGACCATGTGAAAATAAAGGTTTATTTAAATATATTCCTACGTTTTCAAAACTTTAGCCTTGAGCTTTATTAATGGTCATTGCAAATGCTAAGCAAATTGGAAATTGCCTACGGTATAATATAAATGATAACGATGTTTTTTCACCTGTATCTAAAATTATTCTTGGTATAAATATAATTGAACCTTTTTTATTGCCGTAATAATTTCAGCTTTTATATTAAATTTAAATAAATCAATAATTTTTAACCGAGTACCATTATATAGTCCGTCACTTACACTTAAATTTCTTATTAAAATTACAATCGCATTTTTTTAAGAATTAATTTATGTACTGAAAACCCTGGAAATCGTAATGAATTTAAATATTCAATTGGAAACTTTGATTCAACATCTATTTCAGTTCGATCAATACCTTTGTGTTTTGCGGAATCAATACTATAATATTCTACTGCATTTGAGTTAATTTTATTTAAAATTTTATCATTGATATTATATATGTCTTCATTATGTGATGAAAGTATAATTTTATCAGATAAATCTTCTTTTAAATCTATATTGTTACCATATACTTTTTTACATATATCTTTTGTTTTCCAATTTTCAGGAATTTCCAATGATGTAATTAAACCACTTCCAATTTTTAATAAAAAATTTGCATAATTATCATCATTATTTCTCATATTTTTTGTTAATTTTTTTGTACTCTTTTACAAAATAAATTAATATCTATCTATCTAAATTTAAATTTTTAAAAAATTTTTCCAAAATTCTGAAAATTTTAAGGTTTCATTTATAATTATTTGTTTTGTTCCATATTTAATGATTGGAAGTGTTTGCATATAATCACCTCCAAGAATAAGTATTTTATTTCCAAAAAAGTAATTTTCCAATCTACAAATATTTCGAATAAGTTTATCAACAAGTTCTGATGCTTTTTTCGGAAACATAGAAGATTCATCTTATAAAATAACATCACATTCTCTAATTTTTTTTTATCTGAATCTAATTTGACACTCAAATTTTCTGTATTTTTTAAATCTAATGGTAATTTGAAAACTTTATGACTCGTTGTACCACCAGGTAATAAAATAGATGCAATACCTGTCCATGCCATTGCTAAAATTTTTTTGTTTTCACTTAAAAAGTAGGGTATTAAAATATTGTATAATAATGTTTTTCCAGTACCTCCAGGTCCATTGATAAAAATAAATTTATCTTTTTTTTTCATTAATAATATAATTGAAAATTATTTTTTGATTATTATTTAATAATGGCAATAATTTTTTTTAATTTTTCATCGTTAATTTGTATAGTTTTTAATAATTCAAAATATTCATTATTTTCTATAGGTGTTGGGTTTTATAACCCAAAATCAGAACATTTAAAATTTTCTATCATCAAAATTTCATTAATTTCATTTGAAGCTCTGTTTTGATTATTATTTAAGAATCCTTTACAAAAATAATTTTTATATTTATTCCAAATATTTAATGCTAATGAACAATTATTATCTGACAACATGTACCACGCAAAATTTTGTCTTAATTGTTTTGGCATCATTATTTCACAAGTTTCATAAAAAATTTTGTAAATTTCTCCATCACATTCGACTAATCCCATTGCGATAGCTGTTTCTCTGAAAGAATTATATTTTATTTCTTCATAAGTTAACAAATCATAATAACAAGTTGCTCCTTTAACTCTGTGTAGAATAAGTTTTAAATGAAAACGTTTAATATCTTTGGAACTTACATTTATAAGTCTTTCAACATAATTTGAATATTTTGTTCTTTTAATCCATTGTTTTTTTGAATAATAATGGTATGTTCGCATATAAATATTATTGAGCATTTTTATCATTTTTATTTAATTCAAACCATAAAATTAATGTTGTTTCAAATTTTTTTATTGCTTCTAAATGTGAAATTAAATAAATTAAATTTAAATAGTTTTGCTATTAAAAAAAAGGATAAAAAAATATTGAAAAAATATAAATTTAATAAATAAATATATTAATACACAAAATTTAATAAAATTTTTTATTTTTTCTATTGAATTAATTTTTGAAAATAAATTTAGCAATAAGTTATCTAGAACATCATTTCATTATCATTTTTTCCGCTTAATTTATTGAAATTAAGCTAAAGGATCAAATATTTAGCTAAAACTCATAATAAATCACTTAAAATTAGCTAAAAATTATCAGTGAAAAGGAGGGATTAATTATCAGTAAGGGTGGGATTGGGGATTTCGAGAGGCTGACAGAAGCGACAGCGGCAGCGGCAAAAATCTTTTATAATATAGATAAATCAACAAAAATTAGCTAAAAATGATCAGTAAAAAGGAGGGATCAGGAATTTCGAGAGGCTGACAGCGGCAGCAGCGAAAATCTTTTGAAATATCGATAGATAGATATAAAAAGGAAAAAATGAACGTGAATGGTGATGCGTTATCTAGAAATCATATAGATACAGTAGAATTTAATATCATAACTAGAGCTCAAAAAGCGAAGAAAAACGAAGCAAATAGTAAATTAACGAATATACCCAGGAATGAAATGAAAATACAATAATTAAATGATCAACGTACACGTATTAAAAAGAAACGTGGTTGACCAAAAAAAATCAAAGCAATAACCAATAATAATGAAGAATAATAACAATAATAATGAAGAAATTAAAACTGTCAAAAATAAAGACGAAAAACAAGAAAATATATATATTATACTTAAATAAATCTAATACCATTATATATTCTAAAAATTCTATACAAAATAGAAAAGATAATATACTACATTTAATTACGAATGAAAGGATATCCTTCGATGAAATTCAAGATGAATATTTTAAACACAAAAATATTGAAATAAATAATGATTTAAAAGATAATGAGATTAAAATAGTAAATTATAAAGAGGAAAATTTTTATAATGTGTTTAAATATAAAAGAATCATCAATATTAATATAAAAAAATTATTAAATAATTTCAATATATTAAAAAATCTATCGAATGAAAATAATTGTATTATATTTAGTATATCAAAGAATATAAGAATCTCAAATATAGATTGGAATGAAATCGAAAATATATTATATAATGCTTTTAAAAACACAAGAATAAAAGTTATTATTTGTTTGAATAGTACAAAATATGTAAAAAATAAAAAAAGAAATGAAATTTTTAAATTATATTATTCTTTGAGTTTAAGGGGTTATTCAGGAATGAATAGAACCTATAATCGAATTAAAAATAAATATTTCTGGGAAAATCTAAAAAGCGATGTACACAATCGTATACAAAACTGTGAAACATGTCAGAGAAATAAATTAAAAAGAATTAAAACAAAACAACTTATGATAATAACAGATACCCCAGAAAAAACATTCGATAAAATCTCATTAGATATAGTAGAACCTCTTAATATAACTAATAATAATAATAATAAATACACTGCCACCGAGATACTTTTGCCCCCCTTCGTCTAAAATCGACTTATCTAAAAAGTTTTATAACTCTGGAAAAAATAGTCGTAGCCTAAAAATTCCAACGGGATTCGAAAGATTGTTGAAAATTCTTTCAAAAACTATTGGTTTGATATAAAAAAAAAACATTTTTTTCGTATCTCTTATCCTTGTTTAAAAAGAAATTTTTTTTAACTTTGTTTTGACTTTATAAAATAGTGTTCAATTTTAGTAGAAATTACATTAATACAAAACCAAATAGGTTTTAAAGCTTATATTTCAACGATGAAAATGCAATGTCGAACGTCTAGATTCGACCTTTTAAACCAGAGTTATAAGATTTTATATTTAAAAATAAGCTTTTTTTCGATGTATGAATATCTCTGAATTTAAGAGGAATAGAAAAATTTGCCAGAGAGAAAAAATGTTCCTTTCTGGTCAAATAATAATAATATATAATAATAAATTGATTTCGAAAATTTTTTTTTTTTTTTGTTGGAATGTAATCAAATTTTGATATCTTTAAAATATTGAACAACGTGGGTAAAAAAGGCAAAAAAAAAATTTTTTCCAGAAATCAATTTTTTATTATATATTATTATTATTTGACCAGAAAGGAACATTTTTTCTCTCTGACAAATTTTTCTATTCCTCTTAAATTCAGAGATATTCATACATCGAAAAAAAGCTTATTTTTAAATATAAAATCTTATAACTCTGGTTTAAAAGGTCGAATCTAGACGTTCGATATTGCATTTTCATCGTTGAAATATAAGCTTTAAAACCTATTTGGTTTTGTATTAATGTAATTTCTACTAAAATTGAACACTATTTTATAAAGTCAAAACAAAGTTAAAAAAAATTTCTTTTTAAACAAGGATAAGAGATACGAAAAAAATGTTTTTTTTTCATATCAAACCAATAGTTTTTGAAAGAATTTTCAACAATCTTTCGAATCCCGTTGGAATTTTTAGACTACGACCATGTTTTCCAGAGTTATAAGACTTTTTAGATAAGTCGATTTTAGACGGAGGGGGGCAAAAGTATCTCGGTGGCAGTGTACATATTAACTATTCAAGATCATTTATAGAAATTTTTAATAGCTATCGCGCTTAAAGACCAAACAGCAGAGTCTATAGCTAATGCATTTATAAAAAAAAATTCATTTGCATTTTCAGTTCACCAAAACTAGTGCTGACAGATAAGTGTGCAAATTTTACAGACAAATTAATGAAAGCTATTTCAAAAAGATTTAAATTTGAAAAAATCGAAGCCACTGCCTTTCATCCAGAATCTAATGGTTCATTAGAAAGGACTCAACATCACCCATGTGAATATTTAAAAATTTTGCTGATAAAAAATTGGAATGGAATGATTGGTGTGAACTTACACAATTTAACTATAATACTAGTATTCATTCAAGTCATAAATTTACACCGCATGAACTTGTTTCCGCCTACCCAACTAGATTACCATCTAGCAAACCTTTAAAATCATTAGAAAAGTTGCAAACCTTTAAGAGGAGGTTACGTATCTCTGTCCTTTTTTAATCAAAGAATTAATTTTTTGCAAAAACTAATAGCTTCAGCAAAAAATAAAGAGAAAGTCATATCTCGAATAAAGCAAAATTTTCTTTGATGAGAAAGAATTGATTTTATTGCTTCCTTTTCAAGAAAACCTTGAAAAACCGTATTGTCTACCCTAACCTGTATTTTTTAAGTTTTTCAAAGTTTTCTTGTAATTTAAGCGATAAAATCAATTCTTTCTCATCAATGAAAATATTCCTTTTTTTTATAATAAGATGCGGCTTTCTCTTTATTTTTTGCTAAAATTATTAGTTTTGGTAAAAAAATTAATTCTCTGATTAGAAAAGGACAGATATACTCGACCTCCTCTTAATGATTATATAGAAAAATTATTAATAAATATGAAAGATATTGCAAAAATAGCCTGCGAAAATTTAATAGTATTAGAAAAAAAATCTAAATTTTATTATAACCAACTTATAAATCCTATAGATTTTAATATTGTCGATGAAGTATGATTCATAAAAGAACCGAAACCAGGAAAATTGAAAAAAGATCAAAATTTGGGACCTTTTGAATTATTAAGAATTCATGAAAATATTAATATTACTATAAATTCCAAGAGTACTCCAAAACTGGTTAATGCTAATAAATTGATTTCACATAAACGTAAAAATTAATAATATTTTCTATTTCAGAACGCTACATTTCTATATAGACATAAGAAAATACTGTCTATAATATTTATCTTAGTATCCATTATAAAGAATAATTCTGCAATCATTGGTTTCAACTGTGAATCTACAGACTTCAGACTTCGTATTCTTTATTAGACACAAGCGAATGCGATCTTCAACAAGAAAATGTTACCATAAACAAGACAACAATAGAATTACTACAAATTGCGGGATTTAAATTCATAAATCAAGCAAGCTATATTTTTTTGGAAACATTTATCTATAGAGGAGGGTTTCAAAACAGAATATGAAACTATTTATAGAGGCCCTGCAACAATAATAAATTCACCACATCAAAATCTTGTTTACACTCTAGATTCCGAAAAAACAACATTCTCACTATTGGCTTTAAATAATATTAATATTTGTGATAGGATACTAACAAAAATTAAACATCCAAAATTATTTATTTTCGATATTTCTTATAATAAAATATTATTTGATAATAATGAAATGAGAAATGAAGTAAACTTAGATATATTTACTTATGTAAATTCAAAATTTTTATATATATAGAAAAACATTTTAGAAAAAATCTTAAAGATTTTTATTTTAATATTTTAAAAGAAAAATGCGAGATAGAAAAAAAGGTAATTTGTCTATCCTCATTTCTTGCATCCATAGCTAAAATCATGCATAAACCAGGCTATATAGCTAATCCATAAGCTCAGCCATAATAAAGAAATTTATTATTATTCAAATGATTAAATTGACTACAGACCCAATTATAAGGGGCTATACCCTTCACACTATTTATGGCTGGTCTATACATTTATTAGGAGAAATTTTCAGCTCTCTAACACATTTAATGATAACATTAAATAAAAATCAAGTGAAAAGAAAAACAAATTACGAAGAGATCCAACTGAAATAAATAAGGATAGAAAAACCTCCTATTTCAAAACCTATACCATTAAAAGAAACAATACAATCATGCATAGCGAAACTCACACCTCCACCTTTACTTTTAAAAGCACCATACACCAAACCAGCAATGCCTACACTATCTCCCAAACCTTTTCAAAAAGAGCCCAGAGAATTACCACTTTTCTGCTCTCGCATAGAATAATTAAAATTTTTTTTACCATTCTTCAATAATTACTATTGTTACAAGTTTTTATTATTATTTTTTCAATGTTTAAAAAAAAAAATTTTTTTTAACAGGGAAAAAAGGGAGTTTACTTCATTTAATCAACAAAAAAATTAAGCGTAATTAAAATTAAAAAGTTTAAATAAAATTATTGAAATGAATTGATTATTGTTCAAATAAAACTATTATTACTTATACGATAAAATAATTTTTAAGGTTAAAAAAAAAAATACAGAAATTGCAATTGCTTAGTTTACAGAAAAAATAGAATACTTATAAAAAAAAACTATGACTTATTTATAAAGTAGAAAACAATAATTTATGCAAATTATAAATAAATGATTATTATAACTCGATTATATTTAATGTTAATTATATAACTAATTATAAATAATTATAAGAATATTGTTACATCTTGAGTATTAAGTTAAAACTTAGGTTTGTAAAATTAATTTTTTTTTAGATCCTATAATTACGTAATGCAATCATCTTGAGCCGGGAAGGAAGTAGATGAATATTCACTTATACATACATTTTATATTTAAATAATAATAAAATTATATAAAATATATCAGACTGTTATTTATAAAATTAAAAAGAAAAAAACAAAAGAACAAAAATTTCTTATTTTTCAACTTGAAGAATTATAATTATTATGACAAATTTAATATTATTTCATACTATTTAAATAGTTACTTCTACGAAGCATTCTATGTTATTTTTGCTATAAAATATCTCATAAGCTATAATACAAAACTTCATTTATAAAGAAATTTTAAAATGTATAAATTAAATTAATTAAAAAATTTATAAGCGAAATCACGAATAATTTAAGACCAATTCCTATTAGAACTAAAAAAACCATACCATATTTAAAATATAAGCTTAAAATAATTATGCAATTCAAGAATTTTTCCTTTTTCTATACCGAAAATTCATTTATTACTCAACAATTATCTAATAGAATCCATACCAATTTTCTAAAAATTATGTATTCTCAAATATATTTGAATGATTGCACATTCAGGGAAATATTTAAATTAATATGATACGCAAATAAATTCTAAGATATTTATGTGAATTGATCAATAACTGTATAAAAATTATTATATTTTCTTTTGCTGCTTCTCGTACCGATAAGCAACATCTTGAGCCCCAAGGTGTCACGTCGTAAGACGTATCTTTCATTTTTTACATTAATTGATTCGAACATACACAGTTATTGATCAATCAAAGAATTTGTAAAACTAAGCAGAATATAAAATAATTAGTTCAAAAGGAGACGAAATTCAAACTCAGCATCACAAAATCTGAACAACTCTGTGGGAATCATAAAACAATTACACATTAGTGAAACCAAAAAAAAGCAGTATAAATACGAGGTGACCTCAAGAAAGGGGGGCTTATTTAAAAATATCTCATAGTGAGAACGATTACCAAAAGAAAGCAGTATAAATACGAGATCACCTCAAGAAACAGGGGCTTACTTAAAAATATCTCATAGTGAGAACGATTACTTTTGACCAAATATTGGTAGAGCAATCCACCACTAGACATTTATATCTACATTTTTATCTTTGATTTTCTAGATTATAAGTTCATAAACATAAAATATATATCATATTATTTTGAATTAACACTAAAATCATATTCTTAAATCTTTGTCCTGGTGCAAAGCCAGGACTTCACAGTAATATACAATTTATTTTATAAGGCAGTTAAACAATTAATTGATGAAGATGAAGAATAGAATGGATATTTGGAAGAAGCATCATATAGATCAAGCAAGATCGAGAAAGAGCAATGGTGATCGAGAAAGAGCCAGAATAATGGCTAATGGCCATTTTCGAATGGTCTATTTTCTACCAGGGATACTCCTGGGCAGTATGTTTTGTTTGTGCAATTTGATGAAATCGGACAATTTAGGGTCGTAGGCTTTATTATTTGTAAGAGGCGACCACACAGCTTCATGAACTGCGTGACGTAGAAGTAGTTGAACTGCAGTTTTAATAGTTGATTTATATATATAATATTTGGCCAATGCATGCAACTGTAAGATTAATAACATTTGATCGAGAATGTTACTAATGCTTTGAAAATAACATTTGATAATAACAGCAATTAAATCTTACGATGTTGGATAAAAAAAATTAAATGATGAAAAACAAATATTTGGCTATTTGTAAAATGATTACGATCTTTTAACAATGATTAAGGATGCAGTGACTGAATAACCCTGACTGTGTAAATACCAAATGGAAGTATAATATATTGTTCAAATATATGTTATAAATAAAATTTAGATACTCAAGGAGTACAAAAGGGCCAATGGCATGATCTGTGGATTCTACCTATATACCTGGAAGCACTAACACGATGTCGAGAATGTTATTTACTAACTAATATTACTTTGTTTTTACAGGTTGTTATCAAAAACCATCAAAATAATATAATTATATTTTAGTAATCTATGTACATTCATATGGTGCATTTCGTACAGCTGTTACAACGATAAATGTAAATTACTATACAAAAGTGAATATAATCACTTAACTGAAATATTTTTTCTTATATGAATACTGTATAAAATAGGCATAAGTATATGATTTCGTCAGTAAAACAGTACGCATAACTTGGAACACAACAAGTTACGCGTTATAGAATGCTTCTTTGTGTTATCAGAAAGTCACAATTTTTTCTAATCATCAGAGTTTTCGACGATCCAAAGGCCCTTGTAGCAGACATGTATGCGACCTGAGGAAAACCGAGAGGTATAAATATATGAGGCCTAAAAGAAAAGTGGACATGCTGAATAGCTCAAAGGAAAGGGGCTGTAAGGGCTAAAGGAACAAGATGGTCTAGTTTACGCCTTGACACACTACAGTTTAATCGTCAAGGCTTTATGTACAATCAAACAACTCAACTCTTTTAAAAGAATATATTTTCATTATACATAAAATCAGAGTTTTTGTTTGTACCTTATTTCTTTTATTTGATCAATTTTTACAATTATATGTCAATTTTAAAAGAGTATTTAAAAAAGTATTTGACGAATACTTTTTGAAATACTTTGAAGTATTTAAAAAAATATTCGTCGAATACTTTTTCGAATACTTTTGGACATTGAAAAAAGTATACGAAAAAAATTTTTTCGAATACTTTTTCAAAGCAACTTTTTTCGTAATAAAAAACATAAAGGCAAGAAAAAATTACCTCAAAAAAAGATATTTTGAAAAAGTATTCGTCAAATACTTTTTTGAATACTTTTTTAAAATTTGCGTATTATTCATTTTTTTCATATTTATACAATTGAAGATTCTCATTAATTAAAATAAGAATCTTCAATTGAATTAAATGTTACTCCAGCTTTTATATATATATATATATATATATATATATATATATATATACATAATATATCGCCCATTCTCTGTTCAATCGAAGGACGAAAAATTTTTTTCGCTAAAAATTGTTAAAATGGTTCTTTTCCATATTATAGACCACTTAGAATATTTATAGATCTCTGTAGTACATATTTTTAGAGCTACAAGGCTTGAAAATTGGGCTAAACCTATAATTTTGACATTTTTTGGCTAATTTTAGGCTTAAATTACTCAGTTGGATTGCGATTTAAGAATATATTACTGTGCAACTTTTTTGTTCAAAATATTCTAAATTTTGACGAAAAAGTAATTCATAAGTGCTAATGTAGCCATTTGCTGAGCTAAAGTCATTTAAAACATTAAAAAATCACTTTTCAAGCTTTCGAAACATGATCCCATATCCAAAAAGCTCATCGAAGTAGGTAATATATGTATAAATATAGTCTAAACATTTCAGAGTAGACGTACTGATCAATCCTTTAGAAACAATAAAAATGTAATTAAAAATAATGAAAAATGTGATTTTCAGCTGAATTTCTTTAGTTTTAAACTTGAAATTATTTCAAAATAATTTGCAAAATGATACTACGCAAGTTGTATTGAAATTAGTTGATTCACTTTTTCTTTATAGAATCGATCACTCAATTTCAGAATTATCAAAATCTGTGTTACTGTAAAGTGGGATAAAAGTTGAAAATAAATAAATTGACTTTATGCGTCTATTTATGAAATCATCGTATTGATGATGAGTTAAAAAAATCTTATAATTGTTTAAGAAAGTGCATTTCCATTTTTTTAGTATACATTTATTATAATTAAAGTGAAAATAATTTTGAAGATTGCTATGGATGAACGTAGAAGTGATAAATATATTTTATGGGGATTTCGACTTGTACAACCTCAAAAAATATGGTATATCAATACATCCAAAACTGACATGAGTTTAATCGTATATCACTGACAATCAGAATAAATTAATTTAATATTAATTTATATCAATGTCTATGACATGCTGATTTTAATTATTTGTTCAAATGGCTCCTAAGTTTTTATACATGATTACATTCAATTATTGCTGTCACATCATTGGATAAATTCAAGTTAAAATGAAAATCAATTTTCATTAAATGAGAATATTATTTACTAATGTGAAAATAATAAGCTACTCTAAAAAAATACAGCAAGAATTAGAATCAATCATTTTCTAAAACTAAACTTAAGAATATAGAGCAATAGGTACTTTAATTTCAACAAGTCTCGAGAAATAAAATTCAAGTCAGTGTTTATCATCTGCTAAGTCTATAAAAGAATATGATCCCTGGTAGAAAATGAAACGCTTTTTTTACCATTTCATGGCCATTGCTTTGAAATGAAGAGCTGAAAATGGGTAGTTTTTATGGCCATTATTTTAACTCATATGAAACGTTTTTTTTTTACCTATATACCACTGACATGTTACACGCATTTTTGAAGATTAAAATGTGAATTTTAGAAACAGAAAAAATACTTATAATTAAATCTTTATAATTATTTGTGTTTGGGACGATTTATTTTTTCATTTTTTTGTATTTATTAAACATATTTTATAATTTAAACGCGAATGAAAAGATGTATTGGATTTATAGGTTAAAATATTATAGGAGCGCGGTGGCATATAGGAGCGCGGTGGCGTATAGGAGCGCGGTGGCGTATAGGAGCGCGGTGGCGTAACGGATAGAGCTCTTGCCTTCAACGCGGTGGGCACGGGTTCGAATCCTGGCCAGGCACCTCTGACTTTTTTTCCGAAAGAAAATTAGTGTATGTGCTACCCATATCGCGACTCTTAAGAAATCTGACCTCATTGAGTATCGGTTGATTGTTGGTCACAAAAGTGGCTGGCCATCCATCGGTAGTCAAAGTTTTCGGTATGGCGGTGTCTGACAGTCTAGCCTGATGTAATGTGTTAAACGGTTCCGGGCTGGGCTCCCTCGACATCTCCATAGAAAAAGGTTAATTATATAAAGGATAACAATATCCTTTATATATTAATCTTTTTTAAAAAAAAAAAAAAAAAAAAAAAAAAAAATAGGTTAAAATATTTCTAGGTACTTGAAATGCCTACTTTATCGACAACATATTTCTATTAACATTTTTTATCTATACAAAAAATGAAGGCTCTGCAGATTCGGCAAAAAATGACTAGTTATTAGCCAATATTGATGTGACAAAATATTACTATTAATAATGTCCATAAATTGTATTATTCACCATTTTTCATGTTCACATTTCTACCAGGGATCATTTACCTGTTATTTACATTTATATTATTCATTTGTACTGTTATAAATAGAATGCTCACTAGATCATCCTGAATCACACTATTTATTACTTGTAATAAAAAAAAAGTTATTACAAAGTATCAACCATTATTTCAAACAAATCTGTCAGGATATGCATTCATACATGTTTCAAAGTAACCTGTTGAAAAAATTTATATGAATATTTAATCTGAATTTCTTATACGAATTTTTCATATATTCAATATATATTTTTTTCATTTTTTTACATTAAAAAATTAATATAAAAAATTGCAGCTTGGATTTTGAAGTTTTTTCATACTTTTCCCATATAAAAATAATGAGATGATCACCATAATTATTATTCATTTAAATTATTCATATGTATTTTTCATATAAATTTTTCATGTAAATTTTTCATGTAAATTTTTCATATGAATTGTTTATATAAATTTTTCATATGATTTTTTTTAAAAATAAATAAAAGTTTATAATAAAAATTCATATAAAAATTTATATGAACTTTTTCAACAGGATATCAGAATCCACAAAGCTTTCAAGCTCACTTACTAGGAGAGTATCAGACCTCCGGATCACGGATTTTGCTCAAACTTTGGGATAAGTTTTAAGATGTTAAAATATGAAAGGAAACAGAATTTTAGACCCCAACGCTCAATATTTCCCTAGTTACAGGCAATCAAAGAAAATCACTAAAAAAGTTACTAGATTTTCAAACGCTTACAGTTCCTTAGCATTGATACTTAGGAGCATGAAACTTTTTTTAAATTAAAGCTGAGCTCAAATCCTTTCGAAATAGTAGTTATAGCATGTCAAAATATTATTTTTTCCCAAAGTCATAGCGTAATAAACATTAGACCCAATTTCAGCTTTTTTTATTAATTAATGTTTTAAAAAGAAAAATCAGATCCAATATTTATCACGCTCTAACTTTGGGAAAAAATAATATTTTGAGATGTTATAGGTGCTATTTCGAAAGGATTTGAGCTCAGCTTTCATTTTAAATAAGGTTTAAGCTTCTAGCTATCAATGCTAAGGAACTATATGCGTTTGAAAATCTAGTAACTTTTTTAGTGATTTTCTTTAATTGCCTGTAACTAGGGAAATATTGAGCGTTGGGATCTAAAATTCTGTTTCCTTTCATATTTTGACATCTGGAAACTTATCCCAACGCTTGACCAAAATCCGTGATCCGGAGGTCTGATACTCTCCTAGTTAGATTTGTGAACCTCACTATTTTATAGACATTATGAATCACATAATAAACAATACCTATTAATAATTGATGTAACTGAAAAATAATATAAAAAGTTTCTAACACCGTAATTATATTTGATTACGTAAATTGATTCATTTTGAATACAAAATTAAGAAAAAGCCTTAAGCGATCTTATTTATCTTCAACATATGATTATATTGCATTTAATAAATACTAAACTAACATTAATAACACTTGTAAAAATATGGAAATGATTATTTGTGAATTAAAAATCAAACCATCAAAGCCCTTTCTGCACAATTAGCATGTTTCATGAAAAAATGTATTATATCTGTCAGGCAAATTGCGAAAAAATAAAAGACCCGTATTTTTTTGTTTTTCAAAATATGATGAATTGCAAAAGTTATAGCCGATATAAGTTAATATAATATATATATATATAGTGCCATGATACGTGACTTCACAACCACATATGTGATTGTGACGTCACACCAATTTAACTGCTTCTATCTCTTCGAGTTTTCATTTTCATGAAAAAAGAAAAAATACGGGTCTTTTATTTTTTCGTATTCTACCTGATGGATATAATACATTTTTTCATGAAATATGCTAATTCTTCCCTATTAAGAAATCTCAAATGAGATCTCTAATGAGGTCTCATGCCAAAATCTCACTTTACAATATTTTTTATTTTTGTATGTTTGAGATCATCAATTGAAGAATATTTTTTAAAAATTCGGACTTAGAAAATTTTTTAAAAAGAGTCTCCAATTTATGATTTTAAACATACCAAAATAAAAAAAATCAAATGAGATTTTTTAGTAGGGTATACACTTGTGGCTTGAGATTTGTTTAATTGAATTTTTGACTTAAATTTAAAAAAAGCATAAAAACAAAAGCCATTTGCTTTTAAGAGAAAGAGTTACCAGATATCCGTAGCAAAGTTAAAGACTGTTTCATAGAGGATTTCCATAGCTGAATCCAATAGGTGTCTAACATTAAATAGATTTGTCTACCATATAGCATAGTATTGAATAACCAGGTAGCTATTGTAATAAGGCCAAATTCATCTTTTAGAGATGAACTTGAAAGGTCATTCATCTGTTATTCACATCTACGTTATTTGCTTCTACTGTTATCAAAAGAATGCTCTCTTATGCTGAACTCATACTCTTTATAGCCCAATTTACAATTGAGAAAAATTTTTAACAAAATTTATATCAGTCTAATTATTTTAAACAAATCAGTCAATTTTTCGAGTTAAAAATTGTTTGAAATATTTTTTTTACTAAATAATTTATTAACCAACTATTTCATTTAATCATATTAAAAAAATATGTATGTCGTAATTAAAATATAGATTATCAAATTTTTCATCTACAGTATATTTCATAATTTAATATCACGTAATAAATAAAATATAAATTTATAAATATATTAATTCATCAATAACATTTACTTGAATAGACTCTACAGAATCAGAAAATAATTTGGATTGCAGATAGCCATTTTCTATTGGACTAATAAAATGTTGTTTTTGTAAGTTCTTCACTCAATTTCTATTTTTAAAACGATTCTGCAATTTTTTAAAATTTTCATTGCAATTTGATTATAGCGAGTAGGCAAAAGCAACATTATTATAGTTTCCTTTATTTTTTAACCATTCGTAAAAATGCAACTGCATCCAAAATTTGTTGCGTTGTTGAAAATGTAACGCTTTCTTTAGCTGCAGCTCTTTTAATAGAACCACCGACTCCATCACATGCACCTTTACCATGTGCAGTTGGGAAAAATGCCACTCTGCTGATATTCTAAAATCATTATGATGATAAAGATTTAAAATATTTTTGAAATTTTTAAACTGCTGAGAGACTCCGTCACTAAAATAGTGGATACTTTTTAATCCTTTGAAATTTTCTTTTAGATATATAATCAGTAGTTGTTGATACGTATAGACTGTCATAGTATCATAAGCCAAGTTATTTGAAATTATTAAAAATGACTTGCTTGATAATCTAGTATGTTCCACATAATAAATATATGTAACAAATACTGTTGCCTGGTCATTATTCCAGTGAAATCCTTGTGGAGCATTTTGAGCGATAAAAGCATAATTTTCTGAAAAATCTAAGCATACTATTGTAATTCACTTTTTAATTTTTTTGTCTGAATTTTATAAAGTCTGTATCAAGTAGGAAAATAGGCAATATTTAACATTCATGGATTTGTTTAAAATTTTTTTTATGTTTATGACTTTGGTTCTAATCAACTTGGATGAACTTTTTAAAGCTTTTAGGTGAAGTTTACTACTATACTTTGACAAATTACATTAAGTACTTATTTAATTGAGGGGATGTAAAATACCGACATTACAGTTTTCCAAATTTTTTATTCTCCATTAAAATATTTTCAAAATATCTCTATATTACAGCCTTCTATTTTAATTAATAAAAAGCATAATATAGAGATATTTCTGAGAATTTTTGAATAAAGATTAAAAATTTGGAAAACTGCAATATCGGTAACTATGTATTAAACATACACCGTATTACATCACCTTAACGGGAGGCCGGAGTAGAACCTGATACCGACCGAGTAACAATTGAGTTGTCGTTATTTACTTAAGTATTAATCGGTGTATCTTCAAATTAAAGATTAAGCGCAATAGATATTATTATTATGAACATCTATGCACAAGAAAAAAAAAATCTACCGTTTTGTTTTTGAGAAAAGTAAGTAACGCCGAAGTAAAAGTTTATGTTTATAATATTTTCGC